>OY997264.1:38212243-38534743 GCA_963921465.1 Triticum timopheevii | reverse complement strand
TGTGCAAATACATGCCCAGTAGGGGCCAGCAGGCTCACAGGGCAGCGCGCCCTAGTTGGCCCAGAAGCTTGCTAAATAGAGGAGTTCGAAAGGGCAGCCGCGGCTGGTTTATAAACCAGTTGCGGCTGCCCTTCGCTCGGCGAGGTGGGACTAAACATAGCGCACTGCGGTGGCAGCGCACGGCCATTAGTACCGGTTGGTGGCTCCAACCGGTACTTAATGTGTGCCCTTTAGTACCGGTTGGAGCCACAACCGGTACTCGAAGGCCCTCGTTTTCCCGCCGCTAGGCTGGCCAAAATTGGCCTTTAGTACCGGTTGGTGCTCCAACCGGTACTAAAGAGCAATCCTATATATATGGCACTTACGAAAATTCAGTTATCGTCGCCACTTCCTGTTCCACTTCCTCGCGAGTCCTCTCGATCTATCACCGTGCCGTCGCCCTCCGCCGCCCCCGCCGCCGTGCCGTCGCCCTCGCCGCCCCCGCCGCCTGTCGTCGTCGTCGCCGCGCGCCCCCGCCGCCCGTCGTTGTCGCCGCCCCCCGCCGTCCGTCGTCGTCGCCGCCCCCGCCGCGCCCGTCTCATCGCCAATCCCGGCCGCCGCCGGCCCGCCTCATCGCCGTCCCCGGCCGCCGCCGCCCGGTCTCGTCGCCGTCCCCGGCCCCCGCCGCCCGTTCGTCGCTGCCCCCGCCACCCGTACGCAGCCCGGCCCACTCCATACGCGCGTACACACACGCATACACACACATACACACACACACACACACACACTACACACACACACGCGCGCGCACACACACACACACACACACTACACACACACACACGTACACACAGGCACACACACACACACACACTACACGTACACTACACATGTACGTATACACACATATACACACACACACGTACTATACACACACACACACACACATATTTTTTTTACTTATTTTCTGTTTTCTATAATGTTTAGATGAATTAGGACTATCTAGTTTATTTTTAGAATGTTTGAAATGTTATCATCGATGAATTAGAAATATGTTAATGTTTAGTTGAACTAGTTGAATTAATATATACAACGAACTAGTTTATTTTTAGTAAATTCTTAGTTGAACTAATTAAATTAATATAACTAGTTTATTTTTAGTAAATGCTTAGTTGAACTAGTTGAATTAATATATATAACTAGTTTTATTTTTAGTAAATGCTTAGTTCAACTAGTTGAATTAATATAATAACTAGTTTATTTTTAGTAAATATAATGCTTAGTTGAACTAGTTGAATTAATATATATAACTAGTTTATTTTTAGTAAATGCTTAGTTGAACTTGTTGAATTAATATAATAACTAGTTTATTTTTAGTAAATATAATGCTTAGTTGAACTAGTTGAATTAATATATAGAACTAGTTTATTTTTAGAAAATGCTTAGTTGAACTTGTTGAATTAATATATAGAACTAGTTTATTTTTAGTAAATGCTTAGTTGAACTAGTTGAATTAATATAACTAGTTTATTTTTAGTAAATGCTTAGTTGAATTAATATATAGAACTAGTTTATTTTTAGTAAATGCTTACTTTGAACTAGTTGAATTAATTGAATTAGTAAGTGTTTAATGTTTCGCCTAATATGAACATAGGAAATGTCGTCTGACGACGGAAAAAATTTCATTATGTGCCAATACTGTGAAGACCAGCGCGGCCAGTGCGACAGAAATTTCCTTGTTGATGGTAGGCGATTCAGCATCAAGCTGGATGAGACTTTCGAATTCGATACAGTAAGTCACAACGACAAGTCTGTTTTCGTATTAATGGATTTGAGGGTAAGGAAAAGGCAGAGGCCAAAGGTTTGATGTGCATGGAACTCACCGTGGGAAGCAAAACTTTGGCCACCACATTCTTCATCGCCGAGGTGCAAGGTAACTATAATGTTGTATTAGGCCGTGATTGGGTTCATGCTAACCAATGTGTGCCATCTACCATGCATCAATTCTTAATACAATGGGTCAATGATGTGGTAGAAGTCATTCACGCGGATAATTCGGCTTGTGTTGCTTTGGCGGATGCATCGGTGGATTGGAATCATCCCGATGTTACTTGCTTAATAGGGCGTGACCTCTTGGAGTTTGATTCCTTAGTGCTAGGAGGAACGGGTTCATTCCCATCTCTTTAAAGCCGATTGATGGTAATCGGTTCCAAGGTATGATGTAAACACTAGTGCGCGTTGGTCCTAAACAAACGGTGTTTTACCCTTTCCCCGATGGCATTTGGGACCGTCGCCAAGTGAATGTGTGCGATAGGGTGTCCTTCCCACATGACCCAGAAATCGTCGGGGATAGGCCCTCGGACCCAGGCTGGGGCATGTGCGATCGGGCGAGGCATCGAAATCCAATCATTTCCGTAGGTATGTACATCTCACACGGTGAATCCCAGAATTCATTTCTGTAGGTATGTACATCCCACACGGTAAATCCCAGAAATCATTTCCGTAGGTATGTACATCCCACACGGTGAATTCCAGAAAATCATTTCCGTTCGTATGTATATCACACATAGTCAATCCAAGGAATACGTTTCCGTTGTTATGTACTGATACGTCTCTGTCGTATCTATAATTTTTGATTGTTCCATGCCAATATTATTCAACATTTATATACTTTTGGCAACTTTTTATACTATTTTTTGGGACTAACATATTGATCCAGTGCCCAGTGTCAGTTCCTGTCTGTTGCATGTTTTTTGTTTCACAGAAACCCAATATCAAACGGAGTCCAAACGGGATAAAAATGGACGGAGATTTTTTTGGGATATTTATGATTTTTGGGAAGTAAAATCAACGCGAGACGGTGTCCGAGGTGGTCACGAGGTAGGGGGGGGCGCCCTACCACCCCCCCCCCCCCCCCCAGGCGCGCCCCTGACCCTCGTGGTCCACCCGTAAGGAGGTTGATGCTCTTCTTTTGGCGCAAGAAGATAATTTTATGAGAAAGATCTAGGCGAAAGATTCACCCCAATCAGAGTTACGGATCTCCGGATATAAAGGAAATGGTGAAGGGGTAGAATCAGAGAACGCAGAAACAGAGAGATAGATCCAATCTCGGAGGGGCTCTCGCCCCTCCAAAGCCATGGGAGCCAAGGACCAGAGGGGAAACCCTTCTCCCATCTAGGGAGAAGGTCAAGGAAGAAGAATAAGAAGGGGGGCTCTCTCTCCCCCTTGCTTCCAGTGGCGCCGGAACGCCGCCGGGGGCCATCATCATCACCGTGATCTTCACCAACACCGTCGTCATCTTCACCAACATCTCCATCACCTTCCCCCATCTATATCCAGCGTTCCACTCTCCCGCAACCCGCTGCACCCTCTACTTGAACATGGTTCTTTATGCTTCATATTATTTTCCAATGATGTGTTGCCATCCTATGATGTCTGAGTAGATTTTCGTTGTCCTATCGGTGATTGATGAATTGCTATGATTGGTTTGAGTTGCATGTTTTATTATTGGTGCTGTCCTATGGTGCCCTCCGTGTCGCGCAAGCATGCGGGATTCCCGCTGTAGGGTGTTGCAATACATTCATGATTCGCTTATAGTGGGTTGGTGAGTGACTAAAACACAAACCCGAGTAAGAGGGATTGTTGCGTATGGGATAAAGGGGACTTGATGCTTTAATGCTATGGTTGGGTTTTACCTTAATGAATCTTTAGTAGTTGCGGATGCTTGCTAGAGTTCCAATCATAAGTGCATATGATCCAAGTAGAGAAAGTATGTTAGCCTATGCCTCTCCCTCGAATAGGATTGCAATAGCGATTACCGGTCTAGTAACATAGTCAATTGCCAAGGGACAATTCCACAACTCCTACCACCACTTTTCCACACTCGTTATACTTACTTTAGTTGTGTCTTTATCTAAACAGCCCCTACTTTTTATTTACGTGTTCTTTACTTTCTTGCAAGCTTATCCAAAAACACCTACAAAGTACTTCTAGTTTCATACTTGTTCTAGATAAAGCGAACGTCAAGCGTGCGTAGAGTCGTATCAGTGGCCGATAGGACTTGAGAGAGTATTTGTTCTACCTTTAGCTCCTTGTTGGGTTCGACACTCTTACTTATCGAAAGAGGCAACTATCCCGTATACTTGCGGGTCATCAAGACCTTTTTCTGGCGCCGTTGCCGGGGAGTCATAGCGTGGGGTGAATATTCTCGTGTGTGCTTGTTTGCTTTATCACTAAGTAATTTTTATTTGCTTTTCTTAGTTGTTCTCTATGTTTAGTTATGGATATGGAACGCAAAATACCAAAAAAAATTAGAGGTACTTGCTAGTCATGTAGATGGGGTAACTCCTAAAACCCCCGATTCTCATTATGTGAGAGATATTATGTACTAGTTTGATAATCCTGAGAAAACCCCATTCAACTTTATAATGGGAGACACATTGGATCAACGTGAATACTTTAGGGATTATCGCTCAACACAAAAAGGGAAACTATTATGGGATCAATTTATTATGTTGCGTTGGTATGCCTGGAATCTATGCTTGAGATATGATATTACTTGTTGCTCTAGGATGGAGGCTCCACACCTTCCCTTTTCATGCGAATTTAATGATAATTAAACCTTAGCTTCTTATGCCAATGGTATATATGATTACTATGATGTGGAACAAATAGAAGAATTTGTTGCTTTTAAGGTTGCTTATGAAATTGAATCGTTGTTTGAAAAGTATGAAGCTTTAGATGATGATGCTTATAGGCCTGAAAATCTTGCTATACTTAGATATTGCTATGAAAATTATGAATACAATTACTATATTAATGCATTTATTGAGAAAGTCTCTGCTGTCCAAGAAGAGACTAATATTTTGCAGGAAGCTATGAAAGAAGAAATTAATGAAACTGTGAGCTCATTGGATGAAAAAGATGATGAGGAGAGCGAAGAACAAAAGGAGGAAGAGCGGATTAGCTACACGTGCCCACCTTCTAATGAGAGTAACCCTCCAACTCATACATTGTTTAATTTCCCTTCGTGCTTACCGAAGGATGATTGCTATGATCCCATTGATTCTCTTGAAATATCCCTTTTTGATGATGCTTGCTATGCTTGTGGCCAAGATGCCAATATGAATTATGCTTATGGAGATGAACTTGCTATAGTTCCTTATGTTAAACATGAAATTGTTGCTATTGCACCCACGCATGATAGTACTATTATCTTTTTGAATTCTCCCGAATATACTATATCAGAGAAGTTTGCCCTTATTAAGGATTATATTGATGAGATGCCTTTTACTGTTGCACATGATGATTTTGATGAATATAATATGCATGTGCTTTCTGCTCCTACTTGCAATTATTATGAGAGAGGAACTATTTCTCCACCTCTCTATGTTTCCAACATGATAGAATTGCAAGAAACTGCTTATACTATGCATTGGCCTTTACTATGTGTGCATGAATTGTTCTTTTATGACATGCCAATGCATAGGAAGAGAGTTAGACTTCGTCATTGCTTGATATATGTTACTTTGTGCTCACTACTAAATTACAAATCATTGTTAATTAAAATTGGCTTTGATATACCTTGGGATCCGGGTGGATTCACTACTTGAGCACTATATGCCTAGCTTAATGGCTTTAAAGAAAGCGCTGCCAGGGAGACAACCCGGATGTTTTAGAGAGTCATTTATTTCTGTTGAGTGCTTTCATATAGTTTAAAAACAACAAAAATAAAGAGGGGAACCCAAAAACTTTTCAAAAAGAGAAGTGAAAGTGAGAGAGACGAGCATTGTGAAAGTGGGGGACGTCCTTGAACTTTGTTCATGCCCATGGGAACTTTGTGAATATTAATTACAGAAACTTTTCAATAAAAATAATTATCCCCTTGTACAATTCCATTGTATTATAAAAATAATGTGCCAAGGTTTGCCTTTTGGATGTTTACAATGCTTGTTGGTTTGTACGGTGCAGGACAGAAACTTTAGCTGTAGTGCGCGATTTTACATTTTTAACTGGAACGTCAATTGGTTCTGATTCCTTTTGCACTGTCTTTCTGTACAACTTGTTTATTTTTCCTAATTGTGGTAGAATTTTTGGGGTATCATAAGTATGGTGGATGTTCAGATTGCTACAGACTGTTCTGTTCTTGACAGATTCTGTTTTTGATGCATAGTTTGCTTGTTTTGATGAATTTATCAATTTATATCAGTGGATTAAGCCATGAAAAAGTTACGTTAGAGTAGACACAATGCAAAAACAAAATATGAATTGGTTTGCAACAGTACTTAGAGTGGTGATTTGCTTTATTATACTAACGGATCTTACCGAGTTTTCTGTTGAAGTCTTGTGTGGATGTAGTGTCTAATCGAGGATGTTTCGATGTGAGAAGAAGGAAGAGAGGCAAGAGCTCAAGATTGGGGATGCCCGAGGCACCCCAAGTAAATATTCAAGGAGACTCAAGCATCTAAGCTTGGGGATTCTGGGGAGGCATCCCCCTCTTTCTTCAACAAGTATCGGTATGTTTCGGATTCGTTTCATTCGTGCATTATGTGCAAGTCTTGGAGCGTCTTTTGCATTTAGTTTTTACTTTTATTGTATGCACCATGCTGGTGTGAGATTGTCCTTGGTTGATTTATAGAATGCTCATTGCACTTCACTTAAATCTTTTGAGTATGGCTTTATAGAATGCTTCATGTGCTTCACTTATATCATTTGAAGTTTGGATTGCCTATTTCCCTTTACATAGAAAACCGCCATTTGTAGAATGCTCTTTTGCTTCACTTATATTTGTTAGAGCGTGGGCATATCTTTTGTAGAAATAATTAAACTCTCTTGCTTCACTTATGTCTATTTAGAGAGATGACAGGAATTGGTCATTCACATGGTTAGTCATAAAATCCTACATAAACTTGTATATCGCTAAATATGATATGTTTGATTTCTTGCAATAGTTTTGCGATATAAAGATGGTGATATTAGAGTCATGCTAGTGGGTGGTTGTGGATTGTAGAGACACTTTTGTTGAGGTTTGCAAGTCTCGTACCATGCACGTATGGTAACCGTTGTGTGACAAATTTGAAGCATGGGGTGTTTCTTTGATTGTCTTCCTTATGAGTGGCGGACGGGGACGAGCAATGGTCTTTTCCTACCAATCTATCCCCTTAGGGGCATGCGTAGTAGTACTTTGCTTCGAGGGCTAATAAACTTTTGCAATAAGTATATGGGTTCTTTATGACTAATGTGAGTCCATGGATTATATGCACTTTTACCTTTCCATCATTGCTAGCCTCTTCGGTACCGTGCATTGCCCTTTCTCACCAGAGAGTTGGTGCAAACTTCGCCGGTGCATCCAAACCCCGTGATACGATACGCTCTATCACACATAAGCCTCATTATATCTTCCTCAAAACAGCCACCATACCTACCTATCATGGCATTTCCATAGCCATTCCGAGATATATTGCCATGCAACTTCCATCATCATCATATTCATGACTTGAGCATTCATTGTCATATTGCTTTGCATGATCATAAGATAGCTAGCATGATGTTTTCATGGCTTGTCCATTTTTTGATGTCATTGCTACGCTAGATCATTGCACATCCCGGTCCACCGCCGGAAGCATTCATATAGAGTCATATCTTTGTTCCAGTATCGAGTTGTAATATCGAGTTGTAAGTAAATAAAAGTGTGATGATCATCATTATAGAACATTGCCTCATTAAAAAAAAGGAAAGGCCAAAGAAGCCTAAATAAAAAATGGGGCCAAAGAACCCCACCAAAAAAAAGAAAAAAAAAGAAAAGGGGCAATGTTACTATCTCTTTTTCCACACTTGTGCTTCAAAGTAGCACCATGTTCTTCATGTAGTGAGTCTCATATCTTGTGCTTCAAAGTAGCACCATGTTCTTCATATAGATTGTCTCCTATGTTGTCACTTCCATATACTAGTGAGAATTTTCATTATAGAACTTGGCTTGTATATTCCAACGATGGGCTTCCTCAAATGCCCTAGGTCTTCATGAGCAAGCAAGTTGGATGCACACCCACTTAGTTTCTTTTGTTGAGCTTTCATACACTTATAGCTCTTAGTGCATCTGTTGCATGGCAATCCCTACTCCTCGCATTGACATCAATTGATGGGCATCTCCATAGCCCGTTGATTAGCCGCGTCGATGTGAGACTTTCCCTTTTTTTGTCTTCTCCACATAACCTCCATCATTATATTCTATTCCACCTATAGTGCTATATCGATGGCTTGTGCTCATGTATTGCGTGAGGGTTGAAAAAGCTGAAGCGCGTTAAAAAGTATGAACCAATTTCTCGGCTTGTCATCGGGGTTGTGCATGATGGGGGCATTTTGTGTGACGAAAATGAAGCATGGCCAAACTATAAGATTTTGTAGGGATAAGCTTGCTTTGGCCTTGTTATTTTGAAAAGACATGATTGCTTTATTGGTATGCTCGAAGTATTATTGTTTTTATGTCAAATGATAGACTATTGCTTTGAATCACTCGTGTCTTAATATTCATGCCATGATTAGACATATGATCAAGATTATGCTAGGTAGCATTCCACATCTTCTTTTTTTATCATTTACCTACTCGAGGACGAGCAGGAATTAAGCTTGGGGATGCTGATACGTCTCCGCTGTATCTATAATTTTTTATTGTTCCATGACAATATTATTCAACATTTATATACTTTTGGAAACTTTTTAAACTATTTTTTGGGACTAACATATTGATCCAGTGCCAAGTGCCAGTTCCTTTCTGTTGCATGTTTTTTGTTTCACAGAAACCCAATATCAAACGGAGTCCAAACGGGATAAAAACGGACGGAGATTTTTTTTTGGAATATTTATGATTTTTGGGAAGTAAAATCAACGCGATACGGTGTCCGAGGTGGTCACGAGGTAGGGGGCGCGCCCTATCCCCCCAGGCGCGCCCCTGACCCTCGTGGTCCACCCGTGAGGTGGTTGATGCTCTTCTTTTGGCGCAAGAAAGATAATTTTATGAGAAAGATCTGGGCGAAAGACTCACCCGAATCGGAGTTACGGATCTCCAGATATAAAGGAAACGGTGAAGGGGTAGAATCAGAGAACGCAGAAACAGAGAGATAGATCCAATCTCGGAGGGGCTCTCGCCCCTCCCAAGCCATGGGAGCCAAGGACCAGAGGGGAAACCCTTCTCCCATCTAGGGAGAAGGTCAAGGAAGAAGAAGAAGAAGGGGGGCTCTCTCCCCCTTCCTTCCGATGGCGCCGGAACGCCGCCGGGGGCCATCATCATCGCCGCGATCTTCACCAACACCGCCGTCATCTTCACCAACATCTCCATCACCTTCCCCCATCTATATCCAGTGGTCCACTCTCCCGCAACACGCTGTACGCTCAACTTGAACATGGTGCTTTATGCTTCATATTATTTTCCAATGATGTGTTGCCATCCTATGATGTCTGAGTAGATTTTCGTTGTCCTATCAGTGATTGATGAATTGCTATGATTGGTTTGAGTTGCATGTTTTATTATTGGAGCTGTCCTATGGTGCCCTCCATGTCGCGCAAGCGTGAGGGATTCCCGCTTTAGGGTGTTGCAATACATTCATGATTCGCTTATAGTGGGTTGGTGAGTGACTAAAACACAAACCCGAGTAAGAGGGATTGTTGCATATGGGATAAAGGGGACTTGATGCTTTAATGCTATGGTTGGGTTTTACCTTAATGAATCTTTAGTAGTTGCGGATGCTTGCTAGAGTTCCAATCATAAGTGCATATGATCCAAGTAGAGAAAGCATGTTAGCTTATGCCTCTCCCTCAAATAGAATTGCAATAGCGATTACCGATCTAGTAACATAGTCAATTGCCTAGGGATAATTCCACAACTCCTATCACCACTTTTCCACACTCGTTATACTTACTTTAGTTGTGTCTTTATCTAAACAGCCCCTACTTTTTATTTACGTCTTCTTTACTTTCTTGCAAGCTTATCCAAAAACACATACAAAGTACTTCTAGTTTCATACTTGTTCTAGATAAAGCGAACGTCAAGCGTGCGTAGAGTCGTATCAGTGGCCGATAGGACTTGAGAGAGTATTTGTTCTACCTTTAGCTCCTCGTTGGGTTCGACACTCTTACTTATCGAAAGAGGCTACAACTATCCCGTATACTTGCGGGTCATTATGTACATCCCACACAGTCAATCCAGGGAAAACGTCTCTGTTCGGATGTACATCCCACATGGTTTTATGTATACGCTCGTGTGTGAAAGGTGTAACCATCACACACGCTCTGCCTAGGTTAACTGTTTGCTTTCATTAACTACATCACACACGATTTGATGTAGAAAACTGTGTGGCATTGGGCTATCCATCGCAAGCGCTTTTACTGCTAGAATC
The DNA here is from genome assembly GCA_963921465.1 of Triticum timopheevii. Taxonomy (NCBI): domain Eukaryota; kingdom Viridiplantae; phylum Streptophyta; class Magnoliopsida; order Poales; family Poaceae; genus Triticum; species Triticum timopheevii. Next base: position 38,524,373 of record OY997264.1, on the reverse strand, counting down.
GTTTGCAAAGGTCTATGACCATCTGTTCTATTTTTATTTTTGCCTGTAATTTATTATTCTAATTAGAAATTTTGAAATACGAAACGTGCAATTCAAATTCCCAGCACAATGGTTCAACAACGAATCCATAAATAAAATTGCCAGTACAATATGTTCAGTAATTACAGGATTAGGCAACAATTAACTATGATGAACCGCAGTATTTAAAGGCGGTAAAGGTGAAGAGACAAGTGTAAATCATTTTGACTGGCGATGGTGTTGAAGAAGCGGAATGCCCATAATGTGCCTTCCTGCATGCCATAGGCACGAACCACTTTTGTCCAACCCCTTGTGACGATCGCCCGCCCATCCTTCACTGCCTCCAGGAAGATTTCTAGAGCATTATCATGGTAGCATGAATTATATACTTTAACCTTAGTTGCCTCCACTCCGGTCATGTATTTTGCAAGATAATCATCGGTAAATAGCTTCGGAAACCACTGAAAAGAGAAAAATATCATATACTGAGGTCTAGTAGAGTAACTTGTTGTGGGCAGGGGGAAAAGGCAACACATTACTTACCATGTCCGAACCCTTTACTTCATGTATCAATTATCATCCTCTTTTGCTTTGCATGTCTGCTCTAGCATCTAATGATCTAATCCACGCTGTCTGACAAAAAGGGCCGGACAATCTCGTTGAGCGGGATGACGTGACAAAAGCATAACGTGGGACAGGAAACGTATGCCTAGCTAGTTTGCCCATTCATTTTCTTGAGCTGGCAAGGATGGTACGTAGGATTCCATTGAGGAATGTATTGTTTGAGTGTTTCTTCAGTTCAGAACCATGTGCAGACCCTTTACTTCAGGTATCTTCTTTTGCTTTGCACGTCTGTTCTACCATGTATGGGAGATGCTGTTCGTTGGGAATGACTTTGATTGCTGGTGCTTTTGCTTGTGGTATGAACGGGCAAAGCCGGTGGTTATGAAGCTGTTATGGATGAGGTGTGTGGGCAAAATGAACTTGCGGGATGAACCCTGCAGACAGTGCAAGTAGAACACTCTATATAGATGATATGATTAAAGGAATATTCAGCGCATTTACCCTCCACATGTAGTGCAGAACAAAGATTTATATAGCTCATAGGCTAGGCATGCATTCCATAAACCATGTTCAGTACTGTACTATTCATGAGGAAGCACACTAGGAATGGCTATGTTTTGCTACACCAGACGTCAGCATGAACTGCTTTGCAGTAGGCACCTGGCACTCCTTTCAGTTAGCGGTCAGGTTAATTATTTGCAGTTCAAAAATCCTTGAAGTTCAATTTTGTGAACCAAATCAGCAAAACGTAGTGGACTTCCAACATTTTTAGAGCAGAAAACTAAACTGTGATTTTAAATTGCCAAGATTATTAGGAAGTTTACGCCATACAGAAAGGATGGTACAGTTCAAGTTTCCATGATATTATAGCTCCTAGGACCTGCTGTCGCCTCCGATCATGCAAAGCAAGGTCAATATCATTACCAGGTCTTGGCTCATCTCAACACTCAGTAGATTAAAACACACACCAACGATGTTATGTTTGTCAAGATTTAATTTTGGGGAAAATGAACTTATTGTGAAATCACCAGAAGTAAACTTATATGTCTTCCAACAACATCTGTATTATATGAGCTTTACAAACAAACATATGCATTCTGACAATTTCTGAAGAGTTGCAAGGTTCCATGTCTACACTTGCTAACTTCACAAATAGGTGATCAAAGTGAACGTACGTTGACAAAAAAATGTATAAATCTTTAACCACCTGAAAAGGGTAAGTACATTTCCACCCATAGGGTTTATGCTTTAGGGTTAAATAACTAACTAATTAATTAACCATAACTCAAGCTCGACAGGTTTGGCATCCAGTGCTCAGCCACTTCTCACTCCACCTTTGGTGGATACCATTCTCACTGAAGTGCATCTATGGCTGCTTGCCGCAGCCAAGGCACTCAGCGGGCCCTCAACATGTGTGACCTCCTGACCCTATACTATAAGGTTTTAGGGTAGTGTACAGTACACTTTTTTTTGCCTTTTGTACTTTGTTTCTTGTTTTTGGTTTGCCTTTGGCTTCCTACTGTTTTATGTTTTGTTTTTTTAGGTTGTGAGACTTGCCCCATCTTGGTGCTTCTTCTAATACAATGAGGAGCACTTGGGTGCTCGTTTGAGAGAAATAATAACTCGATGTATATTCTCCTATCATCACAAAAATTGGAAACTATAAGTATATTAGCAATTTATTAACTATTTTCACTAAATATAAGCATGTAATAATAAATAAGTTGTAGTGAAAGCAAATTCATTTCTATGATCCAGAATAAAATATCAAGAATAAGACAAAATGCTTAAGCAAAACAAAATACTCAATATACACAGATTGTATTAAGAATAAAATATCATGCATCATATAGGTCCCCCATAGCAATGAAATGTGGAAAACAGATTGCTGGAAATTTAGGTAAATGGTGCTCCCCTAGAGTTATAGTTGACTACTGTTGTGAGAACCTCCTACCCTCCTCCCGGGTCGCCCCGCTCGCGACCGGGAGGAAACCCTAGCCGCCGCCGGTGGGGGCCCCCGCCTTCTCCTCCTCCACCTCGCCGCCGCCAGAGGGCGTGGCCAGGCAAAGCCTGGTCGGCGCCGGCGGCGGCGGGGAGATCTCGCCCCCTTGCTCGGTGGACTCGGAGCGGGCCAAGATGGCTGGGCCGGGGTGCCGTGCTAGCGGTGGGCGCGGCAACGCGGTGGAGCGTCGGATCCGGCCGACGTTGGCGTGGCTGCGCCGTGGCGGGCGGCGTGCTGGAGGTGCGCGCCTGGGGGCCGGCTCTGGTCGCGGCTCCGCCAGATCTGGCCCTCCGGGCGGCACGGGCCAGGGGCGGCACGGGTCACGGGAGGCTGCCCCTGCCTCGTCTTCCGGCCGGTGGGGGTGGCACCGTGACGGTGGTGGTTGACCCTCTCTCTTTTGCCCCTTGGCTGGTTGTTGTGGCGGTCGGTGGCGGCCTGTTGGTGGACGTCGGCGGCTTGGCGGGTGCCGTTGGCTGGCCGGTGATGGTGGGGCGAACCGGGGAGGGTGACAGGGGACTCCTGGTCCCTGTCCCCGGTGGCGCGGTGCGGTGGCTGCTGCGAGGACGAGGCTGGTGACTGTGGCATGGTCGAGGCTGGTGGCTGCGGCGAGGACGAGGCCGTTGGCTACGGCGTAGACGAGGCCGACGCCTGCGGAGAGGTCGAGGCCGGCGGCTGCTGGCAACCCTCTCCCCTACCTGGATCTGGCCGGCTGGGCTGTCTTCCCACCAAGGGTTCGTTATGGGGTGAAGGGATCGCCTTTTACCTCTCATCGGTCGGTTCCGTCCATTAGCCATCGTGTGGTTGCGGAGGGGTCATGGATTCTGGGGCGGCGGCCTCGGTGGTGGTGGTCGCGTTGCTTGTGGGCGAGGTGCGCGACCCAGGTGTGGGCTGGTTGCTATGGCCGCTCGGGCGGTGTGGCGGCCGGTGCTTCAGCGAGTGATGGCATTTTGAAGGTGGAGAGTGCGTGCCAGGGGGAGATGCCCTGCTCGGCTCCGGTCGGGCCGACGGCGGCGGCGCCCGTGGGCGTCATCCCCTTCTTGAAGGCGTTGTCGTGGCTACTCTCCCCCTTCGAATGATCCAGGCGAAAGCCATGATCCTTTGGATCCAGCGGTGACGGCACCCCCGTGTCGTTCCCCTTCTTGAAGGCGCCGTCTTGGAGGCCTACATTCGCCAAGCTCAGCCTCGTCTCTCCGTGACACTCTGTCATGGGGGACGACTTCGACTCTCCAAGCTCTGCCTTCATTGCTCATTTGTTGTATGCGTGGAGTGTTGGGGTGATGTGGTTGTTCTTGTACCTGCTGTATCAGGCCTTGGGTGTGTTGTGTGGTGGTGTGGTCTGGTGTTGTGTGGTTTCCGTTGCTTGTACCGGTGTTCGTTGCTTTATAATATAAAGCGGGGGAAACCCTTTTTCGGTAATTTAGGTAAATACTCGACACATACAGAGAGCGCTATTGCAGGAATATTAACATAATTGCTCTTGGGGGGAAACAGTGCCAAACTCCATTAACACATAATAGCCTCTTGGTAGCCTCTTGGAACATTGTTCTCATGATTCCGACAAACTTGAAGAGATCATTAGTTCAGTTCAAATTCTTCAGTGTCTTTAAGCAATGGAATACACTGAATTACTGTTTGAGGAGAACGAGAACTTCAGTGACTACAATTTCAAACAATATGAATATTAGACTGCTCAGATAAGAAACTGCAACTCACAGCTGTACTCATCTTTATTGATCTTTATGCAAAACGAATAGTCATTGTCAGGACTTTGATGTCAATTTTATTAAAGACAAAGGTACCCCCTTTAAAAAAGAGGAAATGCCACACGTGAGGGTATGAAGCTAACTTAATGGACCATGTCACTGAACATTTCATTACCTTCTTCTACAACAACTTTAAAACTAAGAAATTTATTGTAACACATAATAGCTTTGTCTAGGTTGTTTTCCCCATCGCGTCAATATTAGCCTCAACAGCTTCGATGGCTGCCATCAAAAGAAGACGTATGAAGGCATATTGATTTCACATCCTGCATAGCCAAGTGAAATATTGAAACAAAAGAATCATGTTGGGGTCGACATAAATACATAACTACAAATTTCAAGGGCAAAAATATATTGGACATGGGAGTTCAGAACAACCCTTAAGACTGGGATATTTGGACTTATTGTTTTTAAACCCCACTGAAGCACTTCTAATTTCCTATTCAGTCCAGGATTTGCAGATCAGAAAATACTGTGACACCTTAAACTATTTGTAATAGAGCCGTGACTTAGAATGTATATTTTTACCATCAAGCTGATGTGATATGACACTTGCAAACTCATCTCTCCTAGCCCTCTGATCCAAGACCAAGCTCCTGAGCTGATCGTTCATTGTAGTGGCATTCGAAATTGACTCACCGGTTGCTTACTTTCTGATCCTTTCTTTAGTTGGGCTGCAGAGATAGTTTATAAGAGAGTTCAGCCCTTCCATGAAATGCAGTAAAAGGCAAGGAGGCCAATATGAAATCAAACATGAGTTAAGCCATTGATACCGAAAAGAAACAACTGGAGTATAATATAAGTAGATCCTGTTACTGTGAAGTGCAGAAGAGAATGAAGAATAGCTCGAAATGCTTACAAGAGACACAGAGCTTCTGCCAAACTTGCCTCGAGTCCCCTGAGCTGATTCTTTATACTGTTGAGTTTTTCTGTCCTCACAAAAGGGCACAAGTCAGCAAGTTTAACCACCTGCCCTTTTCAGCTTGAAATCACAAATCGTACTGCAACCCAAGTTAACTACTCCAATTAATTTGGATCGGAGGAAGCAATAATCGCCCCAAAACTGCACAACCTATCGGCAGGTCGCGCAACTCTGCACTTGAAGCATACACAAACCGAGATTTGCGGATTAACCAGCTCGCCACCATCAATGAACTGAATAGCTAACAACTGGTGCTGTGCGCTTCAGACAACACTCCCGCGTGCGCACATCAACGGGCAACCAGCGAGAGGGCTACGGCTATCCCAAACGACGGGGAGGCACCCACGTGAGTACGAACCTCGGAGGGCGGCGCTGTCTCCGGCGAGCGAGCGGGCCGACAGGATGGCGCTGCGGAATGCGGGCGCGGCCCCCGCGGTGCGCAATCCACCGCTCGCACGCCGCACCGCCGCGCAGATCCACGGCCGCCTTCCATGGCCTCCGTCGACGGCATCTTTCTTTCTTTCTTTCTTTCTTTCTTTCTTTCACTCTGAAATGGGCCCAAAGGTAGTGAAGTGGGCCTTCCAGTTCAGGAGGCTGGGTTCAGGCCCAGCGGACTGCTCTAGGCCTGTTTTGTGCAGGTGAACAAGTAGCAAGCATTCGTGATATTTCATCAAGCAAAATTTAACACAATGAAAACCTTGTGTCCAAGAGGTTTGTTGTAATTTTTGGTTGTGAGAGTTACTTTGTAATTTACTGCATCTTAGGTCCAAAGGAATACACCTTTTCATAAAGTTACAAGGTGTATCTAAAAAACTTGGAGTAGGTCCTATTCCCGGCAAAGAATACCATGCAATGGTGCGCCATGGCGAGACCGTGCTACTACGATAGGATGATGCATTTTTATAGTTTCCAGTGTCTGCTCTAACTAATTTTTGGGAAGGTTCTATAACCTTCTTGGATCAGTTTTTTCTCTGTCTCTTTTCTGCCGTTTGCCATTTTTGATTTTTTATTTTTCCTCTTTCTTACTTTTTATTTTTCCATTTTAAATTTCATTAATATATTATTTCAAACGTGTGAATATTTTTAAAAAATTCAGAACATATGTTGAAATCCATGAAGGAAATTCAAATTCATGATTTGTTTTCGAAATTTGGGACATTTTTTGAAATCCGATAATTATTTTAAAATTCGTGATTAGAAAAATTCGAACATTTTGTGAAATCTGTTAACATTTTTCAAACTCATGAAAGTTTCTTTGGAATTCAGAATATTTTTTGAAATCCAAGAACATTTTCCTAATTTGTGAATATTTATTGAAATCTGGGAACATATTTTTAATGCGTGAACATTTTTAAAAAAAATCCGAGAACATTTTTGAATGGAACTTACTACTACCGGTACTAATAAATAATGAAGGACCCTGATAAATGTCACACGTGTGGCACGAAGTAATTCCACCCTGACGTTTTTTTATGTCAAGTTTAGTTACCCGGCGATGGCAACTTTCTGTTTGGATGGCAAGTTTTGGGTTTTTTTGGAGTTTTATTTTCAGATGACAACTTTACTGTAAAAACGTCAGGGCGGTGTTACTTTGTGCTCCACGTATGACACTTATCATTTGTGATAATTAAATATGTACTGCTCTTGTGGAGATGAATGTCTGGTCTGATCGGCCTGGTGGTCAACTATTTTTTTTTTTTGACATTCTGGTGGTCAACTATTGAAGATGGTAACAGATATTATACTCGGGTCAGTGCGGAATCATTGTGTGTATGATATTTATACCTTCTCTAAATTCTGCAACTGATGAGCTAATACTGCAATCAGCGCTGGTACGGTTGTGCTCCTTTTCTTCCATACAATCTGTGATTGTGAATCAGTTGAATGGCTCGTGACAGCCAAATCTATCTTAGTTTGATGTTAACAATTATTGCTAGAGATTGTATGTATGTCTTGCTCTGAATGCCAGAATCCGCCGTGCTGTCGACCTCAACTCTACTATGTTTGTTTGTTCGGTGTATGATATATAATACTCCCCCCGTTCCAAAATTCTTGTCTTACATTAGTCAAGATATGGATGTATATAATACTAAAACGTAACTTGATACATTCATATTTAGACAAATCTAAGACAAAAAATTTAGGACGGAGGGAGTATCGTTGTAAGACTGCAACTGTGGTACCCGTGCCACCTTCCTCATGGAATCTTCAAAAATATATCTGACTGCAGCGCTAATATTGCAGCAGTAAGTGGGTGCGTTTGTGCTTCCCCAAACAATTCGTCATTTTGGAACGAACTGAATGGTAGGTGCCAAAACAAGAGAACCTCCTATACTGCGCTCTGGCGCTGCGACAAGATGCAGCGCGCCCGTTTAGGTCGGCCCATGTCCGGGCGGCCTACTAAATTTCATTATTTCTTTTTTTTCTTCTTTTCCGTTTTCGTTTTTTCTACCTTACATAATTCGAGATTTCAAAATAATTCCAAAAAATTATAATTTCGAAGCTAAATGTTTAATAAATCATAAGATGTATATGGATTCAAAAAACGTTCGCAACTTTGTAAAAAAAATGTTCAATTTTTTTTAAAACAAATGCTTAGGAAATAAAAAGACCATTTAAAAAATTGTATTAAAAACTGTTAGTGAAGTTTAACAAAATTTATCCAATTCAAAAAATGTTCATGAATGGAAAAATATCCTAAACATTCAAAAACTATTCGTGACTTAGAAAATAGTTTATTCATTCATAAAATGTTCACTAATTCAAAAAACGATCATGCATTTCAAAAGTTGGTCATTAAATATAAAACAAATTTTCGTTAAATTAAAAAAATGTTCATGAAGTTCAAAAATTGTTCCACCAATTTCCAAAAAAATGTCCGTCGATGCTAAAAATGTTTGCTGATTAAAGAAAATTGTTTAGGAAAATGTTAGCACATAGTATTAAATGTTCATGAATTAAAGAAATGTTCAAAAGTTTGTAAACTTGTTGACGAACTTGAAAAATATTCACGATTTCAAATATGTGCAAGAGTTTAAAAAAAGTTCATGATTTGAAAAATGAGAGTGACAGTGTATCTAGGTGCTGCAGCAAAATATAATCATGGCCATTGGAGATTATGATTTTTTTTCTCCCGTTGCACAGGCCCTTTTGCTACTATCTAATAAAACCAGTGGTAAAATTTTTGTTTATGGGAAATGTAGGTGGCGTGTTTAATCGCTAACAGCCTGGTGACAGGGAGTGTGGTTGAGTACGAGGAGATATTAATCAAACCTCAGGTTGTGGAAGCAGGTGGTGATTATGTTTCTTCCCTTTAAAGTGGAGGTCCTTGTGGGGCTGTACTAGTAAATTAGTACTTCCTCCGTAGAGAAACATAAGAGCGTTTTCTTTACGGAGGGAGTATCAAATAGGCTATCATGACTATTCAAACTGCCAAAAATATCTTATATTTAGGAACAGATGTAGTATATGTTGACTGGCTCAACATGATCCGTAGCCAGTTTCTCATGTGCCCTCATCAATTTAACATTGGTATTGGTACTATGGAAACCAGATGGTGTGATCGATTCCACACGGATGGGATGAAAGGGGTGTTGACACCCTTATAAAAGGGCTTCATTTCTAGAGGATTGATTAATTTGTTGCCACGGGACATGTTTGAATGATTCAATAGCACTGCATTTCCAAGCCGAGTATATGCGAGATGAGATATTAGAAGAATACTGAATAAGCACGGGTGTGAACTGCTCCATGTATCTGTGGAGATCAGCTCGTATTCTCGGCATCTGTCTTGGGGAACCACCAACCCAACGACAATGTTGCCACCATCACTCATTGTGTTTCACAATGGTAGCTGGTAACACGCAGGCATACACCATGAATATGCGATCTCCATACTGCAGAAGGTCAGAATAATCAACACTGCAAAACTAGATCTATATCTAGTCAAGAGTGTACGCTCTCCTCGCACAACAAAAGAGTATACGCTCTGACACAATATCATATTCCCTCGGAGAGCACTTCACTTGTAGTCGTGAACTTGTAGTGAATTAAAATAATACAAATCTTAGTCTATAATTAGCTCTCTGGGAAGTATCCAAACGAACAATTTTGGCAAAAATCATGTGAACTTGTTGGGTGTGTGTGATGAATGTCCCGGCTAGTACGATTGATCCAACTAGAGATGGTGGAGACCATTGCGAGTTTAAGATATACTTTCATCCATCGTTACCAAATACTGTGGTACATCTTCCGGTTCTCCTGTCACACATGTCACACACGTATGGTGCGCGGTGCTTCCACGTGAGAACGACCAAACTGGAACCCTCGCGCCGCCCCGCGCGGACGACTCAAAGGGAAAAACCCTAGCGCCACCAAGCTCCGTCCTCCACCCGATCACTCGCCGCCGCCTGAGGGTGGCGCTGGCCAAGTCCGAGCCACGGCCAAGGAAGCTGGCGGTGGGGTCGTGCTACTCCATCCTGGTGGAAAGGGTTGAGGGCCCTAGATCGGGAGAGGCGGCTATGTTCGGTCCTATGCTGCTCCCTCATAGAGGAGGGCTTTGATCCAGGACGGCAGCCCCTTGGTGTGGCCTCCCTGTCCGGTGGCAAGGTTGGGCAGGCGCGCTGCCGGGGGTCGACTTGGGTGGCCATCGATATACTGGCCGGTTGGTACCGTGGCTAGCTGCCCTGGCAGTCGATGGCGCTGATCTTTACTCTACCTTCATTCACTACTAGGTGCGCTATGTCTCACCGGACATGTCCATGTTGGATGCTAGCTGGTCACTGGGCTGGGGCAGAGCGGGTGTGTGTGTGTGTGTGTGGGGGGGGGGGGGGGTTCTAGATCGGTATAACTCCCTGGTCAGCTCCGGCCAGCCGCGACGGTGACGTCGCCTGAGGGCGCCGGTCTTCTTGCTAGAGACGTCCTTCGGGTCTGCCCTACCTCTTCCAAAATCACCGCTTCTAGGGTGAAAATCGTAACTACAGTGGGCGGCAATGACGCTCAAGGCATGTCCTTCTTAAAGGCGTCGTTATGAGAGCTATGTCGCGGTGGGCACCGTTTGGGTTCGTTGGCAGATGCATATGGTGTGCCCCTCTTCCTCCAGCGGGCATCTACTTCAGGGGAAACCCTATATCTGGCTTTCCCGGGCCGGATGATGACGGAGACTTCGGTGTTGTTTCCCCCCTGAGGGCATTGTTTTGGAGTAGATACTAACCGGAGGGGCCAAAAGGTGGGGCGATGTCACATCTACCACGTCGAAGACATCATGCAGGTCTCGACGACGTGGCGCAGTGAAGCCCCACCATTGGACGCGGGTTGATGGCTGCGCGTAGGCTGGTGGCGTTGTCTTGCGTGGTTGTGACGTCGACAACAGTTGGGCCCAGCAAGGTCAATGTGACGATTCCTCTTGAAGATAGGACGGCGGAATATGACGCCGGTGGATCCTAGAGCGTGCGCATGCGGTGTGCGTTGTTGATCGCCTAGACCGGTTGGTGCTCTCGGCTTGCCAAGGGGCGGCTTCTTCAAGCCACTGGATTAGATGGTGAGCGTTGGTGCGGTCAGGGCACATTATCATACTTGTAGGTGTAGCAACTCCGTTCGCTTGGAAGATGACTTTGGGTTGATCTTTATATTCATTTTGTCATATTCTGTTGAATAACATAACAAAAATGGTTGTGTGCATCTCGATGCAGAGGCCGGGGTTATCCTCCTTTTTTTAATGATTTTTTTTTCTGGTTCAGCAAAGATGACCAGGCGAGTGTTCCTACGTAGCATGTGTCCATATGAGAGCTAGATTGGTATGTGTGTATCTTCCTAGGGAGACAATGAGATTAATGAAAACTTCATAGCTATAGGTGATACTTGATTCGAATTTTCTCATTGTGTTCGTTGGCACCTGTTAATCTACCTAGAGTCGTGCTTTCCTATGGAAGAAAATGTTTGATCGGGGTGGACAAGTGTTGGCTGCAAGTGGATGCATACCACCGACGACACCAAGTGGTTTTCGTATCAGAAACAGAAAATATGAGACGTACATGCAGATTATCAAATCTCATGTACCTAATATAATCGACTTGTAGGAGCAGGAGATGAATATGCTTCTTAACATTCAAGTGAGATCACTGTGGTGTTGTACCATTTACATGTAGAGTGGCTCAACGTGATCCATGGCTAGTTTCCAATGTGCCTTCATCAACTTAACATTGGTGCTATGAAAAACAAGAAAGCTGTGATAGATTTCACATGGATGGGATGAAGAGGGTGTCGATGCCCTTATAAATGGGCTGATTTGAGAGAACACATTAATTTTGCTATGATTCCGGTTTGAATGTACTACACTTCCGAGATGTACTATAGTAAGATATTTGAAGAATACTGAGTACATGATTTTTATGGTACCTTGGTGCCCCGTGAGAAGGATAGGTGTACTATACGAAGTCTTGCACATGAACTGCAATGGAATTTGGCTGTCTAAATTTAACAGCACAGCTGCATCTCAGTTGATTGGGCAACCACCTCTTTGTACAAAGCACCTCTCCTCGACTCCTCCCCATCGTGCTCATCACCCCCCTCTCTGATCCCATTGCACGAAGCAATCCATCCTACTAATGGAGCAGTTATTTCTCTATGGCAAAACATTTGTGTTCAAAGGAAAAGAGCCACTGTACGCTTGGGGAATTGGTGAGAGTGCCGTAGTTGATCATGCTTTTTAATTTGGACGAGATGCTCCACGCCTATGTTCGTCGTCTCACTATTCTTGAAGAGTCAACATAAAGTACCAGAAACTGTAATGTGTTGAAAAACGTTTTTATCATCTGTGTTTGCTATTGAGTGGTGATATACAAAGGAATGACTTAATGATTAATTAAGATGGAGGGAATAAAGATGGACCCGAATATCTAGCGAACATCAGATTTCTAGGTATGGCAAATCAAACGTTTCTTATGGTAAATTATGTGTCCTCCGAAGATGGCAAGTTTAGTTGGCGAGCATGGCAAATCCGCCTCAATTCATTTTTTTTTGCATCTACATCATCTGTTAGAGGTGGGTTTTGTGACCTCGGAGACGTATAAGTTAGTTATTTATAAATATGCATTATCCTTTGGAGATGCTCTTGCCAATGGCTGCGCTGCATAGCTGGCTGATTCACTACTGGAATCGCGTTATACGCCGAGTGCCACGGACACTCGGCAAAGGGACAACAACCACCGACAAAGCCTTTGTCGAGTGTTGCGCTCGACAAAAGCCACCTGGCGTACACCTCTCTGGCAAACAGGAATTTTTCGAGAGCCAGGACATAGGCACTCGACAAAGACTTTGCCGAGAGCCTAACAGTACCACCCGGCAATATAAAATGACTGTTACGTCGACTGGTTCTGTCATTTCTTTGCTGAGAGTGGCTCTTGGCAAAACTGCTATAACCAACCGCCAACGCATGCCACTTTGATGAGAGTGGCTCTCGGCAAAGCTACCACGGCCAACTACTAGGGTGCCACTTTGCTAAGAGCCGCTCTCAGCAAAGATCCATTCCTAGACAACTTTTAATGCTTTCCCCCGGATTCCTGCCGCAAAAAATATATATACAATACACAAACATGCATTTCAAGTCTCAGTGTCTAACACTGAACTCACATAATCATTACATAAAATAGTTCACACGATTTTCTTTTGAGATCACTGTTGGGGAACGTAGTAATTTCAAAATTTTCCTACGCACACGCAAGATCATGGTGATGCATAGTAACGAGAGGGGAGAGTGTTGTCCACGTAAACTCGTAGACCGAAAGCAGAAGCGTTAGAAAAACGCGGTTGATGTAGTCGTACATCTTCACGGCCCGACCGATCAAGCACCGAAACTACGGCACCTCCGAGTTCTAGCACACATTCAGCTCGATGATGATCCCCGTACTCTGATCCAGCAGAATGTCGGGGAAGAGTTCCGTCAGCACGATGGCGTGGTGAAGATCTTGATGTTCTACCATCGCAGGGCTTCGCCTAAGCACCGCTACAATATTATCGAGGACTATGGTGGAGGGGGGCACCGCACACGGCTAAGAGATCAAGAGAACAATTATTGTGTCTATGGGGTGCCCCCTCCCCCGTATATAAAGGAGTGGAGGAGGGGGGCGGCCAATGGGGCTGGCGCGCCCTAGGGGGGGAGTCCAACCCCAACCGGGAGTAGGACTCCCCCCTTTCCTATTAGGAGAGGAAGAGGGAAGGAAGAGGGGGGAGGGAAGAAGAAAAGGGGGGGGGGGGGGGCGGCCCCCCTCCCATTTCGGATTGGGCTTGGGGGGGGGGGGCTCCTTTGCTTCTTCTCCCTCCTTTCCAATAAGGCCCATATACCTCCCGGGGGGTTTTGATAACCTCCCGGAGCTCCGGTATTGTCCCAATCTCACCCGGAACCTTTTCGGTGTCCAAATATAGTCGACCAATATATCAATCTTTATGTCTCGACCATTTCGAGACTTCTCGTCATGTCCGTGATCACATCTGGGACTCCGAACAACCTTCGGTACATCAAAACTCATAAACTCACAATAAAACTGTCAACGAAACCTTAAGCGTGCGGACCCTACGGGTTCGAGAACTATGTGGAACCTGGAACTGTTTCCGGTCAATAACCAATAGTGGAACCTAGATGCTCATATTGGCTCCTACATATTCTACGAAGATCTTTATCGGTCAAACTGCATAACAACATATGTTGTTCCCTTTGTCATCGGTATGTTACTTGCCCGAGATTCGATAGTCGGTAGCTCAATACCTAGTTCAATCTCGTTACCGGCAAGTCTCTTTACTCGTTACGTAATGCATCATTCCATAACTAACTCCTTAGCTACATTGCTTGCAAGGCTTATAGTGATGTGCATTACCGAGAGGGCCCAGAGATACCTCTCCGACAATCGGAGTGACAAAACCTAATCTCGAAATACGCCAACTCAACATGTACCTTTGGAGACACCTGTAGAGCTCCTTTATAATCACCCAGTTACGTTGTGACGTTTGGTAGCACATAAAGTGTTCCTCCGGTAAACGGGAGTTGCATAATCTTATAGTTGTAGGAACTTGTATAAGTCATGAAGAGAGCAATAGCAACATACTAAACGATCAAGTGCTAAGCTAACGGAATAGGTCAAGTCAATCACATCATTCTCCTAATGATGTTATCCCGTTAATCAAATGACAACACATGTCTATGGTTAGGAAACATAACCATCTTTGATTAATGAGCTAGTCAAGTAGAGGCATACTAGTGACACTAAGTTTGTCTATGTATTCACACATGTATCATGTTTCTGGTTAATACAATTCTAGCATGAATAATAAACATTTATAATGATATGAGGAAATAAATAATAACTTTATTATTGCCTCTAGGGCATATTTCCTTCGGTCTCCCACTTGCCCTAGAGTCAATAATCTAGATTACACAGTAATGATTCTAACACCCATGGAGTCTTGGTGCTGATCATGTTTTGCTCGTGGATGAGGCTTAGTCAACGGGTCTGCAACATTCAGATCCGTATGTATCTTGCAAATCTCTATGTCTCCCACCTGGACTTGGTCCCGGATGGAATTGAAGCGTCTCTTGATGTGCTTGGTCCTCTTGTGAAATATGGATTCCTTTGCCAAGGCAATTGCACCAGTATTGTCACGGAAGATATTCATTGGTCCCGATGCACTAGGTATGACACCTAGATCGGAAATGAACTCTTTCATCCAGACTCCTTCATTTGCTGCTTCTGAAGTAGCTATGTACTCCGCTTTGCATGTAGATCCCGCCACGACGCTTTGTTTAGAACTGCACCAACTGACAGCTCCACCGTTCAATAGAAACACGTATTCGGTTTGCGATTTAGAATCGTCCGGATCAGTGTCAAAGCTTGCATCAACGTAACCATTTACGACTAGCTCTTTTTCACCTCCATAAACGAGAAACATATCCTTAGTCCTTTTCAGGTATTTCAGGATATTCTTGACCGCTGTCCAGTGATCCAGTCCTGGATTACTTTGGTACCTCCCTGCCAAGCTTATTGCTAAGCATACGTCAGGTCTAGTACACAGCATTGCATACATGATAGAGCCTATGGCTGAAGCATAGGGAACATCTTTCATTTTCTCCCTATCTTCTGCTGTGGTCGGGCATTGAGTCTGACTCAACTTCACACCTTGTAATACAAGCAAGAATCCTTTCTTTGCCTGATCCATTTTGAACTTTTTCAAAACTTTATCAAGGTATGTGCTTTGTGGAAGTCCAATTAAGCGTCTTGATCTATCTCTATGGATCTTGATGCCCAATATGTAAGCAGCTTCACCGAGGTCTTTCATCGAAAAACTTTTATTCAAGTATCCCTTTATGCTATCCAGAAATTCTATATCATTTCCAATTAACAATACGCCATCCACATATAATATCAGAAATGCTACAGAGCTCCCACTCACTTTCTTGTAAATACAGGCTTCTCGAAAAGTCTGTATAAAACCATATGCTTTGATCACACTATCAAAGCGTTTATTCCAACTCCGAGAGGCTTGCACCAGTCCATAAATGGATAGCTAAAGCTTGCACACTTTGTTAGCACCTTTTGGATCGACAAAACCATCCGGTTGCATCATATACAACTCTTCTTCCAGAAATCCATTCAGGAATGCATTTTTGACATCCATTTGCCATATATCATAATCATAAAATGCGGAAATTGCTATCATGATTCGGACAGACTTAAGCATCACTACGGGTGAGAAAGTCTCATCGTAGTCAACCCCTTGAACTTGTCGAAAACCTTTCGCAACAAGTCGAGCTTTGTAGACAGTTACATTACCAAAAGCGTCAGTCTTCTTCTTGAAGATCCATTTATTCTCGATGGCTTGCTGATCATCGGGCAAGTCAACCAAAGTCCATACTTTGCTCTCATACATGGATCCCATCTCAGATTTCATGGTCTCAAGCCATTTTGCGGAATCTGGGCTCATCATCGCTTCCTCATAGTTCGTAGGTTCGTCATGGTCAAGTAACATGACTTCCAAAATAGGATTACCGTACCACTCTGGTGCGGATCTTACTCTGGTTGAGCTACAAGGTTCGGCAGTAACTTGATCTGAAATTTCATGATCAATATCATTAGCTTCCTCACTGATTGGTGTAGTTGTCACAGGAACCGCTCTTGTGATGAACTACTTTCCAATAAGGGAGCAGGTACAGATACCTCATCAAGTTCTACTTTCCTCCCACTCACTTCTTTCGAGAGAAACTCCTTCTCTAGAAAAGATCCGAATTTAGCAACAAAAATCTTGCCCTCAGATCTGTGATAGAAGGTGTACCCAATAGTCTCTTTTGGGTATCCTATGAAGACACATTTCTCCAATTTGGGTTCGAGCTTATCTGGTTGAAGTTTCTTCACATAAACGTCGCAACCCCAAACTTTAAGAAACGACAACTTTGGTTTCTTGCCAAACCACAGTTCATAAGGTGTCGTCTCAACGGCTTTTGATGGTGCCCTATTTTACGTGAATGCGGTCGTCTCTAAAGCATAACCCCAAAACGATAGCGGTAAATCAGTAAGAGACATCATAGATCACACCATATCTAGTAAAGTACGATTACGATGTTCGGACACACCATTTTGTTGTGGTGTTCCGGGTGGCGTGAGTTGCGAAACTATTCCGCATTGTTTCAAATGTAAACCAAACTCGTAACTCAAATATTCTCCTCCACGATCAGATCGTAGAAACTTTATTTTCTTGTTACGATGATTTTCCACTTCACTCTGAAATTCTTTGAACTTTTCAAATGTTTCAGACTTGTGTTTCATCAAGTAGATATACCCATATCTGCTCAAATCATCTGTGAAGGTGAGAAAATAAAGATACCCGTTGCGAGCCTCAATATTCATCGGACCGCATACATTAGTATGTATGATTTCCAAGAAATCAGTTGCTCGCTCCATAGTTTCGGAGAACGGCGTTTTAGTCATCTTGCCCATGAGGCACGGTTCGCAAGTACCAAGTGAATCATAATCAAGTGATTCCAAAAGTCCATCAGTATGGAGTTTCTTCATGCGTTTTACATCGATATGTTGGGGAACGTAGTAATTTCAAAAAATTTCCTACGCACACGCAAGATCATGGTGATGATATAGCAACGAGAGGGGAGAGTGTATGTCCACGTACCCTCGTAGACCGTAAGCGGAAGCGTTAGCACAACGCGGTTGATGTTGTCGTACATCTTCACTATCAACCGATCCAAGCACCGAACGTACGGAGCCTCCGAGTTCAGCACACGTTCAGCTCGATGACGTTCCTTGAACTCCGATCCAGCCGAGTGCCGAGGGAGAGTTCCGTCAGCACGACGGTGTGGTGACGATCTTGATGTTCTACCGGCGCAGGGCTTCGCCTAAGCTTCGCGACGATATGACCGAGGTGGAATATGGTGGAAGGGGGCACCGCACACGGCTAAGGAACGATCCGTAGATCAACTTGTGTCTATGGGATGCCTCCCGCCCCCGTATATAAAGGAGGGAGGGAGGAGGAGGCCGGCCCTCTACTATGGCGCGCCATGGGGAGTCCTACTCCCACCGGGAGTAGGATTCCCCCTTTCCTAGTCCAACTAGAAGTCCTTCCATGTATTAGGAGTAGGAGACAAGGAAGGGGAAGAGAGAAGGGAAGGAAGGAGGGGGTGCGGCCCCTCCCCTTAGTCCAATTCGGACTAGGCCATGGGGGGGCGCGCAGCCTGCCCTAGGCAGCCCCTCTCTCTTTCCCGCAGGGCCCAATAAGGCCCAATACTTCTCCCCGGCGAATTCCCGTAACTCTCCGGTACTCCAAAAAATACCCGAATCACTCGGAACCTTTCCGAACTCCGAATATAGTCGTCCAATATATCGATCTTTACGTCTCGACCATTTCGAGACTCCTCGTCATGTCCACGATCTCATCCGGGACTCCGAACTCCTTCGGTACATCAAAACTCATAAACTCATAATATAACTATCATCGAAACCTTAAGCGTGCGGACCCTACGGGTTCGAGAACTATGTAGACATGACCTAGAACTATTCTCGGTCAATAACCAATAGCGGGACCTGGATGCCCATATTGGCTCCTACATATTCTACGAAGATCTTTATCGGTCAAACCGCATAACAACATACTTTGTTCCCTTTGTCATCGGTATGTTACTTGCTCGAGATTCGATCGTCGGTATCCAATACCTAGTTCAATCTCGTCACCGGCAAGTCTCTTTACTCATTCTGTAATGCATCATCTCGTAACCAACTCATTGGTCACATTGCTTGCAAGGCTTATAATGATGTGCATTACCGAGAGGGCCCAGAGATACCTCTCCGACAATCGGAGTGACAAAACCTAATCTCGAAATACGCCAACTCAACATGTACCTTCGGAGACACCTGTAGTACTCCTTTATAATCACCCAGTTACGTTGTGACGTTTGGTAGTACCCAAAGTGTTCCTCCAGTAAACGGGAGTTGCATAATCTCATAGTTACAGGAACATGTATAAGTCATGAAGAAAGCAATAGCAACATACTAAACGATCAAGTGCTAAGCTAACGAAATGGGTCAAGTCAATCACATCATTCTCCTAATGATGTGATCCCGTTAATCAAATGACAACTCTTTTGTCCATGGCTAGGAAACATAACCATCACTGATAAACGAGCTAGTCAAGTAGAGGCATACTAGTGACACTATGTTTGTCTATGTATTCACACATGTATTATGTTTCCGGTTAATACAATTATAGCATGAATAATAAACATTTATCATGAAATAAGGAAATAAATAATAACTTTATTATTGCCTCTAGGGCATATTTCCTTCACGATATGACCTAAACGGCAGTGCCACAAATAAGTTGCACTATCATTATCAACTCTGCATCTTTTGGCTTCAACATTATGAATATGTGTATCACTACTATCGAGATTCAATAAAAATAGACCACTCTTTAAGGGTGCATGACCGTAAAAGATATTACTCATATAAATAGAACAACCATTACTCTCAAATTTACATGAATAACCGTCTCGCATCAAACAAGATCCAGATATAATGTTCATGCTTAACGCTGGCACCAAATAACAATTATTCAGGTCCAAAAACCAATCCCAAAGGTAGATGTAGAGGTAGCGTGCCGACCGCGATCACATCGACTTTGGAACCATTTCCCACGCGCATCATCACCTCGTCCTTAGCCAATCTTCGCTTAATCCGTAGTCCCTGTTTCGAGTTGTAAATATTAGCAACAGAACCAATATCAAATACCCAGGTGCTACTGCAAGCATTAGTAAGGTACACATCAGTAACATGTATATCACATATACCTTTGTTCACCTTGCCATCCTTCTTATCCGCCAAATACTTGGGTAGTTCCGCTTCCAGTGACTAGTCTGCTTGTAGTAGAAGTACTCAGTTTCAGGCTTAGGTCCTGACTTGGGTTTCTTCTCTTGAGTAGCAACTTGTTTGCTGTTCTTCTTGAAGCTCCCCTTCTTCTTCCCTTTACCCTCTTTCTAGAAACTGGTGGTCTTATTGACCATCAACACTTGATGCTCCTTCTTGATTTCTACCTCCGCAGCTTTTAGCATTGCGAAGAGCTCGGGAATAGTCTCTTCCATCCCTTGCATATTATAGTTCATCACGAAGCTCTTGTAGCTTGGTGGCAGTGATTGAAGAATTCTGTCAATGGCTCTATCATGAGGAAGATTAACTCCCAGTAGAATCAAGTGATTATTATACCCAGACATTTTGAGTATATGTTCACTGACAGAACTATTATCCTCCATCTTACAGCTATAGAACTTACTGGAGACTTCATATCTCTCAATCCGGGTATTTGCTTGAAATATTAACTCCATCTCCTGGAACATCTCATATGCTCCATGACGTTCAAAACATCGTTGAAGACCCGGTTCCAAAACGTAAAGCATGGCACTTTGAACTATCGAGTAGTCATCAGCTTTGCTCTGCCAGACGTTCTTAACGTCGTCAGTAGCATCTGCAGCAGGCCTGGCACCCAGCGGTGCTTCCAGGACGTAATTCTTCTGTGCAGCAATGAGGATAATCCTCAAGTTACGGACCCAGTCCATGTAATTGCTACCATCATCTTTAAACTTAGCTTTCTCAAGGAACGCATATCTACAACAAACATAGATAAGCAAAATACTATCAGGTACTAAGTTCATGATAAATTTAAGTTCAATTAATCATATTACTAAAGAACCCCCACTTAGACAGACATCTCTCTAGTCATCTAAGTGATCACGTGATCCAAATCAACTAAACCATGTCCGATCATCACGTGAGATGGAGTAGTTTCAATGGTGAACATCACTATGTTGATCATATCTACTATATGATTCACGTTCGACCTTTTGGTCTGCGTGTTCCGAGGCCATATCTGTATATACTAGGCTCGTCAAGTTTAACCTGAGTATTCCGCGTGTGCAACTATTTTGCACCCGTTGTATTTGAATGTAGAGCCTATCACACCCGATTATCACGTGGTGTATCAGCACGAAGAACTTTCGCAATGGTGCATACTCAGGGAGAACACTTCTTGATAATTAGTGAGAGCTCATCTTAAAATTCTACCGTCAATCAAAGCAAGATAAGATGCATAAAGGATAAACATCACAGGCAATCAATATAAGTGATATGATATGGCCATCATCATCTTGTGCTTGTGATCTCCATCTCCGAAGCACCGTCGTGATCACCATCATCACCGGAGCGACACCTTGATCTCCATCGTAGCATCGTTGTTGTTACGCCATCTATTGCTTCTACGACTATCGCTACCGCTTAGTGATAAAGTAAAGCAATTACAGGGCGTTTGCATTTCATACAATAAAGTGACAACCATATGTCTCCTGCGAGTTGCCGATAACTTCGGTTACAAAACATGATCATCTCATACAATAAAATATAGCATCACGGCTTGACCATATCACATCACAACATGCCCTGCAAAAACAAGTTAGACGTCCTCTACTTTGTTGTTGCAAATTTTACGTGGCTGCTACGGGCTGAGCAAGAACCGTTCTTACCTACGCATCAAAACCACAACGATAGTTCGTCAAGTTAGTGCTGTTTTAACCTTCACAAGGACCGGGCGTAGCCACACTCGGTTCAACTAAACTTGGAGAAACAGACACCCGCTAGTCACCTGTGTGCAAAGCACGGCGGTAAAACCAGTCTCGCGTAAGCGTACGCGTAATGTCGGTCTGGGCCGCTTCATCCAACAATACCGCTGAACCAAAGTATGACATGCTGGTAAGTAGTATGACTTGTATCGCCCACAACTCACTTGTGTTCTACTCGTGCATATAACATCTACGCATAAAACCAGGCTCGGATGCCACTGTTGGGGAACATAGTAATTTCAAAAATTTCCTACGCACACGCAAGATCATGGTGATGCATAGCAACGAGAGGGGAGAGTGTTGTCCATGTACCCTCGTAGACCGAAAGCGGAAGCGTTAGAACAACACGGTTGATGTAGTCGTACGTCTTCACGGCCCGACCGATCAAGTACCAAAACTACGGCACCTCCGAGTTATAGCACACGTTCAGCTCGATGACGATCCCCATACTCCGATCCAGCAGAATGTCGAGGAAGAGTTCCGTCAGCACGACGACGTGCTGAAGATCTTGATGTTCTACCGTCGCAGGGCTTCGCCTAAGCACCGCTACAATATTATCGAGGACTATGGTGGAGGGGGGCACCGCACACGGCTAAGAGATCAAGAGAACAATTGTTGTGTCTATGGAGTGTCCCCCTCCCCCGTATATAAAGGAGTGAAGGAGGCGGCTGGCCAATGGGGGTGGCGTGCCCTAGGCGGGAGTCCAACCCCAACCGGGAGTAGGACTCCCCCCTTTCCTATTAGGAGAGGGAGAGGGAAGGAAGAGGGGGGAGGGAAAAAGGAAAGGGGGGCCGGCCCCTCTCCCAATTCGGATTGGGCTTGGGGGGGGCCTCCTTTTCTTCTTCTCCCTCATTTCCACTAAGGCCCAATAAGGCCCATATACCTCCCGGGGGGTTCCGATAACCTCCCGGAGCTCCAGTATTGTCCCAGTCTCACCCGGAACCTTTCCGGTGTCCAAATATAGTCGTCCAATATATCGATCTTTATGTCTCGACCATTTCGAGACTCCTCGTCATGTCCGTGATCACATCCGGGAGTCCGAACAACCTTCGGTACATCAAAACTCATAAACTCATAATAAAACTGCCAACGAAACCTTAAGCGTGCGGATGCTACGTGTTCCAGAACTATGTAGACATGACCTAGAACTGTTTCCGGTCAATAACCAATAGCGGAACCTGGATGCTCATATTGGCTCCGACATATTCTATGAAGATCTTTATCGGTCAAACCGCATAACAACATACATTGTTCCCTTTGTCATGTTGCCCGAGATTTGATCGTCGGTATCTCAATACCTAGTTCAATCTCGTTACCGGCAATTCTCTTTACTGGTTACGTAATGCATCATTCCGTAATTAACTCAATAGCTACATTGCTTGCAAGGCTTATAGTGATGTGCATTACCGAGAGGGCCCAGAGATACCTCTCCGACAATCAAAATGACAAAATCTAATCTCGAAATATGCCAACTCAACATGTACCTTTGGAGAAACCTGTAGAGCTCCTATATAATCACCCAGTTACGTTGTGACGTTTGGTAGCACACAAAGCGTTCCTCCGGTAAACGGGAGTTGCATAATCTCATAGTTGTAGGAACTTGTATAAGTCATGAAGAAAGCAATAACAACATACTAAACGATCAAGTGCTAAGCTAACGAAATGGGTAAAGTCAATCACATCATTCTCCTAATGATGTGATCCTATTAATCAAATGACAACACATGTCTATGGTTAGGAAACATAACCATCTTTGATTAATGAGCTAGTCAAGAAGAGGCATACTAGTGACATTAAGTTTGTCTATGTATTCACACATGTATCATGTTTCCGGTTAATACAATTCTAGCATGAATAATAAACATTTATCATGATATGAGGAAATAAATAATAACTTTATTATTGCCTCTAGGGCATATTTCCTTCAGTCTCCCACTTGCACTAGAGTCAATAATCTAGATTACACAGTAATGATTCGAACACCCATGGAGTCTTGATGTTGATCATGTTTTGCTCGTGAAAGAGGCTTAGTCAACGGGTCTGCAACATTCAGATCCGTATGTATCTTGCAAATCTCTATGTCTCCCACCTGGAGTTGGCCCCGGATGGAATTGAAGCGTCTCTTGATGTGCTTGGTCCTCTTGTGAAATCTGGATTCCTTTGCCAAGGCAATTGCACCAGTATTGTCATAGAAGATCTTCATTGGTCCCAATGCACTAGGTATGACACCTAGATCGGAAATGAACTCTTTCATCCAGACTCCTTCATTTGCTTCTTCCGAAGCAGCTATGTACTCCACTTCGCATGTAGATCCTGCCACGATGCTTTGTTTAGAACTGCACCAACTGACAGCTCCACCGTTCAATAGAAACACGTATCTGGTATGCGATTTAGAATCATCCAGATTAGTGTCAAAGCTTGCATCGACGTAACCATTTACGACTAGCTCTTTGTCATCTCCATAAACGAGAAACATATCCTTAGTCCTTTTCAGGTATTTCAGGATATTCTTGACCGCTGTCCAGTGATCCACTCCTGGATTACTTTGGTACCTCCCTGCCAAGCATATTGCTAAGCATACGTCAGGTCTGGTACACAGCATTGCATACATGATAGTGCCTATGGCTGAAGTATAGGGAACATCTTTCATTTTCTCTCTATCTTCTGCTGTGGTCGGGCATTGAGTCTGACTCAACTTCACACCTTGTAATACAGGGAAGAATCCTTTCTTTGCCTGATCCATTTTGAACTTTTTCAAAACTTTTATCAAGGTATGTGCTTTGTGAAAGTCCAATTAAGCGTCTTGATCTATCTCTATAGATCTTGATGCCCAATATGTAAGCAGCTTCACCGAGGTCTTTCATCGAAAAACTTTTATTCAAGTATCCCTTTATGCTATCCATAAATTCTATATCATTGCCAATTAACAATATGTCATCCACATATAATATCAGAAATGCTACAGAGCTCCCACTCATTTTCTTGTAAATACAAGCTTCTCCAAAAGTCTGTATAAAACCATATGCGTTGATCACACTATCAAAGCGTTTATTCCAACTCTGAGAGGCTTGCACCAGTCCATAAATGGATCGCTGGAGCTTGCACACTTCGTTAGCACCTTTTGGATCGACAAAACCTTCTGGTTGCATCATATACAACTCTTCTTCCAGAAATCCATTCAGGAATGCAGTTTTGACATCCATTTGCCATATTTCAAAATCATAAAATGCGGCAATTTCTAACATGATTCGGACAGACTTAAGCATCGCTACGGGTGAGAAAGTCTCATTGTAGTCAACCCCTTGAACTTGTCGAAAACCTTTCGCAACAAGTCGAGCTTTGTAGACAATTACATTACCATCAGCGTCAGTCTTCTTCTTGAAGATCCATTTATTCTCGATGGCTTGCCGATCATCGGGCAAGTCAACCAAAGTCCATACTTTGTTCTCATACATGGATCCCATCTCAGATTTCATGGCCTCAAGCCATTTTGCGGAATCTGGGCTCATCATCGCTTCCTCATAGTTCGTAGGTTCGTCATGGTCAAGTAACATGACTTCCAGAATAGGATTACCGTACCACTCTGGTGCGGATCTTACTCTGGTTGACCTACGAGGTTCAGTAGTAACTTGATCTGAAGTTTCATGATCAATATCATTAGCTTCCTCACTTATTGGTGTAGTTGTCACAGGAACCGGTTCTTATGATGAACTACTTTCCAATAAGGGAGCAGGTACAGTTACCTCATCAAGTTCTACTTTCCTCCCACTCACTTCTATCGAGAGAAACTCCTTCTCTAGAAAGGATCCGAATTTAGCAACAAAATCTTGCCCTCAGATCTGTGATAGAAGGTGTACCCAATAGTCTCTTTTGGGTATCCTATGAAGACACATTTCTCCGATTTGGGTTCGAGCTTATCTGGTTGAAGTTTCTTCAGATAAACGTCGCATCCCCAAACTTTAAGAAACGACAACTTTGGTTTCTTGCCAAACCACAGTTCATATGGTGTCGTCTCAACGGATTTTGATGGTGCCCTATTTAACGTGAATGCGGCCGTCTCTAAAGCATAACCCCAAAATGATAGCGGTAAATCAGTAAGAGACATCATAGATCGCACCATATCTAGTAAAGTAAGATTACGATGTTCGGACACACCATTTCGTTGTGGTGTTCCGGGTGGCGTGAGTTGCTAAACTATTCCGCATTGTTTCAAATGTAAACCAAACTCGTAACTCAAATATTCTCCTCCAGATCAGATCGTAGAAACTTTATTTTCTTGTTATGATGATTTTCCACTTCACTCTGAAATTCTTTGAACTTTTCTAATGTGTCAGACTTGTGTTTCATCAAGTAGATATACCCTTATCTGCTCAAATCATCTGTGAAGATGAGAAAATAACGATACCCGCCGCGAGCCTCAATATTCATCGGACCGCGTACATCAGTATGTATGACTTCCAACAAATCAGTTGCTCGCTCCATAGTTCCGGAGAACGGAGTTTTAGTCATCTTGCCCATGAGGCACGGTTCGCAAGTACCAAGTGATTCATAATCATGTGATTCCAGAAGTCCATCAGTATGGAGTTTCATCATGCGCTTTACACCAATATGACCCAAACGGCAGTGCCACAAATAAGTTGCACTATCATTATCAACTCTGCATCTTTTGGCTTGAACATTATGAACATGTGTATCACTACTATCGAGATTTAATAAAAATAGACCACTCCTCAAGGGTGCATGACCATAAAAGATATTACTCATATAAATAGAACAACCATTATTCTCAGATTTAAATGAATAACCGTCTTGCATCAAACAAGATCCAGATATAATGTTCATGCTTAACGCTGGCACCAAATAACAATTATTCAGGTCTAAAACTAATCCCGAAGGTAGATGTAGAGGTAGCGTGCCGACCGCGATCACATCGACTTTGGAACCATTTCCCACGCGCATCGTTACCACGTCCTTAGCCAATCTTCGCTTAATCCGTAGTCCCTGTTTCGGGTTGCAAATATTAGCAATAGAACCAGTATCAAATACCCAGGTGCTACTGCGAGCATTAGTAAGGTACACATCAATAACATGTATATCACATATACCTTTGTTCACCTTGCCATCCTTCTTATTCGCCAAATACTTGGGGCAGTTGCGCTTCCAGTGACCAGTCTGCTTGCAGTAGAAGCACTCAGTTTCAGGCTTAGGTCCAGACTTGGGTTTCTTCTCTTGAGCAACAACTTGTTTGCTATTCTTCTTGAAGCTCCCTGTCGGTGTCAAAACCGGCGGATCTTGGGTAGGGGGTCCCGAACTGTGCGTCTAGGCGGATGGTAACAGGAGACAAGGGACACGATGGTTTTACCCAGGTTCGGGCCCTCTCGGTGGAGGTAAAACCGTACTCCTTCTTGATTGATATTGATGATATGGGTAGTACAAGAGTGGATCTACCACGAGATCAATGAGGCTAAACCCTAGAAGCATGCCTATGGTATGATTGTCGTTCGTCCTACGGACTAAAACCCTCCAGTTTATATAAACACCGGAGAGGGCTAGGGTTACACAGAGTCGGTTACAATGGTAGGAGATCTACATATCCGTATTGCCAAGCTTGCCTTCCACGCCAAGGAAAGTCCCATCCGGACACAGGACGGAGTCTTCAATCTTGTATCTTCATAGTCTTGGAGTCCGGCCAAAGATGATAGTTCGGCTATCCGGACACCCCCCAGTCCAGGACTCCCTCAGTAGCCCCTGAACCAGGCTTCAATGACGACGAATCCGACACGCATATTGTCTTCGACATTGCAAGGCGGGTTCCTCCTCCGAATACTTCATAGAAGATTTTGAACACAAGGATAGTGTCCGGCTCTGCAAAATAAGTTCCACATACGACCGTAGAGAGAATAATATTTACACAAGTTCAATCTCTTGACGTATTTTGTGGCGTGACATCACACCACGGCCAAGCCTTTATTCAAATCGTTTTTACTGTTCCACCTCAGCGCGTTTAGCGAAGCGGTTTCCTTGGCACGTCTTGTCAAAGCAGAGATCGTGTCCCCTTATTCCGGGATTCTCATCAATACGGGCATGGGTAACCCAACCGTGCCCGTTGGCCTGCCCCCACTATCAAAGGCGAGTCCCAAACGGCCACGGGGAGGGCTCTTGGCATTCAACCTCTTTATAATGCGACCAAGGCCCGCTCCTTTCTTTCAATCTCAATTGAATCCGCCCCTCGCCTCAAGTTGAAACACCCGAAGCTCCAGATAAAGGCACTTCGGACCTTCGATAATGTCCGGCTCCGACCTGCAAGGCCGGTGGATGCCTTCTTCCGTCACGGAAGAAGACGTGCTAAAGCTGAGAGACGCCAGGTATCTTACCGGCGAAATTTTGCATAGGCTGCCCGCCCAAGGGCAGGTTATTCCTACTCCCGAGCCTGGTGATAGCGTGGTGTTCGTGTCCCACTTCCTTCGGGGTTTAGGCTTCCCTACAGACCCCTTTGTGAGGCGGCTCATGTTCTATTATGGGCTGGAATTCCACGACTTGGATCTGGAGTCCATCCTCCACATCTCATCATTCATCGTCGTATGCGAAGCCTTCCTCCGCATTACCCCTCACTTCGGATTGTGGCTCAAGACCTTCAAAGTGGACCCGACGATGATCAAGGGGCAGCAGGCAGAGTGCGGAGGGGCTGTTCTAAGCAAGAGTGCTGACGCTCCATGGCTCGAGGGCTCTTTTCAAGAGGAGCTTGGTTTGTGGCAACAGGAGTGGTTTTACATCACCGCTCCCAGGGGCACCAAATGGGTGGCGCCACCTGCCTTCTGCTCGCGTCCTCCACAACGGCTGGCGTCATGGGTCAACAAGGGGCTTGACTGGGGGCCATCCAAGGACGTACCTCTGCTGCAGGGCCGTATTCGAGACCACCAAGAGAGAGAGAGAGAGATCAATCTGGTCGTAGTGGCACAGGTCATGCTGATTCAGCGCCTTCTGCCCTGCAAACGTCGCCCCCTCTGCCTGTGGGAATTTAATCCGGAGGGACCACGAGCTCTCCAACACTTCATGGGCGCGACGCCCGTGGAGATGTATAAACTGTTCTTCGGATCACAAGAGATGTGTTCGGACTTGACCGAGGACGCAGTCCTGAGCTGCAATCGCCCGGATACTAAAGTAAGTAGTCCTGTACCCGGACACGCTATCCGTACATTTATCATAAACTTGCCCTTTAAGGAGCTGCCCCTTGAACAGGAGTGGATAGCGAAAGCAAAGCTGATAAGGTGTCCGGTGCCCCCCCCCCCCCCCCGAGACCACGCCGGATCCTGTGTTAACCAAGATGCTGGCGGCTGCGCCTTTGGAAGATGACGAAGGGGGGAACAGGGGAGCTAGTGCCTCCGTGAAGGAGGCTTTCGAGAAAGGAGGGATCGAGAATTCCTCCCTCCAGGGGGAGAAGAGGACCGCGTCTGAAGATCCGGAGGTCAAGGCCTCAAAGCGGGGGAAGAAATCTTCACCAGAGGGTCCTGCACCAGGAGAAGCCCCGGCCGCACTATTTCCCCAAGGGAATCAGCCCTCCAGCGAGCCGTAAGTAGAAAGGGGAGTTTTATAATAAGGGACATCCCTGTTTTGATTTCTGAAGATAACCAAAGTTTTACCTTGTAGTTCGGATCTCAGCCCTTCTCAGCAGAGCTCGTCTTCGGGGGATCTTCATCTGGAGATGATGGAGAGCGCAACACCTCCATCTGCCGCACTGTCAGGCGGGGCAGACGACCCTGAGGTGTCGTCGCGGAGGGTTTCCCCGAGTCCGGCGGGGCCGGGAGGTCCGACCCCAACAGGTGTACGGTCGGAGGAGTTGAAGGATCTGCTCGGGCGAGCATCTATCTCAGAAGATCACCGTGCGTTAATGGGTACGGTGATTGAAAGGATTTCATCCGCTGAGAGCGGATTGCATGAAGCCGTCAGATGTTTACTGACGGGGTTTGAGGTATGTCAAAATGATATACCTTCTGATAGTTTTGCATATAGAATGCGCCCTGTATAGATAGTAGCCCCTGAGACTCGGTACGTTGTCGAAAGTGACAGCACGCCGAGGATCATAATCTCATTCTGTAAGATGTCGCCTGTCCTATGTAGGTGGCGGAGCGTCCGGTGGCCAGCCGGACTGATCAATTTGCCGAACTGAAGCGGCAACTTGACGTGGCGGATGCGGACATCGCGCTTGTTAATAAGCGGCTTGACGATTCACAAGGTATGCAACTTCTTCGCGGACACCTGGTAAGGGAGTTTGATGCCCACACCTTACAACATGCATGCTTTATGCAGATGGTGCCGATGCTATGGAGAGCCTTCGGGCGGAGCTAGCCCGAGTCAAGGAGCAAGCCAGAAAAAGTGATGCGGCTGCCTTGAGGGCATCCGAAGAGCTAAAAGCCGAACAGGCTGCTCACTGCCGAAGCAGGGAAGAAATGGCCGAGATGGCCGGAAAGTTGAAGAATGCTACCGACCGCTGCGAGTTTCTTGAAAAAGAATGTCAAGCGGAGCAAGAGGGCCTGAAGAAGGCCACCGCCGAAGCCAAGGATGCCCGCTCCGCGATGAGAGCTATAAAGGAGGAGCTACGTCAAGCCGGGGATATCGCGGCTGGAAAGCCCTTTCTGCTGCGGAGGAAGTTCACGGATCCAAAGTATGCTCAGTTGGGCCAGCTGTGGGGTGCGGAGGATGCTTATCTAGATTTGGCGGAGAGTGCCGCAGACGCGGTCGCACACTTCTGAGGCCAAAAGGATCACGGAATGGAAGTGCTTTTTTGGTCGCAGTTCCATAGTCCAGAGTGTCCGCTTCCATTGACCGATCGTTTGGCCGAATGGGCTGAGCTGAATAGGTTGTCCGGGCTTGCCATGAAGGATGTCGTGACTCATTTGTGGCCGAAAAGGCCCGAGCCGAAGAGTTATTTTGGCTTGATGCAGCAGTTCCTTGATGCGGTGCCGCATATCGATGCAATGAAGCGGTCAACGTGCATAGAGGGTGCGCGGATGGCTCTTGCCCGTGTCAAGACATGCTGGGCGGAGATGAAGGCCACCGACGTTGCATCCCGGGATTCGGACAGAAGCCGAGTACCTGCCGAGCACTATTTTGAGGAAGTCTTGCCGGGCGCTCGTTTAATAGAGACACAGTGCTCGAAGGATATTATGTTCAAATGACATGTATGATATGTGAAACGATGTTCCAATATAATGTAAGAGCTTTTTTATACTTGTGCAGTCAAGTAGTAAAATACCTCATGTGCGGCCGTTGATGTATATGTGTATATAACCTGAAAGATGGCAGTCTTCGGCTTCAGCCCCCACGCACATAGTGCGGGGTGTTTGCAAAAGAGCGCATTTTCACACTTAATCCAACGTCTTGGTCCTGTAAAGGAGGTGATAGCATAGCAAACTAGGCAACCGGACTATAATGCTTTATCACTTTCACTTAGCCATCGGAGTTCGATGGTGGGGCTACTATATAGCCCCTGGGGCACCGTGCTCTCCCGAACTCGGGGCGCGTATGTGCCTGACCGAGAAGCGGTCCTTCATTAATGCGGAGGAATTCTATACATTCTAGTGGTCCATCGAGTGGTTGACCAGTCTCTCGCTATATCATGACAGTCAGTTTTCGGCTTTCTCTACTGAGGTGCTTGCCAGGCCGAACCGGGGCACAATCGCAGTAGTTCTCCTGGTGCCGCGTTGGCCGATAGAGCGGAACGTAAGGCAGCAAAACACAGGAGCCGGGCAAACCCAACATTTGACCAAAGACATGATTCGGAGCTGATGCATATAAGGCCTAACTTGAGATGCCGAACACTCCCTAAGGTGTTCGGTCTTTATGAAAACGGGCAGAACAATGCCCTAAGTCCCTAGTGTCCAGGTACGCGCAAAAAATTTCTGACGCGGCCGATGCCAAAACGCCAGCCTCCTCGGTTATAGCAAGCAACCGGGGGATGTGTAACAACAAGAGACAGTAAAAAAGATTTACGTAGGGTCTTAATCTGAAAAGAATCCTTGCAACGGGTCCCTACTGCACGTCTGCGCCTGTGTCTCCGTTGTACCGTGTCCTGGACGGGTGTAGCACGGTGTTCATCTGTAAAAGAGAAGAACTTAGTTGGGAAAAAAAGATCGTGCAAAAAATGTATTTTAAATAAACAGAGTATGATTCAAAAAATGAATAAAGTTGAGCTTTATTGTCTCTTGTTGTACATGCGTGGAGCCCCTTGTAAGGGGGTACGTGGCTAGTAAGCCCCTTGTTTATTTATACCGGACTCGCCTAACCGTGCCCGGGGTCTGAATGACCTATTTAGGTGCTTTGATCAGCAAAGCCAGATTGGTGTGTGGCTGTCAAGGCAGTCTCATGTTCTTCCGTATTCGGGGAACATTCGAAGTTTCCATTTAATGAGATGATGCCGCGTGGATCGGGCATTTTAAGTGTAAGAGATGCGTAATGCAGTATTGCGTTAAAGCGGGCGAAAGCTTCGCGTCCCAATAGTGCTTGATAGCTACTTTTAAATGGGGCGATGTGGAAGACTAACTTTTCGCGACGGAAGTTGTTGGATGGGCCGAACACAACTTCTAGTGGTAGAGAGCCCGTACAATGGGCATATGGGCCTGGCATCACTCCTTTAAAGGAAGTGCTGCTATGGCGAATTTTGGTTGGGTCTATCCCCATCCTGCGGATTGTGTCCTGATATAGCAGGTGTAGATCACTGCCGCCATCCATTAGGACTTGTGTAAATTGTAGTCCGTCGATTATGGGATCTAATATCAAAGCAGTCCATCCTGCATTCCGGATACTTCCGGAGTAATCCTGATGGTTGAAGGTGATTGGTTTTGACATCCAGTGTCGGGACTCCGCTGGGGTGGACCGTGCGGCGCGTATTTCAATGGGCGCCGCTCTATTATTCGGACGTCTTGTGGGAAATTTCTTTGTTTTCTGGTGCTCTACTTGTGGGGTTCGTCATCGTCCTCACTTGTTGTGTCGAGCCCCTTGTGTTTGGCGTTAAGTCGGCCGGACTATTTGAAGACCCAACAATCTCTGTGGGTATGGTTTGCAGGCTTCCTGGGGGTACTATGGATTTGGCATATCTTGTCCAAGATTTTGTTTAGGTTGGATAGCTCGTCGCTGTTGTCCTTAAGAGGCAGTTTTTTGTTGTTCTGCCGAGAGCTTTTGAATCCGGCGTTAACTGCCGTGCTCTTTGGACTGTTTCCCTTGGTCCGGCGCTGGTCCTTGCTGCGTCGTGGTTTCCCATTTCCATCCCTGACCTCGGATGTACTTGGGTCACTGGTGCTGCATATTGCTAGCCAGCTATCCTCTCCCGCGCAAAAGCGGGTCATGAGGCTTGTTAGTGCGGCCATTGTTCTTGGCTTTTCTTGGCCAAGGTGTCTCGCGAGCCATTCGTCTCGGACGTTGTGTTTTAAAGCTGCTAAGGCTTCGGCGTCCGGACAGTCGACTATTTGGTTCTTTTTGGTGAGGAACCTGTTCCAGAATTTATGGGCTGACTCTCCGGGCTGTTGAGTTATGTGACTTAGATCGTCTGCGTCCGGAGGACGGACATAAGTCCCCTGAAAATTTGCCCGAAACGCATCCTCGAGCTCTTCCCAACTTCCAATAGTGTTTTCGGGGAGGCTTTTAAGCCAATGCCGGGCTGGCTCTTTGAGCTTGAGGCGTAAGTATTTTATGGCATGGAGGTCATCTCCTCTAGCCATGTGTATGTGCAGGATGTAATCCTCAATCCAGACTCCAGGGTCTGTTGTTCCGTCGTATGCCTCTATGTTTACGGGCTTGAATCCCGCTGGAAATTCATGATCCAGTAGCTCATCGGTGAAACATAGGGGGTGTGCGGCGCCCCTGTATTTGGGTGTGCCGTGATGTTCGAATACTCGATGTGTTGCATTGCTTTCATGATCTTGCTTTCTTGGCCCATAGATAGACTTGACTAGGCCATCCTTTTGGTGCGGATCCTTATGCGGATCGCGTGCCGGCTTGTGTGCGGCGCCGATTGCCGCTCTATGTTTGCCATGTGGTCGTCTATCCGACCGGGCGGCCTCTTTGTTCTTTGATCGTGGGGGCTGTACGGCCTCCTCATCAAATTCAGGCAGTAGTTTGCGCTTTGGGTAGCTCTTTGTTTGGCGACTATCGCCGTATTTGTCTGCGGTGTTGAGTACTTTGCTCCATCTTATTCTGAGCGCGTCTTCCGCTGTTTTGAGCTTTCGCTTCTGCTTCTTCAGGCTACGTGCCGTGGCGACAAGCCTTTTGTGGAGGTTCTTCTGCTCCAATGATGTGTCCGGCGTGAGATCGTCCGGACTATTATCTTCGCTGGGGACGGATTGTTTATCCAAGTTATCCTGTTCGGATGGTTGCTCGAGGGCATGTTCGACGTCCACCGGTTCGCCCTGCTATATGGCTGGGTCTGCATGGGTGCTATCTTTATCGAGGCAGGACTTTGAGCGGCGCTTACGTCGCCGTTTTGACTGCTTTTCGAGGGAATTATCCTTCACAGCGTCCCGTTGTTCTTCATTATCGCTTCCTTTAGGAGTATCCACCATATATACATCATGTGTTGAGGTGGCCTTCCAGTGCCCTGTAGGCGCTGGTTGTTGGTCGTCTCCGGCATCGTCGTCCATATCGTCGATGTCTTCTGAGTCAAAGTCGAGCATGTCGGTTAAATCATCGACATGGCTACAAAGTGGGTGGTGGGTGGGTGTTGAATTTCTTCGTTGTCCGCATCCCAACCTTCCTGACCATAGTCCGACCAGGGCTCTCCTGATAAAGAGAGAGACTTTAGTGAATTCAGGATGTCGCCAAAGGGCGAGTGCTGAAAGATGTCCACAACGGTGAACTGCATGATCGGCGCCCAATCGGATTCGATTGGCAGGGGCGCAGAAGGTTCGGAGTCCGGAGAGGAGTCTGGCACCTTGGAGTCACAAACTTCACAAAGGACAGGGTTGGTATTCGGCTCTATCATCGTAGAGGTAGCAGCCCCCGAGGCGGTGTCCAGCCACTCGTCCTCGATCGGCGCAGTCGGCTCCGAGCTAAGGGTCGGAGCGGACACTTGTGCGGCCTCCAGGGCACTGTCCGGCAGCAGAGCTAGATCATGCCCATTGTGACAGTGCGGCGCGCTTGGCTGTGGCTTGAACCCATCGAAGATCAAGTCTCCGCGGACGTCGGCTGTATAGTTCAAACTTCCAAATCTGACCTGATGGCCAGGGGCGTAGCTTTCAATCTGCTCCATATGGCCAAGCGAGTTGGCCCACAGTGCAAAGCCTCCGAATACGAAGATCTGTCCGGGAAGAAAAATCTCCACCTGGACCGCGTCGTTGTTGATGATCGAAGGAGCCATCTGACCTAAAGGCGACGACACAGATGAACTCTCGATGAAAGCACCAATGTCGGTGTCAAAACCAGCGGATCTCGGGTAGGGTGTCCCGAGCTATGCGTCTAGGCGGATGGTAACAGGAGACAAGGGACACGATGTTTTTACCCAAGTTCGGGCCCTCTCGGTGGAGGTAAAACCCTACTCCTGCTTGATTAATATTGATGATATGGGTAGTACAAGAGTAGATCTACCACGAGATCAATGAGGCTAAACCCTAGAAGCAGGCCTATGGTATGATTGTCGTTCGTCCTACGGACTAAAACCCTCTGGTTTATATAGACACCGGAGAGGGCTAGGGTTACACAGAGTCGGTTACAATGGTAGGAGATCTACATATCCATATTGCCAAGCTTGCCTTCCACGCCAAGGAAAGTCCCATCCGCACATGGGACGGAGTCTTCAATCTTGTATCTTCATAGTCTTGGAGTCCGGCCAAAGATGATAGTTCAGCTATCCGGACACCCCCCAGTCCTGGACTCCCTCACTCCCCTTCTTCTTCCCTTTACCCTTTTCTTGAAACTGGTGGTCTTATTGACCATCAACACTTGATGCTCCTTCTTGATTTCTGATACGTCTCCAACGTATCTATAATTTTTTATTGTTCCATGCTATTATATTACCCCTTTTGGATGTTTATGGGCTTTATTTTACACATTTATATCATTTTTGGGACTAACCTACTAACCGGAGGCCCAACCCATATTGTTGTTTTATTGCCTATTTCAGTATTTCAAAGAAATGGAATATCTAACAGAGTCCAAACGGAATGAAACCTTCGGCGGCGTGATTTTTTGGAAGAATATGATCCTAGAGACTTGGAGTCCACGTCAGAAGATCCTCGAGGAGGCCACGAGATAGGAGGCCGCGCCCCCTTACAGGGTGGTGGCCCCCTGTCTCGTGGGCCCCTCGAGTTCCGCCGCCGCAAGCCTCTGTAGCCACCAAAATCCTCTCGGGAGCCCGTTCCGGCACCCTGCCGGAGGGGGGATCCATCACCAGTGGCCATCTTCATCATCCCAGCGCTATCCATGACGAGGAGGGAGTAGTTCACCCTCAGGGCTGAAGTGCAGAAATCCCTGAATTCCTCCGAGTCGAAGTTTGACCCATTGTCTGTGATGATGCTGTGCGGGACTCCATATCTGAATATCAGTTCCCTGATGAAGCTAACAGCAGTACCGGCGTCAAGGTTCTTGATGGGTTTAGCTTCGATCCACTTGGTGAACTTGTCGACTGCCACCAGTACATGCGTGAAACCGCTTCGACCTGTTCTCAAGGGGCCTACCATATCCAACCCCCATACTGCGAAGGGCCAGACGAGTGGTATGGTCTTCAGAGCTGACGCAGGCTTGTGTGACATATTGGAGTAGAACTGACATCCTTCGCACTTGTCCACTGTTTCCTTTGCCATCTCATTTGCCTTTGGCCAGTAAAATCCGGCTCGGTATGCTTTGGCCACGATGGTCCGAGAGGACGCATGATGACCACAGGTCCCCGAGTGGATATCATCAGGGATGATTCGACCTTCTTCTGGCGTTATGCACTTCTGACCAACTCCAGTCGCGCTCTCTCTATACAACTGTCCTTTGATTACGGTAAAGGCCTTGGATCGACGGATGATCTGTCGAGCCTCTTCCTCATCCTCCGGGAGTTCTTTTCTCAGGATATACGCGATATACGGAACTGTCCAGTCGGGAATGACCACTAAGACCTCCATGACCAAGTCGACCACTGCCGGGACTTCTACTTCAGTCGGATCTGTGGCACTCTTGGGCTGCGGAGCTTCTTCGGTGAAAGGATCTTCTTTGACTGATGGAGTATGGATATGCTCCAAGAACACACCACTCGGAATGGCTTCTCTCTTGGAACCTATCTTTGCCAGATCATCAGCCGCTTGATTCTTCAGTCGGGGTATATGATGGAGCTCTAACCCCTCAAACTTCTTTTCCAGCTTCCTCACTGCATTGCAGTATCCAGTCATGGCTGGGCTTCTCACGTCCCACTCCTTCATCACTTGGTTGACCACCAAATCTGAGTTGCCATAGACCATAAGGTGACGGACGCCGAGTGAAATGGCCATGTGCAACCCATACAAAAGGGCCTCATACTCTGCCTCATTGTTGGAGGAATCAAAGTGAATCTGGAGCACATATCTGAGCTTATCTCCTCTGGGGGATACCAAGACAACCCCAGCACCGGAACCATTCAACATCTTAGAGCCGTCAAAAAACATGGTCCAATGCTCCAAGTGAACTTGAGCTGGCTGCTGTTGCTCAATCCACTCGGCAAGGAAATCTGCTATTGCTTGGGACTTAATGGCTTTCTTTGCCTCAAACTTGATATCAAGGGGAAGAAGTTCAATCGCCCATTTTGCCACTCGACCAGTTGCATCTCTGTTGTGCAAAATCTCTAAAAGTGGAGCGTCACTAACGACTGTGATGGAATGATTAGAGAAATAATGAGGAACCTTCTTCGTGGTCATGTAAATCCCATACACAAGCTTCTGATAATGAGGGTATCTTTGCTTGGATGGAGTCAAAACTTCAGACAGATAATACACTGGGCGTTGAACTTTGAAGGCTTTCCCTTCTTCTTCCCGTTCGACCATAAGTACTATACTGACGACTTGTCCTGTGGCTGCGATATAAAGCAACAGAGGCTCTTTGCTGATTGGAGCAGCAAGCACCGGCTGGGTGGAGAGCAGAGCTTTTAGCTCGGCAAATGCTGCATCAGCTTCTGGAGTCCACTCGAACTTGTCTGCCTTCTTCATCAGTCGGTAAAGAGGCAGTGCCTTTTCACCGAGTCGTGAGATGAATCGACTTAATGCAGCCAAGCATCCAGTAAGCTTCTGGACATCGTGCACTCGCACGGGGCGTTTCATTCAGAGTATAGTGCCGATCTTTTCTGGATTAGCGTCGATTCCTCGTTCGGAAACGAGAAAACCGAGTAACTTGCCACCAGGAACTCCGAATGTGCACTTTGATGGATTGAGCTTGATATCATACCTCCTGAGGTTGTCAAATGTTTCGGCGAGGTCAGTTAGCAGGTCGGAACCTTTTCGCGACTTGACCACGATATCATCCATATACGCTTCCACATTCTGACTTATTTGAGTGAGCAAACACTTCTGAATTATTCGCATGAACGTGGCTCCGGCATTCTTGAGGCCGAATGGCATGGTGATATAGCAGAAGCACCCGAATAGAGTGATGAAAGCTGTTTTTATCTCATCGGGTCCGTACAGACGGATCTGATGGTACCCGGAATAGGCGTCTAGAAAAGACAATCTCTCACATCCCGCGGTCGAGTCAACAATTTGATCAATGCGAGGGAGAGGAAAATGATCTTTCGGGCAAGCCCGATTGATGTGCTTGAAATCAATGCACATTCGGAGTGAGTTATCCTTCTTAGGAACCATGACGACATTGGCGAGCCACTCGGAGTGGTATATCTCTCGGATAAATCATGCCGCCAATAGTCGAGCCACCTCCTCACCAATAGCTTTTCTCTTCTGGACGGCGGACCGCCGAAGATGTTCTTTAACTGGTTTTGCTGCTGAGTCGACTCTAAGACGATGCTCAGCCAGTCCCCTGGGAACACCCGGCATGTCAGCTGGCTTCCATGCAAAAATGTCCCAGTTCTCACGGAGGAACTGGATGAGCGCTTCTTCCTATTTCGGGTCGAGTGTTGTGGAGATGTGGGTCGGAGCTGCATTGGGGTCGGTCGGGTAAATGTGGACGGGTTTCGTCTCTCCGGACGACTGAAATGCTGACTCTGTGGCGGGCTTCTTGGCTCGCAGCAAATCACTCGGATCTGCATTTTGCTTATATTCTTCAAACTCGACCGATGTCACCTGGGAATCGGCAATCTTTGAGCCTTTCTGGAAACACTCTTCTGCCTTTTTCCGATCACCTGTGACAGTGATCACTCCTTTGGGGCCGGGCATCTTCAGTTTGAGGTACACGTAACATGGTCGAGCCATGAACCGTGCGTAAGCTGGTCTCCCCAAAATAGCGTGGTACGCGCTCTGAAAATCCACGACCTCAAACGTCAACTTCTCCTTGCGAAAATGCTTTGAATCACCAAACACCACGTCCAGAGCTATTTGGCCGAGTGATTCGGCTTTCTTTCCTGGTATAACTCCATGAAAACTCATGTTACTGGTGCTCAGTCGGGACATCGGAATGTCCATTCCTTTCAGCGTGTCCGCATATAATAAGTTCAGTCCGCTACCACCGTCCATTAGCACCTTCGTCAGCCGAGTGCCTTCGACAACCGGGTTGACCACCAAAGCTTGCCTTCCAGGGGTGGCTATATGAGTCGGGTGATCAGACTGGTCGAATGTAATGGGTGTTTGGGACCATCTCAGATAACTTGGTTTTGCCGGGGCAACCATGTTCACCTCACGGTTAATAACCTTCAGGCGGCTCTTGCTTTCCACATCCGCAAAAATCATCAGAGTGGAGTTAACATGAGGATATCCTCCCTCACTGTCCTCCTTATCTTCGGCTTTGTCCGACTCCTTTTCCTTGTCCTTGGACTGTTTTCCTTGGAATTGCTGGATCAGGAGTCGACACTGGCGAGTAAGGTCCCTAAAGGACATTCCTTTTTTGCTCCTAGGATTGAAGAAGAGATTATACGAAAGACTATCAAGACTTCCTAATTATCTGACACTACCTACACTAACGTAAGGTCTACTGACTCTGTCTGGAATTAGATTGGATAGGCTGATGGGAAATTTAGGAGTTGTGGAAAGAAGAGACTTTCTTTCCATACTTACGAGAGACTCCGAGTACTCAAACATTCAATCAGGATGGTCGGTTAGCTCTTATCTTTTAGAATAACTTAGTAAAAAAAGTAAAAGTAATAAAGAAAATGAATCTCCTGGTATGCTTCGGGTAGATGATATTACCCTCTTTGTCTTTCTTCGTATGGATGTGACACGACATATCCATCACGTCATTTCCTTCTTTATCCTTCACCTTCTTGGGGTTCCAGGACCCTTTGGGTTTCCCTTTGAACTTGCCCTGAGTCACGGACAGAGCCTCTCCAGGAGCTGCTGGTTCGGCCTTCCGCTTCTGCTTCCGACTGGTGTTTCCCTTCTCCGACTGACTCGGCTTGTACTTGCCGCTTTGGAGTCGGTCTTCCTCTTCGCTGTTGGCATACTTGGTGGCAATCTCCATCATTCAACTCAGGGTCATGTCTCCGGTTCCACCAAACTTCAAACTCAATTCTCTGTTCTTAACACCATCCTTGAAGGCGCAGACTGCCTGATGATCAGACACGTTCTCCACGGTATGATGCAAAGTGATCCATCTCTGAATATACTCTCTCAAAGTCTCATTCGTCTTCTGCACACAAACTTGCAGCTCTGTCAATCCAGCTGGTCGCTTGCAAGTTCCCTCAAATGTTCTGACAAACACTCAGGAAAGATCTTCCCAAGTGTAAATGCTGCTTGGAGGTAACTGATTCAACCATGCTCTGGCAGAACCTTCCAACATGTGTGACAAATGCTTCATGGCCACCTCGTCATTCCCACCACCGATCTGTACAGCCACTCGGTAGTCTTCAAGCCAAATTTCAGGCTTAGACTCACCGGTGAACTTGCTTACTCCAGGTGCCAACTTGAAGTTGGGGGGAATCACCGCGGCTCTGATAGCCCTGCTGAAACATTCTGGACCAGAAACATGCACTCGACTGCTCGTGGGCGCATCTCTGTCAGGGCCGCCTCGATGAGCTCTGTTCCGGTCGACCAAGCCTTGCACGATGATGGATCGCGCGTCGAAGCCTGGTTCCCGGGGGTCGACCGGAGCTCTTCGCCCCACACTGTGTTGACGCCTGTCGTCCTACTACCGAAGAGCGTAAGACCCACCCCTCGGAGGGGGAGTGGGCACTCAACGCCTATCATCACGATCATGTCGGTCACCGTACTGGTCTTGCCGATTCTCGTGTCCTTCACGCCGCGGAGGCGATCTGGGACTGTGAGCCGACTGAACCGTATTTGCAGCGACGGATCGACTGTGAATTTTGTTGCGTGACTGCGACACGGCTAAATTCTGATCTCCTGCTGCCCGAAGCAAATCCCTGATCTGCATCAAGCCTCTGCCAGCCTCCGACTGAGAGGGCTGGATGGACTCTGCGATACGGGTTGCAGCTGCTAAATTCTGAATCGGGGTTCGATATACCTGAGTCGGCGGGAAGAGTTGACGTCGATTGGAGTCAGGTACTCGTTGCCGTGCGCGCTCGTCGAGTGCTCGCTGAAGGTTCTCCAGACGAGCGCGTTCAGCCAAGTTGGCCAAACGTGCTTCCTCCAAGGCGCGAGCCTCGGGGGTTTCTCCCGCGATGGGATTATGTAGGGCATCCATGTTCCTGCGGCGAAGTTCTTCCCTTTGCAGGGAATTGAGTGGCTCGGGTTGGTATTCTTCGTGGACTTGTGCGGGATCGCCTCCACCGTCTACCCCGTCCTCGCGGGGGAAACCGGGAGGGATGCAAGGTCCATTGACCATCAAGATTTCTGCCACCGGATCACTGCTATCGCACTCGGATGCAGTCTCTACGGAGCCAGTCGACAGGTCGAACAGGCCGTAGAGAGATTCGTCGGGCTCGATTGCCGCAACTTGGGTGGTGGCCGTCTGGTGAGCCACTGCGTGCCTCACCCACTGCTGGAGCCTCGACCGACCAGAGCTCTTGCGCTGGCGAGAGACCGGGAGGGTGACCAATAGGGGAGTCGACCGATATGGAGTCGACGGTTGCCGCAGCAGAACGCCGCGGACACATGCGTGAAAATGCGTTGCACCGTGGACGGGGAGCGCATCAACGTCGAGTGGAGCCTCCTGGAGCCAAGCGGAGTCGTCGGCGATGAAGGTGAGAGTGCCGAGACGGATCTCGCGGCCCTCGACCAAAACTCCACCAGCAACCATGATGAAAGTACTCGGAAGAATCGCAACTTCTCCAAAAATCGCTAAGACACCTGCCCCACGGTGGGCGCCAACTGACGTGGTTCTAAGTCTGACAGTAGAGTGGGGGTAGGTATGGAGAGGCAAGGTCCTAGCTATGGAGCAGTTGTAAACACAAGGGATGTACGAGTTCAGGCCCTTCTCGGAGGAAGTGACAGCCCTACGTCTCGGAGCCCGGAGGGGGTCGACTGGATTATGTGTGTATGGATTACAGGGGTGCGAACCCTTTACACTGAGGAGAGGGGTGGCTTATATAGTGCTTGCCGGACCCCTCCAGTCCTCAGTAATGCGGGGTTCAAAGTACATTAAGTCTAGGCGTTACTGGTAACGCCTCACATCAAGTGTCCTAAATGCCATAAAGTCTACTTAATTACAGACCGTTGCGGTGCAGAGTGTCTCTTGTCCTTCTGGTGGTCGAGTGAGTCTTCATGGTCGAGTCCTTCGAGTCCGTCGAGCGAAGTCCCTCTTGGTCGACTGGAAGGCAGTTTCTTCTGAGGGTGTCCTTGGGTAGGGTACTCAGATCAGGTCTATGACCCTACCCTAGGTACATGACTTCATCAGGGTAGACTTTGACAAATAGGTCATACCCCATGCTACTACTATGGCAGACGATTAGCAGTAGCGCGGGTTTTTAACCCTCGCTACTACTAAGTTGATAGCAGTAGCGCGGGTTTATAACCGTCGCTACTACTATGGCATGGTCCAGGGGCCACTTAGTAGTAGCGAGGGTTAAAATCCCGCGCTACTGCTATCAACTTAGTAGTAGCGAGGGTTAAGAACCCGCGCTACTACTATGCCATATCCCGGGGGGCACGGTAGAGACCGCTTAGTAGTAGCGAGGGTTACAAACCCGCGCTGCTGCTATCAACTTAGTAG
Organism: Triticum timopheevii; assembly: GCA_963921465.1. Lineage (NCBI taxonomy): Eukaryota > Viridiplantae > Streptophyta > Magnoliopsida > Poales > Poaceae > Triticum > Triticum timopheevii. Next base: position 38,481,738 of record OY997264.1, on the reverse strand, counting down.
TAGCGAGGTTTAAAAACCTGCGCTGCTAGTAAGTAGCAGTAGCGAGGGTTTTTAACCCTCGCTGCTGCTAAGATTCTGTGTATAGGCTTTTCCCTAGTAGTGTCTTATCTTTTATGTGAGCATCATTGCCATCATCATGCCTAGCTAGAAAGGCATTAAAGAAAAGCGCTTGTTGAGAGACAACCCAACATTTATCCTTACTGTTTTTGTGTGTCCACATGATTATGCTACTGTAGTAATCATGTTTTATAGCTTTTGTTTCAATAAAGTGCCAAGTAAGACCTTTAGGATAGCTTACGGTGATAGTTGTGTTGATCCTGCTGAGAATCAGAAACTTTTGCATCCGGTAAATTAGTTTTCTTAATTCACAGGAACGTGATTCTGGTCTGATTATTCTTGCCCTGGATTCATACACACCTTACTTAGGACTTCCTAATTTGGTAGGAGTTTTGGAGTTCTAGAAGTATACGTTTGGTACAGATTACTACAGACTGTTCTGTTTTTGACAGATTCTGTTTTCTATGTGTTGTTTGCTTATTTTGATGAATCTATGAGTAGTATCGAAGGGTATGAGCCATAGATAATTTGGAATACATTATATATTACACCAATATGAATTTAGGATGAGTTCATTACAGTACCTAAGTGGTGGTTTTATTTTCTTATACTAATAGAGCTTACAAGCTTTCTGTTGAGTTTTGTGTTGTGAAGTTTTCAAGTTTTGGGTAAAGATTCGATGGGCTATGGAATAAGGAGTGGCAAGAGCCTAAGCTTGGGGATTCCCAAGGCACCCCAAGGTAATATTCAAGGATAACCAAGAGCCTAAGCTTGGGGATGCCCCGGAAGGCATCCCCTCTTTCGTCTTCGTTCATCGGTAACTTTACTTGGAGCTATATTTTTATTCACCGCATGATATGTGTTTTTCTTGGAGCGTCATTTTCTCTTGCTAGTATTTGCTTGCTGTTATTTAGAATAATGTTTTGCATCTTTAGTTTCAATAAAAACATCAAGGATAGCCTTTGTCATGCTTATTTTGCTAGTATACATGTTGCTGTTTAAAAACAGTAAGTTTACCGCTGTTGCAAAAATTCCCTAGAAAAGTCAGAGCATGATATAATGTTGAAACCTTTTTCATGATGATCTCTGATAAATTTAATACAGTGGTAATTTTATTTCATAATTTTTGGAGTTAGGGAATTATTGATACTCTTGCATTCTTTACAGACTATACTGTTTTGGCAGATTGCTGTTATGGTTGCATTGTTTGCATATGTTTGCTTGTTTAATGATTCTATTTGAGGATGGGAGTATTAAATATGAAGAGACATTTATTATGCAATGTTTAGTAATAATTTTTGTGATTTTTTACAGTAGAAAATGATAAGGTTTTGCATTGGTTTATATCTCACGAGTTCTTGTTGAGTTTGGTGTGGATGAAGCTTTTGATAAAAAGAGAAACCATGATATGAGAGGAATTAAGAAGACACAAAAGTTAAAGCTTGGGGATGCCCAAGGCACCCCAAGATAATATTTCAAGAAGTCTCAAGCATCTAAGATTGGGGATGCCCCGGTAGGCATCCCACCTTTCTTCTTCAACAACTATCGGTTAGTATCGGTTGAGCCTAAGTTTTTTGCTTCTTCACATGAGTTGTGCTATCCTCGCAATGTCATTTTAGTTTGTTTTGCTTGCTGCTTGAATACAATACCAAGATCTGAAATTTCTTAATGTTAAAGATTATTAACATAGTTGCACAATTATTCGACTACTCATTGATCTTCACTTATATCTTTCGGAGTAGTTTGTCGTTTGCTCTAGTGCATCACTTATATCTTTTAGAGCACGGCGGTGGTTATATTTTGTAGAAATTGCTAGCCTCTCATGCTTCACTTATATTATTTTGAGAGTCTTTTAGAACAGCATGGTATTTGCTATGATCTTAAAGTTGGTCCTAGAATGATGAGCATCCAAGTTGGGTATAATAAAAACTATCATAGAAAGTGAATTGGATGCTATGATCAACTTGATGCTTGATAATTGTTTTGAGATATGGAGGTAGTGATATTAGAGTCATGCTAGTTGAGGTGATTATGAAAAAATGCTTGCGTTGAGGTTTGTGATTCCCGTAGCATGCACGTATGGTGAACCGCTTTGTGATGAAGTTGGAGCACAATTTTATTTATTGAGTGTCTTCCTTATGAGTGGCGGTCGGGGATGAGCGATGGTCTTTTCCTACCAATCTATCCCCCTAGGAGCATGCGCATAGTGCTTTGGTTTTTGATGACTTCTAGATTTTTGCAACAAGTACAAGAGTTATTTTGACTAATGTTGTGTCCATGGATTATACGCACCTCACCCTTCCACCATTACTTGCCTCTCTTGAATCGCGCAACTTTCGCCGGTACCATACACCCACCATATACCTTCCTCAAAACAGCCACGATACCTACCTATTATGGCATTTCCATAGCCATTCCGAGATATATTGCCATGCAACTTTCCACCGTTCCGTTCATATGACACGCATTACTTTTGTCATATTGCTTTTTCCATGATCATGTAGTTGACATTGTATTTGTGGCAAGGCCACTTTCATAATTTTCATACATGTTGCTCTTGATTCATTGCATATCCCGGTACATCGCCGGAGGCATTCATATAGAGTCATATCTTGTTCTAGCTTTGAGTTGTAAATCCATAAAAGTGTGATGATCTTCATTATTAGAGCATTGTCCTAGTGAGGAAAGGATGACGAAGATTATGATTCCCCCACAAGTCGGGATGGGACTTCGGACTTTACAAAAAGAAAAAAAAATAGAAAGGCCAAAAAGAAAAAAAAAGGGTCAAAGAAAAAAAAGAGAAAAAAGAAAAAAAAAGAAAAGAAAAGTAAAAGAAAAAGAGAAAAAAATAAAATGAGAGAAAAAGAGAGAAGGGACAATGCTACTATCTCTTTTTCCACACTTGTGCTCCAAAGTAGCACCATGATCTTCATGATAGAGAGTCTCCTATGTTGTCACTTTCATATACTAGTGGGAATTTTTCATTATAGAACTTGGCTTGTATTTTCCAATGATGGGCTTCCTCAAAATGCCCTAGGTCTTCGTGAGCAAGCAAGTTGGATGCACCCCCACTTAGTTTCTTTTGTAGAGCTTTCATATATTTATAGCTCTAGTGCATCCGTTGCATGGCAATCCCTACTCACTCACATTGATATCTATTAATGGGCATCTCCATAGCCCATTGATACGCTTAGTTGATGTGAGACTATCTTCTCCTTTTTTTCTTCTCCACAACCACCATTCTATTCCACATATAGTGCTATGTCCATGGCTCACGCTCACGTATTGCGTGAAGGTTGAAAAAGTTTGAGATTATTAAAGTATGAAACAATTGCTTGGCTTGTCATCGGGGTTGTGCATGACTAAATACTTTGTGTGATGAAGATAGAGCAACAGCCAGACTATATGATTTTGTAGGGATAACTTTCTTTGGCCATGTTATTTTGAGAAGACATGATTACTTTGATTAGTATGCTTGAAGTATCACCATTTTCATGTTAATATGAACTTTTATTTTGTATCATTTGGATCTGAACATTCAGGCCACAATAAAGAAAATAACATTATAAATTATGCTAGGTAGCATTCCACATCAAAAATTCTGTTTTTATCATTTACCTACTCGAGGACGAGCAGGAATTAAGCTTGGGGATGCTTGATACGTCTCCAACGTATATATAATTTTTGATTGTTCCATGCTATTATATTACCCCTTTTGGATGTTTATGGGCTTTACTTTACACATTTATATCATTTTTGGGACTAACCTACTAACCGGAGGCCCAGCCCATATTGCTGTTTTATTACCTGTTTCAGTATTTCGAAGAAAAGGAATATCAAACGGAGTCCAAACGGAATAAAACCTTCGGCAGCATGATTTTTTGGAAGAATATGATCTTGGAGACTTGGAGTCCACATACGAAGATCCTCGAGGAGGCCACGAGATAGGAGGCCGCGCCCCCCTTACAGGGTGGTGGCCCCCTATCTCGTGGGCCCCTCGAGCACCTCCCGACCAACTTCTTTCGCCTATATATGCCTACGTACCCTAAAACCATCAAAAATCAAGATAGATCGGGAGTTCCGCTGCCACAAGCCTCTGTAGCCACCAAAAACCTCTCGGGAGCCCGTTCCGGCACCCTGCCGGAGGGGGAATCCATCACCGGTGGCCATCTTCATCATCCCGGCGCTATCGATGACGAGGAGGGAGTAGTTCACCCTCGGGGCAGAGGTGCACCTATACAATTTACCATTGTATTGGGTGTGTTGGGGACACAAGAGACTCTTTGTTATTTGGTTGCAGGGTTTTTTGAGAGAGACCATCTTCATCCTACGCCTCCTACGGATTGATAAACCTTAGGTCATCCACTTGAGGGAAATTTGCTACTGTCCAACAAACCTGTGCACTTGCAGGCCCAACAACGTCTACAAGAAGAAGGTTGTGTAGTGGACATCAATTTCTACCTCCGCAGCTTTTAGCATTGCGAAGAGCTCGGGAATAGTCTTGTCCATCCCTTGCATATTATAGTTCATCACGAAGCTCTTGTAGCTTGGTGGCAGTGATTGAAGAATTCTGTCAATGACACTATCATTAGGAAGATTAACTCCCAGTTGAATCAAGTGATTATTATACCCAGACATTTTGAGTATATGTTCACTGACAGAACTATTCTCCTCCATCTTACAGCTATAGAACTTATTGGAGACTTCATATCTCTCAATCCGGACATTTGCTTGAAATATTAACTCCAACTCCTGGAACATCTCATATGCTGACGTTCAAAACGTCGTTGAAGACCCGGTTCCAAACCGTAAAGCATGGCACACTGAACTATCGAGTAGTCATCAGCTTTGCACTACCAGACGTTCTTAACATCATCAGTTGCATCTGCAGCAGGCCTGGCACCCAACGGTGCTTCCAGGACGTAATTCTTCTATGCAGCAATGAGGATAATCCTCAAGTTACGGACCCAGTCCATGTAACTTCTACCATCATCTTTCAACTTAGCTTTCTCAAGGAACGCATTAAAATTCAACGGAACAACAACATGAGCCATCTATCTACAACAAACATAGATAAGCAAAATACTATCAGGTACTAAGTTCATGATAAATTTAAGTTCAATTAATCATATTACTAAAGAACTCCCACTTAGACAGACATCTCTCTAGTTATCTAAGTGATCACGTGATCCAAATCAACTAAACCATGTCCGATCATCATGTGAGATGGAGTAGTTTCAATGGTGAACATCACTATGTTGATCATATCTACTATATGATTCACGTTCGACCTTTCGGTCACCGTGTTCCGAGGCCATATCTGTATATGCTAGGCTCGTCAAGTTTAACCTGAGTATTCCGCGTGTGCAACTGTTTTGCACCCGTTGTATTTGAACGTAGAGCCTATCACACCCGATCATCACGTGGTGTCTCAGCACGAAGAACTTTTGCAACGGTGCATACTCAGGGAGAACACTTCTTGATAATTAGTGAGAGATCATCTTAAAATGCTACCATCAATCAAAGCAAGATAAGATGCATAAAGGATAAACGTCACATGCAATCAATATAAGTGAGATGATATGGCCATCATCATCTTGTGCTTGTGATCTCCATCTCCGAAGCATCGTCGTGATCACCATCGTCACCGGCGCGACACGTTGATCTCCATCGTAGCATCCTTGTCGTTACGCCATCTATTGTTCTACGACTATCGCTACCGCTTAGTGATAAAGTAAAGCAATTACAGGGCGTTTGCATTTCATACAATAAAGCGACAACCATATTGCTCCTGCCAGTTGCCGATAACTTCGGTTATAAAACATGATCATCTCATACAATAAAATATAGCATCACGTCTTGACCATATCACATCACAACATGCCCTGCAAAAACAAGTTAGACGTCCTCTACTTTGTTGTTGCAAATTCTACGTGGCTGCTACGGGCCGAGCAAGAACCGTTCTTACCTACGCATCAAAACCACAACGATAGTTCGTCAACTTACTGTTGTTTTAATCTTCGCAAGGACCGGGCGAAGCCACACTCGGTTCAACTAAAGTTGGAGAAACATACACCCGCTAGTCACCTGTGTGCAAAGCACGGCAGTTAAACCAGTCTTGCGTAAGCGTACGCGTAATGTCGGTCCGGGCCGCTTCATCCAACAATACCGTTGTTCCAAAGTATGACATTTTGGTAAGCAGTATGAATTGTATCGCCCATAACTCACTTGTGTTCTACTCGCGCATATAACATCTACGCATAAAACCAGGCTCGGATGCCACTGTTGGGGAACATAGTAATTTCAAAATTTTCCTACGCACACGCAAGATCATGGTGATGCATAGCAACGAGAGGGGAGAGTGTTGTCCATGTACCCTCGTAGACCGAAAGCGGAAGCGTTAGAACAAAGTGGTTGATGTAGTCGTATGTCTTCACGGCCCGACCGATCAAGCACCAAAACTACGACACCTCCGAGTTCTAGCACACGTTCAGCTCGATGACGATCCCCGTACTCCGATCCAGCAGAATGTCGTGGAAGAGTTCCGTCAGCACGACGGCGTGGTGACGATCTTGATGTTCTACCGTCGCAGGGCTTCGCCTAAGCACCGCTACAATATTATCAAGGACTATGGTGGAGGGGGGCACCGCACACGGCTAAGAGATCAAGAGATCAATTGTTGTGTCTATGGGGTGCCCCCTCCCCCGTATATAAAGGAGTGGAGGAGGGGGCCGACCAATGGGGGTGGCACGCCCTAGGGATGGAGTCCAACCCCAACCGGGAGTAGGACTCCCCCCTTTCCTATTAGGAGAGGGAGAGGGAAGGAAGAGGGGGGAAGAAAGAAAGGGGGGGCGGCCCCCTCCCAATTTGTATTGAGCTTGGGGAGGGGCGCCACCTCCTAAGCTTCTTCTCCCTCCTTTCCACTAAGGCCCAGTAAGGCCCATATACCTCCCGGGGGGTTCCGATAACCTCCCAGAGCTCTGGTATTGTCCCAATCTCACCCGGAACCTTTCCGGTGTCCAAATATAGTCGTCCAATATATCGATCTTTATGTCTCGACCATTTCGAGACTCCTCATCATGTCCGTGATCACATCCGGGACTCCGAACAACCTTCGGTACATCAAAGCTCATAAACTCATAATAAAACTATCAACGAAACCTTAAGCGTGCGGACCCTACGGGTTCGAGAACTATGTAGACATGACCTAGAACTGTTTCCGGTCAATAACCAATAGTGGAACCTGGATGCTCATATTGGCTCCTACATATTCTACGAAGATCTTTATCAGTCAAACCGCATAACAACATACGTTGTTCCCTTTGTCATCGGTATGTTACTTGCCCGAGATTCGATCGTCGGTATCTCAATACCTAGTTCAATCTCGTTACCGGCAAGTCTCTTTACTCGTTATGTAATGCATCATTCCGTAACTAACTCATTAGCTACATTGCTTGCAAGGCTTCTAGTGATGTGCATTACCGAGAGGGCCTAGAGATACCTCTCCGACAATCGGAGTGACAAAACCTAATCTCAAAATACGCCAACTCAACATGTACCTTTGGAGACACCTATAGAGCTCCTTTATAATCACCCAAACCCAGTTATGTTGTGACATTTGGTAGCACACAAAGTGTTCCTCCGGTAAACGGGAGTTGCATAATCTCATAGTTGTAGGAACTTGTATAAGTCATGAAGAAAGCAATAGCAACATACTAAACGATCAAGTGCTAAGCTAACGGAATGGGTCAAGTCAATCACATCATTCTCCTAATGATGTGATCCCGTTAATCAAATGACAACACATGTGTATGGTTAGGAAACATAACCATCTTTGATTAATGAGCTAGTCAAGTAGAGGCATACTAGTGACATTAAGTTTGTCTATGTATTCACACATGTATCATGTTTCCTGTTAATACAATTCTAGCATGAATAATAAACATTTATCATGATATGAGGAAATAAATAATAACTTTATTATTGCCTCTAGGACATATTTCCTTCAATCACAAGGTAGCTCTTTAGTACAAATGCCTACTTACAAAACAATAAAGTGGTCAATGCATTTCTACATGCGAAGACAAGATAAAAGCAACACCACAATTATCACAAAGTGAAAAAGAACCATCAAGTTCTTCCATCCACTGAACCCAATAAGTCGTTTCTGGTTAGCACATCAAGTGAACCCATCCACTGAACCCACTAATTCAGATTTTCTCTTCTACTTAAGCACATACTGATTGTAATGATACTCTGCCTTCTCTCTTCTATTGTATGAGTCGTAGGAGCTACCTTCATAGTAAATCACTTGCTCATTGCATTCAGACCATGAATCGTAGACTCCTGGACATCTACCTCTGTACACCGCATACCACTTCATCTATACAGATAGAGAAAGAAAGGCAGAGAAGGAATGCAAGGTTAAAAATATCACATCATACATAATCCATGTAAGCGTTCATCACTCTTACAATCAAAAGCATTGCAAGTGGCAATCTAAGAAGTCCATATCCGCACCTACATGAATATATCACTAAATCAACGCCAAACTTTCTAGGTGGACTACTCAGAGCTGTAGTCGGTGAAACCGGTGATGGTGGAGTCAGAGCACGTCGGGGCATCCCCCATGGTGGAGGACCAAGCGTCGTCGAGAATGTATGACGGTGGAGTCAATGGCATCGAGTCGTCACACTCCTTACGTGGTGAGGCCTTCTTCTCCTTAGCTGGCTGATTCTTCTTGGCCAGACCCTCAAAATACTTTATTAGGATCAGATGTGGGTGCTTCTCAATGAGCACCGCCAAGCGGTCCTCGGCGAGCTTCTCCTTGACCGCAAAGTTTTCCCTAATGCAAGATGCGTCGCCGGAGGAAGCCATAGCCGCGAAATCGATCGGTGTTGACACCTTTCATCACACTAGCTTAAGAATCAAACATCAAAGATTACTTCTAAGCAAATTAATCATGATGTACACTAACTCATGGATATTTTGACTTTCGGTGATGGTTGATCCGGGCAAGTCCATCGTGCATGAAAAATGTACAGGACGCCCAGATCGACCATGATACGTCTCCAACGTATCTATAATTTATGAAGCATTCATGCTATTTTATTATCTCTTTTGAATGATTACGGGATTTATTATACACTTTTATATTACTTTTGGGACTAACCTATTAACCGGAGGCCCAGCCCATATTGCTGTTTTATTGTCTGTTTCAGTATTTCGAAGAAAAGAAATATCAAACAGAGTCCAAATGGAATGAAACCTTTGGCAGCGTGAGTTTTTTGGAAGAATATGATCCTGGAGACTTGGAGTTCACGTCAGAAGATCCTCGAGGAGGCCAGGAGATAGGGGGTGCCCCCCCTACTGGGTGCGCCCCTGTCTCCTGGGCCCCTCGAGCACCCCCAACTGACTTCTTTTGCCTATATAGTCCCACGTACCGTAAAACATCCACAGAGAAGGTAGATCGGGAGTTCCGCCGCCGCAAGTCTCTATACCCACCAAAAACCTCTCGGGAGCCCGTTCTGGCGCCCTGTCGGAGGGGGGATCCATCACTGGTGGCCATCTTCATCATCCCGGCGCTCTCCATGACGAGGAGGGAGTAGTTCACCCTCGGGGCTGAGGGTATGTACCAGTAGCTATGTGTTTGATCTCTCTCTCTCTCTCTCTATGGCACGATCTTGATGTATCGCGAGCTTTGCTATTATAGTTGGATCTTATGATGTTTCTCCCCCTCCACTACTAGGAAAGGGCTATAGATGAAATGGATACTAATGGCGCACCTGACATGTGGTGCGCCACTACTAGGAAAAGGGCCATTAGTGTGGAAGACACTAATGGCGCACCAGACACAAGGTGCGCCACTAGTAACAATTTTTTTTATTTTTCCAAACATACTAATGGCGCATCCTGGAACAGTGCGCCATTACTAGTGCTAACTAGTAATGGCGCACCAGCCACACAGTGTGCCACTACTATTGTTTTTTTATTCTTTTTTTTGCAAAACTACAAATGGCGCGCCATGGCATAGTGCGCCATTACTAGTTTAAACTAGTAATGGCGCACTATGCCACAGTGCGCCATTAGTATATATTTTATTTTTTTTATTTTTTTGCAAAACTACAAATGGCGCACCACCAGCAGGTGCGCCATTAGTAACCAGGGTTACTAATGGCGTATTTGCAGGTGGTGCGCCATTAGTAACCTGGGACCAACAAGATATTTTGGACAGCCACACCTAACCACTCACTTTCCCCACTTCATTGTCTCCACCTCCTCCTCCAAGCTTGTCTCGACTGCCTCCTCCTCCTCACCTCATTTGCACCATAGATTCATCCAAATTAAGTGGTTAAATTACCTTTTGTGGATAGGTAAGTTAGGGGGGAAGCTATCTTTATGTTGTTCTCCCTCCAACAACGTGCACATGCACTTTTTGTGGCCTAGCTAGATCTATCTATGTTTGTGGTGTTGCATATGTTTGTGATGTTGCATATATGTTTGTGTTTGCAGGTATCGGTATTTGAAATGCGATAGTGTCACGACCGATTTTCCAATAAAATGCTTATTGAGAAACCGATCTTTTGAGTCCTGTATGAGGAAAATCCTCCTTACTGGTAGATAAAATCTTGATACAGTAAGCCAGTAGCATTAAATATATTACAGGGTCGAGCTGAGGGTGCTCAACAATTTATTACAAGCACGCCAATAATTATACATAATGGCGGATATGACACAAGGGTGGGGTGGCATACTAATGACTCGAGATAAAAGTGGTGATGGAATATCACAGTGGAGTGGATAACATGACTCCTAAACTGGAAGCTCATCGAGCGTCGAGGTGAGGCTCGATGAATTTTATTCGGGTAGCGGAAGTGGATATAATACAGTGACCAAATCCAGGATCGCACGAGACTAACTGGGACTCCTCTAGGCGTCGGACTCGCTATCGAACTCTTCATCCATGAGATCGCCTTCGTCAACATCTGGCCAAATCAACAAGCCAGGCGAGTACTTTGAAAGTACTCGCAAGACAGTTCGGACATAAGATATAACCAATGCATGCATGAATGCATCATGGGCAAAAAGCGATGCACATTCAAAATATTGGCACAACATGATAAGTAAAAAGGGAGTCGGACGGTAGTATTCCCAAAATCCAAACAAAATAACTGAAAACCGATCGGGTGTCTGGAGCGACGCCTCGAAAGGTAAACAAATAAATAATCATGCCGCAGTCGGGCATCTAAGCGACGCCACATAAAGGGCTTATATTAAAAATTAAATGACATGCATGCCACAGTCGGACGTCGGAGCGACATCGCAGAAAGGGCTTATATTGAAAGTAAATAACATGCATGCCACAGTCGGACGTCGGAGCGACATTGCAGAAAGGGCTTGTATTAAAAGTAAATAACATGCGTGCCACAGTCGGACGTCTGAGCGACATCGCAGAAAGGGCTTATATTGAAAGTAAATAACAAGCGTGCCACAGTCGGACGTCTGAGCGACATCGCAGAAAGTAAATAACAAGTGTGCCACAGTCGGACGTCTAAGCGACATCGCAGAAAGGGCTTAAATTTCATTATTCATATCTGATAAATTCACAAAGATAGAATATTCATAGGAAATATTCAACACATAATAATAAACGGGTTAGTCCATCCACATGAATAAACATTTAACCGGACATAACACTCATGTGGTTCACCGGAGTTTTTGTCACTGATATTGACACTTGACAAGATAAGTTGAACACAGTACTTGGACATGGATAAGATGATTCAAAGGATTTTGACTCTGCAGAGTTTGTACTAAATTACCCACAGCCAACGGATTTCCGTAGTCACGAAGGACTAGTTCCGTTTATGGTATTTCGGAAGAAACACATCTAACCAGTACACACCCATCCCACCTCACGATGCCAGGAATCACCCTAGACAGCGTTCAAGAAAAACTTTGAGACGGGGAGATCACAATCTCGAATAGCATGGGATCAAATTTATATACGCACTCTCTAAGGGGTGCCCCCCTCTCGGTCCCAACCGGAAACACCCATGCCCCCTGACCGGATGACTGGCTTTAATCCAGGGCCCTGGAACCCTCATCGCGGCCTCTCGATTTGGTGTGTACCAGGAAAGCGGTTTGCAACTTACTAAGCCATATTCCTTGCGGAAAACATGTGGTAGTACAGGAAGGGAAAACGGATGGAAACTGGACTAATTCATGTTGACACTGTAGTCAAATAGTCTGGCATAAGACTGGCATGCTACAACACTGCCATCTTACCCATTCTCATGCCATCACATGGCCATGCAAACTCATATCCAACAACTTATGGATTTTCGAAACTCACTTGCCTCAACTTTGCATGTAATGTAACATTCATCGAGATGCTCATAAACATGCCATGAAACTACTTAATTCAAACATGCCAAAGACACTCATCATATCAAAAGTTCAAACATGCTTGCCTGGTTCGGCGTAATCGGAGTCTAGCTTGGCGAAGTTCACGGTTCCGTCACCTCCTTCGGTATCTACGGTATAAAGAAACATACGCGCTAACGTAAATACCGTGAGGTGCAAAAAAGTGTTCCAAATATTTTTCAAATAAATCTGATAAAAAAAATTAGACACAATTTTAAAGAGGACAGAAAAAGAATCAATCAAAAATCATTTTCTGTTTAAAAGTTATAAGGGTTTTAATCCAGGGACCTTTCTGTAATGAAATAGAAACTTCTCAGGGGGCTGAATAGAAAAAGACCAGAAAAACGCTTCAGACCGAAAGCGTATTTCCCGAAGGCGCTTTCAGAAAAAAAAATCGTTTAAAAGAAAAGAGAGGCTGACGGGGGGGGGGGGTCCCACCCGTCAGGTTTGAAATTTCAAACGGGGAAGAAACAGAGCTCGTCGGTGCGGAGAGCTGCGGTGGTCGCCGGCGGCGAACCACGGCGAGTTAGGAGGATCGGAGAGTACCTATGTGCTCAGCGTGTCCTTCCGCGTCGGTGGGTGGTGGTGGTGGTCGTCGGCGAGCACCACGTCGACGGCGGTCCTTGCTCCGGCGGACGGCGGCTCGGGTGGAGTTGGATCTCGTCGGGGAGGGCTGCGGAGGTCAAATTGAAGCCTGGGTTAGATCATTGGGTGCTCGAGGGGACTACTGATGAGGTTTGGGCGGCGGGGATGGCCTCACCGGAGTGGATCGAGCTGGTGGCCGAGGCGGATCGGGGCGGCCGGAGTTGGGGGAGGAGACCTCCTCGAGGTCCTCCTAGTGGCTTGGCGGGGTTCTGGTGGGGTGCAGTGGTGGTGCGTGCTCGAGAACGAGCTCAGGGCCTCCTTTTATAGGCGATCCGAGCCGGTGGCCGTGAACGGGGATCTCCGGCGATGGTTACGGTGGTGCAGTGATTGGTCGGGGCGTTTAGGGGGGTTGGGCGTCAGCGTGGAGGTCCACCGGTTCCATTTAGGTGCTAACCAAGTTTGGATTAGGTGCTCTGGGTGGCTTCGACGGAACAGGGCGACGCGGGCCCGTCGGCGGCAAAGGGTGCGCCCTGTGCTTGCCGGGCCACGGCGATGGTGTTGCGGTGTGCGCTGGCATGCATGAGGCCACGCGGAGGGCTAGGGGGCGTTGGGCGGCGCCGGACGGCGTAGCGAGCTGGCTCTGGCTCCCGTTGGCCGCCACGGGTGGCTCTGCCACCGCAGAAGCTGCCGGCGTCGGCGATGCTCGCCGCTACCGATACCTGCGCCCGTCCAAGAGAGCATGCGATTCTCTGGTCAAGGAGGGGAGGCCATGCGCAACACACCAGGGTGCTCAGGTGATCGATGACAAGTCTCTGACGAAAAACGACACAGCTAACTTTGAAACTCTGAACTTTACTGAAAGGGTACAGGAACAGTGCCGGCCAAGTGTTCGACGAAATGATTTTGGCATGTGGGGAATTTTCCTTGAGCTGATTTTTGGTGGGGTGGCCTCTCATTGCATCTGGGGGCTGCCTGAATTTTGGTAGAATTTTTGGAGAAGAGAAAATATGAATTTCACCAAATTTGACAAATCTGGTCCAAACTTGCAGAGGTTGAAACTTGAAAAATTTGAAAAGAGGAAGAGTGGATCCTGATGGATCTTGGTTGGGGGTGCTAAGGACTATCCAGAGGAGTTGGTTTGAGATCAAAACTCAAAGGAATTCAGGTACTTCCTTTGTAAATCATCTAGGCTTAAAATAATTGACAGAATTGTTTTGGGGAATAGAATAAATGAAATAAAATCCAAAAATGGGTTGGACTTGTTGGAACAGAAAGTTTGGATTGCCCCAAAGTGGAGGGAGGGGTTTTGGGAGGATTTACCACATGAGGCATAGTAAAACCATGGGTGGTTTCAAAATAAAAGAAGCCCCAAAACTCATAGGGTTCTTTTAAAAGAAAATAATTTCCAAAAATATATTTGAGAAGGGAACAATCAGAAGGAAGGTTTTTAATAACCAAACACCAGGGTTGAAGAAGATACAAAAATAAAATCCTACCCAAGGGGAAATGTTTTTGAGAGAGAGGTTTTTGGAAGGATTTAAATGACCTTCTTCAAATCCAACAAAGTTTTTGATGAAAACTAAATAAAATTTTTTGGAGTGTCACAGATAGTTGCCAATATTTTGCCGGAATGTTGATTCATTTCTGTTTCGGCGAGAATTTTGGCACTATGCATTCTTTTTAGTCCTATTTTTAGGGAAAGTCATGCCAAATTTTTTCTTTGTTCTAAAATATCATTTTGCTCTACCCCGCAGGCAACCATGGTCTGCACGATGACCAAAGGCAGCGTGAATAGGTTTTTGAGCTCCGCAAAGGCCGAGATGCTTCAAAAGAACGAGACGGAGATAAGATGTCCATGTCGAAGATGCAAGCTGAAGAGCCTTATTACGGACCCGGATTCTGGGCAGGTGCGGGACTGCCTGCTCTTGCGTGGTTTCATGGATGGCTATCGGTGGCAAGGTGATGAAGATGACTATGAAGTCGTCCATGGGGGCCGGGCAAGAAATGAGAAAGGGCAGCAAGACAACCACCGCGGCTCGGGCGGGCGAGAAGACGAAGAATCTCCAAGACATGATCACGACAGTGATGCTGTACACAGTCATCATGTAGAAGATGCAGGACATGATGATGAGGAATATGTCGGAGCAGACGAAGGGCATGATCATGAAGATGAAGATGCCGGCGGAGCAGACGACGATGGACCATCGATGGGCTGGGTGCAGGACCCTCATATTCAAGAGCTGCTTCTCAAGAAGACGGATAACGCAAGAGCTGCCACCCGAGAGAAAGCCAAGCTGGGTCAACTGGAGATAGACGTGGTTACTCCATTGTATGAAGGATGCAGGCCCGAGGATACCCGCCTGAAAGTAACGCTCATGGCTCTGGAGATGAAGGTAAAACACAAAATGACCGACACATGCTTCGACGAGAACATGTCATTCTAGCACGAACGTCTTCCCAAGGGGAACAAGTGCCCGACCAGTTTCGAGGAGGCGAAGAAAATCGTGTGTCCTCTGGATTTACCACACGTGAAATACCATGTGTGCATGAACAATTGCATCATTTATCGGGACGAGCACGCGGAGTCTAACATATGTCCGGTGTGCGGCGTCACTCGATACAAGAAGAGGAAGAAAGCTCCTCGAAAAGTGGTGTGGTACTTTCCGATCACTCCTCGTCTGCAGCGGTATTTCACGGACCCTAAGGTAGCAAAGCTCCTACGTTGGCACGCGGATAGGGAGGAGAAGAAGCGAGAAGATGACGCAAATGACCCAGAGATAAATAAAAAAGACAAGATGTTGATTCACCCTAAGGATGGGAGCCAGTGGCAAGCGTTGTACTTCGAACACCCGGAATTTGGGAAGGATCCAAGGAACATCGTGCAGGGCGCGAGCACCGATGGAGTCAATCCGCACCTGGCCTGTGTTTGTGTGGATGTACAACCTTCCCCCTAGTTGTGGATGAAGAGGAAGTACATTCACATGAGTATGCTAATTGAAGGTCCGAAACAACCAGGGAACGACATCAATCTGTATCTAGGGCTGCTGAAAGAGGAGCTAGACACGCTGTGGAAAACGCCAGCCAATACGTGGGACGCCGCAGAGAAAGAATATTTCCCTATGAGAGCCGCATTGCTCACGACGGTGCACGACTATCTCGGTTACGGATATCTCGCGGGGCAGGTGGTCCATGGATTTTCTGGATGCGTCAGGTGCATGGATGACACAATGTATCGCCAGCTAGATAGAGATCCCGGGTCTTCGAAAACCGTGTTCATGGGACATCGAAGGTGGCTTCGCGACGATGACCCATGGAGGAAACGCAAGGATCTGTTCGATGGTGAAACCGAACCCTGAAGACGCCCGCGTACGAGGAGCGGCGAGGAAATAGACCAGCTGTTGAAAAATTGGAAAGATTGCCCACTGTCGGGAAAGAAGCAAAAGGCGCCAAAGCCAGGAAAGAAGCGAAAGGCGCCAGAGCCACTGCTGAAGGTATGGAAAACGAGGTCTGTTTTCTGGGACTTGCCGTACTGGAAGATCCACCGTGTGCCTCATAGCCTTGATGTCATGCATATCACGAAGAACGTGTGCGACAGTCTGCTTGGTACCCTGCTCAACATGCCAGATAGGACCAAAGATGGGCCGAAAGCAAGGGCAGACTTGAAATCAATGGGCATCAGGGAGGAGCTTCACGCTAATGATGATGGTGATGATGAGGCGAAGCAGGACACAGAAAGTCGTCGCAAAGGCAAAAAGGCCAAGAAGACCAGAAATGACTACCCTCCCGCGTGCTTCACTCTAAGTCAGGAGGAGATCGATCAGTTTTTCACCTGCCTCATAGGAGTAAAACTTCCTTATGGTTACGCGGGGAAGATAAGCAGATACCTAGACACAGGGAAGCAGAAGTTCAGCGGGATGAAGTCTCACGACTGTCACGTGCTGATGACGCAGATACTTCCAGTTGCAATCCATGGGATCATGGACGCGCACGTCTGTGAAACGCTATTTGGCCTATGCAACTTTTTCGACGTCATCTCTCGGAAGTCGGTTGGCGTGAGGCAACTCAGAAGGCTACATGAAGAGATCGTGGTGATACTATGCGAGCTTGACATGTACTTCCCGCCCGCATTCTTCGGCGTTATGGTGCATCTGCTGGTCCATATCGTGGAGGATATCATCCAACTCGGGCCGACGTTCCTGCACAGCATGATACCGTTCGAAAGGATGAATGGTGTCATCAAAGGATACGTTCGCAACATGTCACGCCCAGAGGGAAGCATAGCCAGGGGCTTTCTGACTGAAGAGTGCATCTCCTACCACACGAATTATCTAGGCATCGAGAACCCCGTTGGTCTGCCCGTCAACAGGCACCTCGGCAGTCTCGCTGGATGGGGTCACCGTGGGGGTCGCCGCGAAATGCATGTCAACTTCGAGGGTCAACTCGCCGACTTTGAAAGAGCAAACCTAGTCGCACTACAACACATAGACATGGTCGATCCTTGGGTGGTAGAGCACAAAACCTTTATTGAGAAGACGTACAATGACCGAGGCCAACAGAGGACGGACGGAGATATAATCAAAGAGCACAACTCATGTTTCACGCGTTGGTTCAAGCAGAAGCTTCTGTCGTACCCTTTACATGAGGATTCTTCCGCGGAAGAACAACTCATATTCGCCTTGTCACAGGGCGCCGAGCACAACCTGATGGCGTACGATATCAACGGCTACACATTCTACACCGAGGGAAAGGACATGAAGAGCGATGGTTATCAGAACTCCGGGGTAACGATGGAATCCAACACCGGTAACGACAAGGACAGGTACTATGGAAGGATCGAGGAGATTTGGGAGCTGAGCTACGCTGGAGAGAAGGTCCCGATGTTCCGTGTCAGATGGGCCAAGAGTGTCATAAAAGAAGACCGGTATTTTACCACCATGGTTATACCCGAAGCCAAATCAAAGACCGCAGGCGCAAACGTCACCGCGAAATATGAGCCATGGGTACTGGCTTCCCAAGTGGACCAATGCTTCTTCATTACCGACCCGCCAAAGCCCAGTCGTGTTGTCGTGAGGAGAGGCAAAAGGAAGATCATCGGAATGGATGGAGTGGCCAATGAGCAAGACTTCGACAAGTACGGTGACCCGAAGATGGAACATGACGACGACGATGAAGTATCAACATACACCACAAGAAGAAGCAGGACCACCCTACCTAAAGGACGTCCGTTCAAGAGAAGAACTCCATTTACGAAAAATAAGGGCAAGAAGATTGTGAACAGATAGTAGCTAAGATCGATTGTATTTAAATTGTAGCCTTCATTTCTCGATTGTATTTCATGGGCACTTTAATTTTGAACTCATGAATATTTTTTAAATTTCATGGACACTCGATCTCGACCCCCCTCCATCTCGATCGCTATCCCACCTCGCCAGATCTGGTCCCCCTCGCCGCCGAGCACCCCCCGCACCCTCTCCCCCGCTCCACCGGCCACCGCCGTCAACCCCCCGGCCCCGCACCCTCCCCCGCTCCACCGCCGCCGACGACCCACCGCACCATCCCCCGCTCCACCGCCGCCGACGACCCACCGCACCCTCTGCCCCTCCACTGGCCGCCGCCGCCGACCCCCCGCACCCTCCCCTGCTCCACCGCCGCTGACGACCCACCGCACCCTCCCTCACTCCACCGCCGCCGAGCACCCCCCCCGGAACCCTCTCCCCCGCTCCACCGGCCACCGCCGCCGACCGGCCCCCCGCACCCTTCCCCGCTCCACCGCCGCCGCCGACCCACCGCACCCTCCCCCACTCCACCGCCGCCGAGCACCCCCCCCCCCCCCCCCGCACCCTCTCCCCCGCTCCACCGGCTGCCGCCGGCGACTGCCCCCCCTCCCCCCCCCCGCACCCTCCCCCACTCCACCGTCGCCACCGACCCACCGCACCTTCCCCCACACCCTCCTCGGCCCGCTCCACCGTCACAAATGAATGCAACTAAAATTGCAAAAAAACAAACAAATTTGATTATATTTTCAAATAACAAATTTGATGATATTTTCAAATAATAAATTTGATGATATTTTTTCATATTCATAAATATTTTCAAATAACAAATTTGATGATATTTTTTAAAAAATTATTACTGTTTTTATAAAAAAATTATTATTGTTTCATATTCATATTCATTTTCTTAAATATTATTAGATGCAACAAAAAATAATAATAAAAAGAATTACTTATGGCGCACCTCTGGCTGGTGCGCCATTGCTATATATAAAAAAAAGATTACAATGGCGCACCTTTGGCTGGTGTGCCATTGCTATATAAGAAAAAGATTACTAATGGCGCACCAGCGGGGGGTGCGCCATTGCTATCTAAAAAAACATAGTAATGGCGCACCGCTGTGGGGTGCGCCATTAGTAAGCTTCCCCCCACACTAAATCCCCAATCTCTCACATTTCTCTCTAATCTCTCCCGTGCCTCATCGATCTCACCCGCTACCCCCCCCCCCCCCCCCCCCGTGCTCGCTGTCCCCGAGCTGAGGGCCGCCTCCCTCGCCGTCCCCCCTCCGCCCGCGCCCGCGCCCTCGACGTCCTCCTGCCCAAGCCTCGAGGGCACCCGCGTGGAACGGATCCTCACCTCCGACCCCAAGCTCCCCTACAAAGTGTGAGTACAGATCCCCCCTCTTCCTCCTCCCCCACCCCTCCTCGGACAAGATCTCGTCCTGATCCGCGTGTGTCGTGCGGTGGCGTCGCAGGTTCAGCACGCCGGAGGCAGCGCCCTTCACCGCGGTGCTCAAGTTCGCCGCCGAGGAGTTCAACGTCAATCGTTCGCCTCTCGCGTACGGTTGAGGTTCGAGTTCTTCTTCTCCATCCCAATGTCACCGTCGTTGTGTGTTGTACATGCCGTGCGCCGGTTTCCTCCTGTGTTTCCACCTCCTTGTTCTTACTTCTCTCCGTCTTCTTGCTGCAGGGTCATACAGCCTGCTGTTTAACGCTCGTTCTGCTGCTCGGGGAGGTAGGGTCTTTCTAATTCTTGCTCGTCACCTGTTCGATAAAATGCCTGTTTTCTCACGTGTTCTTCCATGTTTCTTTCTCTTGTTACCTGACGTCCATGTTGCCTGCTGTTGAAGTAGCAGTGCATCGATTTGGTTAAATCAAACTTGATGCAGTAGCTTGAAAATTATGTTTGGTTGGTGCGATGCAGGCACTTTTTGCTGTGCAGGCGCTTGTTGTTGTGCACTGATTTGGCAGTAACTTGTTGATGTTGTTATGCATCAATTTGGTTGGTGTGAAAATTCTGTTTTGTAGTAGCAGTGCACTGATTTGCAGTAGCTTGATGCAGTAGCAATAGCTTGCAATGATTTGGAGTAGTTGGAGTAGCTGTAGCTTGATGTAGTAGCACTAGCTTGCACTATAGTAGCTTGACTTAATGATTTGGAGTACCATAGTGATGCTTGCTTAAAACTGAAGTAGCAGCAACTGGTATTAATAGCTAGCTTGAATGGATTATGTGCTTAATTCACTGAATTTGGTTGGTGAAGATGAAGTAGCAGTAGGAGTAATCGCTTGGCTAATCTTTCTTGGAGTAGATCAATGACCTTGCAGTAAATAATGAATTATTTGTAGAAATTCAGTGAAGTACTGTACTCCAGTGTGCAGAAACTCATTGAATTACTCCAGTTTGCAAAAATTCTATACTCCAGTATTTGTTAATTTTGAAGTACATTTGGCTAGCTTAAATGGAGTAGCTTAAAATTAACTAAACCCATGTGTGCTTGGAGTAATTAAAATTAACTTGTGCTTGTGCAGCAATGTCCTCTCTTCCTCTCTTCTTTTTAGTAAAGTGTAGGAGTAATTAAAATTAACTGAGACCATTTGTGGTAATTAAAATTAAATGGAATCTCTCTTTTCCTTTACTCTGAAGGCTTATGTTCATCTAACTATCCCGCAGTGAGGTGTTGCAATCTACACTAGAGCTTGTGCAGTTTACAGAGTTGACAGGGACAGGTGATTAGGCATAAGGAGATCAAGATCCAGAAGTTCAGAACACTAGCCAAGGCTTTTGAACACCAGGTACTGTACACTTGCTGACTTACATAACCAAGCATTATATAAGGACCACAAACTTTGTCCCTGTTGAAACTGTTGATGCCCAAAATTTGAAAGAAATGCTTTTCGACGAAATCAATTTATTGTTTGTATATAAACTCTGTGATATAATCAATTGTTGTTGGTCCCTTTGTATGTCAAAACTGTATGTCAAGACTCAAAACAGAAAAACTATCAAAACTACTCATGCTAAATTTTCCAGCAGACTGTGTCTACATATTGCTGTCAAAATATCATAGTAATGATCATCTAGTCAGATGTGTGCACAGATTGCTGTTACATGTTCATTTTGGTCATTTAGTGAGATAATGGTCATTTTGGAGATGCCATATGAAGATTTTAGGGTCATTTTGGAATAATGATCATTTAATAATGCGAAACATTGACTATTACTATGGCAAGTATTGTGTCAAGTACTCCATCTGTTTTTGTTGGCAGTTTATCATGAAATTGTGTTTATGGTCATTTAGTAATTCAGTCAAATATTGTCTCAAATCTGTGGAGTACTGGAACTGGGACTAGTAGTATTGTGTCATTCTCTTCTCTTCTCTGAAACTGTAGCATTTCAGTTTAACAGTGGATCTCTGTGGAACTGTGTAGCATTTCAGTTTAACAGTGGATCTCAAAATTGGATGCTCCCGACGTGCCAGCAGCGGCGTGGCTCCCGACATAGGTGTTAGAGGTGCATCATATGTGCAATTTTGGCCACTGACTATAACAAATTGTTTGAAAAATAGACCACTATGTGGAGGAATAACTCTAGTGAGTGATTCTTGCTATGGGGAGGGACATTGATAACATATTAAATAGATTGATTGTTCTTACATTTTAGTGATAACATATTAACATTCTTGCTATGGGGAGGGACAGTGATATCATTATAGCTAGATAGAATATATGCACATTTGGTCTGCTTCTGATAGTTTTGATGTTTCCCGTCTTCCGTTTACGACAAGAGATTTTTTTCTGTAGAAAAGCATATCGGCAGTTGCTCATGTATTGTTTGGACTAAAGAATCCTCAAGTCCTCCGGATATATGTTTGCATGCTAGATGGTTCATGCATATTTCTGTCTACTTCCTCTAGAATTAGATGGATGTATATGTCTGTCTACTTCTTCTAGAACTACTATATTACCAAGATTCCAACACTATTTATGCAGTATCCAGATTGAAAATACCAAGTAGCATTTTGTATTCTCTTTCAGATTCAATGTGACTAGAATTCACTTGTTATTATATGGGTGAAACTGCACTTGTTTTTAGGCTAGTGTAGGGTGTTTGCTTTATTCTGTCATCATTTGTAACTATGTCACAAATAAATTGTTCCTTCTTCTGTATTTGACAAGTAATGACTGTTGATAAGCTGAGGCATGGATTAAGCTGTTTCTTTGCTCTAAATTACTTGTGATGCCTCTGAATTACTTGTGATCACATTGAGAAAGACTTGTAAAGATGATGATCATCTTTTACAGAAAACAATTTGTGATGATTTGCTGGGTTTTGTCTCCGACCATCGTGTCGTGATGATTGTGCAGGTACCCCGAGAGGCCCTTGAGTTTGCCAGAATGTCAATTAACTTCCGTTCCGGCAAATTCGGGTACTCCATATGTCCTATTTTCAGCAAAGGTCATGCTGAAATTTTTCGTGAATTTTAGCATGACTTTGCTAAAAATCGGACATATGGGGTACTTGCGACTAATGCATGGGTAGGGGTAGCTTAGTACTTAATTAAGTAGGATCAACTGCCCCGTCATTCTTGCTGCATTAAACCATAGGTGGCAATAGAGCCAAGTGATTAGGCCCAACTCAGAATTCTCCTTAGCATCGATAAACCCTAGATGATAAACTCAACATAGGTGGCAATAGAGCCAAGTGATTAGTGCCAAGTGACTAGGCCGAACCTAGGGTGCCTCGGCATCGATAAACCCTAAATGATGAAAACTTAACTTAGCAGTTAGGGTGCCTCGGCGTCGACAAACCCTAAATGATGAAACCTTGGCTTTTAGGGTGCCTCGGTGTCGATGAGAACCTAAATGATGTACGCTTATGCTTTTAGGGTGCCTCGGCGTCGAGAAACCCTAAATGATAAAAGCTTAGCTTTTAGGATGCCTCGATGTCGACAAACCCTAAATGATGAGACCATGATCTTGTTCCTTGACAATAACCAACTTTTTGACCACACTTTTTTCCTATTTAGAGCGAAACATGGCCAACAACGATGAGGCCGGCGGTTCGGGCGGCAAGCAATTCTGGGAGCTGTCCCAGGAATTGGAGGAAGAACCTCACCGCTATGAGGACGCCGCGGAAGACACCGATCCTGACTACACAACCCCTAGTGGCATTGGGGATGACACCACTGATGGTGCCGCCGAGGATGCCACCACTGATGATGGCGGCGCACGCACAGATGGCAGCCAACCGAAGAAGCAACGGAAGGACCGACGCCCGAGCGTGCTCGGCACCGTCAAGGAGGAATTTACTGAAGTGAACTCCGACGGGCATCCGATGGCGCCCAAAGAAGTAGTCAAGGGGTACTCGGTTCAGCTCGGGTGCATTCTCTGGAGCACCGTCTCGATCAACACCGAGAACCTAAGGCATAAGGACCGAGGGAATTTGCGCAGCCTCCTCTTCATGAAGCTGCACGAACAATACAAGTTCCCCGCTGGCTTTGCAAACAAACGCCTCTCAGGGAACAAAGTGAACAGTGCCGCCCTCACAAGGATGAGCATGGCCCTGTCTACTTGGAGAAGCACGGTGAAGGCAATGATTGAAAAGGTGATAGTTATGAGAAGATCAAGGCGAAATATCCTTTGATCAGCGAAGATGACTACAAGGAGTTCAAGATCAAGTGCGAGAGCAGCGCAACCTCCGAATCAAGTCAGCAGGGGAAAGAAATGCGGCAGTTGAACTTAGGGGTCCACCAACTCGGTCCCGACGGTTACAGAGTGGCGGAGCCTATATGGGACAAGGAGGACGCGCAGCGTGCCGAGCAAGGCCTACCGCCCCACTTCGAGAAATACCATGACAAGCAGACCAGGAACTTTCTCAGGGCCCGGTACAAGGAGGACCCCGTCAACAAGGAGCTTACCACGGATCCGAAGACCAGGGCGCTCGAGCTTGTTCTGGTAAGGAATACACCCCTGCGTAATTAGCTCCATATGGTTGCATTCTAATTAATCCCCAATATTTCTAAATGGTTCACGTTCCTTCCGCAGGACACTGAAAGCAGTAGCGCGGGGTCATCTTAGAGCTCCCCTTTTGATACCCCTTTAAATAGGGCACTGAACGTAATGAAAAACAAGGGTAAGCTCAGTAAGCCGACGTCATCTGGTCGTGTGGCTGGCAAAGGCTTGTCCACAAAATGGTCATCATACTATACCGCTGGTGGGCGAAAGGACAAAAAGACCAGCTCGGAAAGCCAGTCGCGCGAGGTTGAAGCACTCAAGGCACAAGTGGCGTGGATTCCAGAGATTGTCCAAGAGCAAGTGCAACAACAACTGGGAACGATGCTCACCGCCATGGTGCCTATGTTGATTCATGGGCTGACGATGTGGATTGCGGGCGGCCAACAGGGGCCTCCCCCGGTTCCCAGCTTCACGGCCAGCAACTCGCACAACACGCAAGCGGCGCCGTTGGTGTCTCCGGCAGCGCCATTGGTGTCTCCGGCGGAGGCGGTATTCGTGTCTCCGGCGCCGGCACGGGCATTGGAGCTTAATGCACCCGGGTGTATGCTGTCTGGCACCTTGCCAGCAAGAGGCCCCTCCGTCAGTTGCACGCCCGCCGTTGGCGGTGCCTCGACATTAGCCGAGCTCGACGACATCACGGTAACTAAGCCTCTCGGCCGATGACTTCATCTCCTTGCCTTTGACTGGGTATCCCTGATGCCCTACATGTTTTCGTAGGGCGCCGCCGACGTTCCTTGCACTCTCCTGCACTTCGTGGGCGGCGAGTTGGTCGATGTTGCCAAGGACAGAATCGTTCAATCGGGCAACCCCATGTTCCACGGTAATCCGATGCCACCCACCTTGTATAGGGTTGAACTGGTTCGGGTGCTGCCAGGCTGAGACGAGCTGTTACCTCCGATTCGACCCGCTGGGGCCAACGAAGAAGATGAGATGACCCTCAAAGCATGCGTAAGCTGGCCCCTACTTTGGCCGAAGAGCCAGATTCGTTTTGGGGCGGGGGACACCACCCCACAGACAAGACCGCCAGTCGTGCCGGCGCCAAGCCATGGCAAGAACGCCGCAACGCTACCGGACATGCCGGACATCCCTATGGCACAGGATCCGGACATGCATATGGCACAGGATCCGGACGACGACGACTGATAACCCACATGTATAGGGGATTGCAACAGCTTTCGATGGTAGAGTATTCAACCCAAATTTATTGATTCGACACAAGGGAAGCCAAAGAATATTCTGCAGCAAAGTGTTAGCAATTGAGTTGTCAATTCAACCACACCTGGATAACTTAGTATCTGCAGCAAAGTGTTTAGTAGCAAAAGTGGTATGATAATAAAGGTAATGGTAGCAAAAGTAAAGATAAATGTTTTTGGTTTTTTGTAGTAGTTGTAACAGTAGCAACGAAAAAGTAAATAAGCGAAGAACAATATGTGAAAAGCTCGTAGGCAATATATCAGTGATGGATATGTCATGACCGGTTTTTCGGGTATTAATTTCCAGAAAATGGCCGTTGTGCTCACCAGTCCCAGGATTACTGTTAGCTGATGAGGCATCAAATTGATACAGAAAATTCCAAGAAAATACAAAAAATATGTAGTACAAGACCATTCTGGCCTGTGAGTACGACCAATGGTTTCTAGTGGTTGAGGGCGGAAGCGGTTTGTGGATCATCGGTGTCTATGGGACTCCATTTCCCAACAGGAACAGCTGACCAGGTTAACTCCTATCTTCACGAGACTGCTATCACCGTTGCTTAGGTTCCGTAGCTGTCGTCGCAATGCTCCTCTCCGTGCAGGAAATCTGGCCAAGACAATAGCCAGGGACAAGCCAGTGAGTACTTTGAATATACTCGCAAACATTATGAACACGGGTATAATATAAATGATAATCGTGCGCTAAAATATACTATGATCACATCGTCAGTCATAAAATAAAATCTCTGATGCATGCATGCTGGTTATTTATATGCAACTCGAATAAGCAATAATGGAGTGGAAATAAAATGCCGCAGTTGGGCGTCTGTGCGACACCACATAAAGGGCTTATAAAGTAAATAAATAACAAGCAATGCCACATTCGGGCGTCTCAGCGACACCACATAAAGGGCTTATAAAGTAAATAAATAACAAACAATGCCACAGTCGGGCGTCTCAGCGACACCACATAAAGGGCTTATAAAGTAAATAAATAACAAGCAATGCCACATTCGGGCGTCTCAGCGACACCACATAAAGGGCTTATAAAGTAAATAAATAACAAGCAATGCCACAGTCGGGCGTTTCAGCGACACCACATAAAGGGATTATAAAATAAATAATCACAATGAATATCCAGGAGGTAGAACCGTCCCAGGGATACTCAATAATTCAAATAATATAATGGGTTAGTCCATAATAAACATAACATATTTATCACAAGTCATCAGTCATGATCCACGTTCTGGTTTAGTAGTTCGTCCTCCGAAGACCGACACTAAGACCGACAATTGACCCATCCCAGACTGTAGTCCTTAACCATGGACGCGGCTATTCGAATAGGTTTAATCTCTGTAGAGGGTGTACTCTTTACCCACGAGTAACGGATTCCTTTAGTCCATCGGGACTAATTTTGGTCTACGGTCTTTTAATTGAAAACACACCTGACTTGCACACACCAGCTTAACTCACCAGTGTCTGGAATCACCCACGACACCTGTCAAGCAAAACTCTAAGTGGGGAGGCTACAACCTCGCGTAGCATGGGATCAAATTTATACCGCTCGCTCTAAGGGGTGCCCCCCTCTCGGTCCCAACCGGAAACACCCATGCCCCCGGACCAGGTGGCCTACCTACCGGCTACAACCGGTATCTTCCACCATGGCCTCTCTGTATGGTGTGTGCTTGAAAGGGGTTGACGACTTACTGAACCGTACCCTACCTGTTGTAGGGACAAGTGGTAGTACGAAACAAGTATGGGGGTTACTGGAACAAGACTCGATCTACGGTCGACTCAGGAGGTTTATGAATTCCCTGCATGATATGTATCACAAATATATTTCAACCAACACAATCAACACTCATTATACCTTACTATGCCATACCGGACATAACCGTCCCGACGGAGACCGGCGACAAACTCATGCCTACCCAAGGCAGAGGTTTTCCCGGATTCCTTCCGGCATGCATGCAAGGCACATGAGGATGATTACCATCACAAGTGTGTTCATTTCCAACAGCATGGAAATCACTAATATGCATCCATGCAAATGATCATATCACATGAAATAACAAGTTCTCCGAAATGAGGTGGTGTTATAGACGTGTCAATGAACACACCAAAAATATTCTACCGGGGTTCAGAATGCTTGCCTTCAAGGTGTGGAGAGTCAGGGTGCATTCCAAAACTTTGAAAGTTTCCTCCTCTCTCCACCAAATCCTATTTTTGGAAATATTTAAATTAACACATAGTTTGAAAACAGTACAAAAAAGTTGCTTGGAAAATTTTGAAATAAATAAGAAAATAAACTAGACAATATTTGAGGAAGGTAGGAAAAAGAATCAACTCATTTGGAGTTATAATTAAAAAGTTATAGCTAGTCAAAGTTTTGGTAAAAATCTGTTTTTAATAAAAACAGAAAAAGAAAACGTTTCAAACGAGATTACGCTTTCGGTCAAAGGAGGCGTACTTGAGGTTTTACGCCTCACTTATCCAGCATGGACTGCGCGGGGAGTCACTGACAGTCGGTCCAGGGGGCCCACTAGTCAGGTTTGACCAGTCCATCTCTCCATCCTCTTCCTCCGCCCGAACGGAGGCAAGGCAACGGCGATCAACACCGGCGAACGGCGGCTCCCCGCGGGCTCCAGAGGGTCGGGATGGATCCGCAAGACCGAGGTGGTCCTCCCGGTGGTCGTTGGGTCGGCGGGGGTGGAGGGAGTCACCGACGGTGAGCTTCGCCGCGGAGGAGGCTTCGGGAGCAAAGTGGGTTTGGGGCTATAGTGGTTCCCGATCAAAATCGAGCAGGGGGGTGGGTTCACGGGAGGAAGAGAGAGCTTCCGGTGGAGAGAGTTGAGAGGGGGAGGCCCTGGTGGTGCCGGAGTGGCCGGGGCAGTGGCGGCAACAGGAGTTGCCGGAGAGGAAGAAGACGACTCCCCTGGTCTTCCTACTACTATGGGTGGGTCGGTGAGGGAGTGAGGGAAGTTTCTTGAGGGCTTGACGAGCTCGGGGCTTCTTATATCGGCGAGCAGTGGCGGTTCTGCGGCGGCCGAGATAAGATCACCAGCGACCGCCATTTTGTAGCAGCAGGGGGAAGTGGCGGGGCTGAGGATGGCGGCAGGAGCTAGCGGACGAGCGGGGCACTACTCCAGGGGCGAGCTGGCAAGCGGGAGCGGCTCGGGCGGCGCCAACCAGTGCTGAGGCTGTCGGGCGGCAGTGGCGACTAGCTTATGGCTTGCCAGAGACGTGGCGAGGGGCTGTGGTGCTCGTGGGGGTGTACGTGTCGAGGCTTGGCCCTACGCTGCGAGTTGCAAAGGTTTTGGATAAGCTCAAGGAACAGACCAGGGGCGCGGCGGCTCGGGCGCGACACGTGCAAAACGCGCGCTCTGGGCGCGCCCAGAGCACGCCCGGGACATGTTCGACGAAATGCCAGTGCATGCTAGAGGTCGCGGGTGAGGCTGGAAAGAAACAGGGCTAGGTTAGGGTTAGTCAGAAAGTAAATGCACATGGTGGTTAGGTTAGGTGGCCAAGTTCACAATGTAAACTTGAAATCATGCCAAATCTGGCTATGCACTCATGGTGTTTGTCAAAATGCCAAGGGCATCTAGGCAATACTGGGGGTGGCCAAATTCTCCAGATCAGTGTCTCTTTGGATGGATAAGGGGATGGTGAAGCTAGTTTGACAAAAGCAAAAACTTGTTAGTGCAAGTTGTGCAAAACTTCAGTTCTGGGCAGAAGGTGAATGGCACTGTTTCATGAACCAAAAATCTTCCAATGGTTGCATGCTCTTGGACTTAGGGGTTTTGTAGGGTGGTCTACAAGCAGGGTAAGAATCAAGGGCCAAAGAGCAAGCAAGAATATGGATGCTGTACAAACCATCATGTTGGACCAGAATGAAGATGAGGTTGATTCACTCAAAATTTTCAAATAACATCACTGGGTTTTTGAATAAAGTTGAATCATAAGCTACTACCAGCATCCCATAATTTTGGTGGAGGCTAGAAAGAAGTATTTAAATGAGTTGCAGTGCAAAATTGCCCACTAGACCAGAGAAGAAAATTGGGTGTAGATCTCAAAATAATTCATGAATAAAAGATATTTTTGCATAAAAGTGATTTAAAAACATCACCTGACATCTCCAAATTTTGTTTGGAATTTTAAGTGAATTTATCAAATGGTTGTAGTTCAAATATGGCCATATAACCTTGGAAAACCATTTTTCAAGAAAATAAAGATCAAGCAAATTAATTATGTAATTAGTTCTACTAATAAAAGAAAAGTTTTTCTTGAGAGGTTAAACAAGTCCAATAACATATTTGAAAAGTTTTCACTTTGGGGAAAACTCCATAATAGCAAGGGAGAAAAAGGTTCAAAAATCAAAAGGGAGCCCAGAAAATAAAAGTTTTAATTTCCTGGCAAAATTTTAATTAATAAAACAAGGTCAAAATTTTGGGGTGTCACAACACTACCCCCCTTAAAAGAAAATCTCATCCTCGATATTTGTTAGGAGTTGTTTTGAAAATATCTTTCCTGTGAGCTGGAACCAAAATATTTATTCATAGCACAAACTTGCGTTGTCGAGGTTGGCAGCTACGCTCGGGATAAAAAAATGCAATCGCACATCAACATACTCATGCATGGCTACTATTAAAAACAGGAGCGCACAAGCAAACAGCATTTAATTACAGTGATACAGGGTCACAAGATTACAAGGCGAGGTCATTCTAAGACTCGGTATCATTCGAGCGATTTTAGTCTACCTCGTTCATATCTAAGCGGGCTTGCCTCGCGGACGTCGAGGTTTCTCCACAGTTTTCTCCGTCGTGATCTGCTGGAGGGGGTTGAGGGGCTACAGGGTCGGGGTAGCGATGATGACCATCTCGGGGATTGTTGGCCACAATCCCGTTGGAGCATGTTCCCAAAAGGCGACGAAGCATTTCTGGGGTCATCAAGGTATTTGGGTTGATGGCCGAGGCTGACCTCAAGGTCTCGATTGGTTGTCCGAACAGCACGACTGGGTTGTCGGCGTCGGGCTTATCTTCTCCTCTTGCTGGGTTGAGACTAGCGTGCCCTTTTTATAGAAAAAGGGAACGGAGTCTTCTTACGCACGCTTGCGAATGGGACAATATAGGTGTCGGTCTCTAGCGCGTGATCGACAGGCTAGGCTGATAGGTTCGGCACCGACTGCCAAAAGGTGTCGGGGTCACTGTGTGGCTATCTTGCACGGGAAGCTTGGCTGGGGTTTTGGTTAGGGTCTGGTGGGTTGGTTTTCCTAGGTTTTTCGACCTGGCTAAGATAGGATTAGCCAATGGTCAGCCTGGCTATGATACCAAGTTTGTCACGACCGGTTTTCCGGGTATTAATTTCCAGAAAATGGTCGTTGTGCTCACCAGCCCCAGGATTACTGTTAGCTGATGAGACACCAAATTAATACAGAAAATTCCAAGCAAAACACAAAAAAATATGTAGTACAAGACCATTCTGGCCTGTGAGTACAACCAATGGTTTCTAGTGGTTGAGGGCGGAAGCAGTTTGTGGATCATCGGTGTCTATGGGACTCCATTTCCCAATAGGAACAGCTGACCAGGTTAACTCCTATCTTCACGAGACTGCTATCACCGTTGCTTAGGTTCCGTAGCTGTCGTCGCAATGCTCCTCTCCGTGCAGGAAATCTGGCCAAGACAATAGCCAGGGACAAGCCAGTGAGTACTTTGAATGTACTCGCAAACATTATGAACACGGGTATAATATAAATGATAATCGTGCGCTGAAATATACTATGATCACATCGTCAGTCATAAAATAAAATCTCTGATGCATGCATGTTGGTTCTTTATATGCAACACGAATAAGCAATAATGGAGTGGAAATAAAATGCCGCAGTCGGGCGTCTGTGCGACACCACATAAAGGGCTTATAAAGTAAATAAATAACAAGCAATGCCACAGTCGGGCGTCTCAGCGACACCACATAAAGGGCTTATAAAGTAAATAAATAACAAACAATGCCACAGTCGGGCGTCTCAGCGACACCACATAAAGGGCTTATAAATTAAATAAATAACAAGCAATGCCACAGTCGGGCGTCTCAGCGACACCACATGAAGGGCTTATAAAGTAAATAAATAACAAACAATGCCACAGTCGGGCGTTTCAGCGACACCACATAAAGGGCTTATAAAGTAAATAAATAACAAACAATGCCACAGTCGGGCGTCTCAGCGACACCACATAAAGGGCTTATAAAGTAAATAAATAACAAGCAATGCCACAGTCGAGCGTCTCAGCGACACCAGATAAAGGGCTTATAAAGTAAATAAATAACAAACAATGCCACAGTCGGGCGTCTCAGCGACACCACATAAAGGGCTTATAAAGTAAATAAATAACAAGCAATGCCACAGTCGGGCGTCTCAGCGACACCACATAAAGGGCATATAAAATAAATAATCACAATGAATATCCAGGAGGTAGAACCGTCCCAGGGATACTCAATAATTCAAATAATATAATGGGTTAGTCCATAATAAACATAACATATTTATCACAAGTCATCAGTCATGATCCACGTTCTGGTTTAGTAGTTCCTCCTCCGAAGACCGACACTAAGACCGACACTTGACCCATCCCAGACTGTAGTCCTTAACCATGGATGCGGCTATTCGAATAGGTTTAATCTCTGTAGAGGGTGTACTCTTTACCCACGAGTAACGGATTCCTTTAGTCCATCGGGACTAATTTTAGTCTACGGTCTTTTAATTGAAAACACACCTGACTTGCACACACCAGCTTAACTCACCGGTGTCTGGAATCACCCACGACACCTGTCAAGCAAAACTCTAAGTGGGGAGGCTACAACCTCGCGTAGCATGGGATCAAATTTATACCGCGCGCTCTAAGGGGTGCCCCCCTCTCGGTCCCAACCGGAAACACCCGTGCCCCCGGACCAGGTGGCTTGCCTACCAGCTACAACCGGTATCTTCCACCATGGCCTCTCTGTACGGTGTGTGCTTGAAAGGGGTTGACGAGTTACTGAACCGTACCCTACCTGTTGTAGGGAAAAGTGGTAGTACAAAACAAGTAAGGGGGTTACTGGAACAAGACTCGATCTACGGTCGACTCAGGAGGTTTATGAATTCCTTGCATGATATGTATCACAAATATATTTCAACCAACACAATCAACACTCATTATACCTTACTATGCCATACTGGACATAACCATCCCGACGGAGACCGGCGACAAACTCATGCCTACCCAAGGCAGAGGTTTTCCCGGATTCCTTCCGACATGCATGCAAGGCACATGAGGATGATTACCATCACAAGTGTGTTCATTTCCAACAGCATGGAAATCACTAATATGCATCGATGCAAATGATCATATCACATGAAATAACAAGTTCTCCGAAATGAGGTGGTGGTATAAATGTATCAACGAACACACCAAAAATATTATGCCAGGGTTCAGAATGCTTGCCTTCAAGGTGTGGAGAGTCAGGGTGCATTCAAAACTTTGAAAGTTTCCTCCTCTCAACAACAAATCCTATTTTTGGAAATATTTAAATTAACACATAGTTTGAAAACAGTACAAAAAAGTTGCTTGGAAAATTTTGAAATAAATATGAAAATAAACTAGACAATATTTGAGGAAGGTAGGAAAAAAGAATCAACTCATTTGGAGTTATAATTAAAAAGTTATAGCTAGTCAAAGTTTTGGTAAAAATCTGTTTTTAATAAAAACAGAAAAAGAAAACGTTTCAAACGACATTACGCTTTCGGTCACAGGAGGCGTACTTGAAATTTTACGCCTCCACTTATCCAGCGTGGACTGCGTGGGGAGTCACTAACAGTGGGTCCAGGGGGCCCACTAGTCAGGTTTGACCAGTCCATCTCTCCCTCCTCTTCCTCTGCCCGAACGGAGGCGAGGCAACGGCGATCAACGCTGGCGAACGGCGGCTCCCCGCGGGCTCCAGAGGGTCGGGATGGATCCGCAAGACCGGGGCGGTCCTCCCGGTGGTCGTTGGGTCAGCGGGGGTGGAGAGAGTCGCCGACGGTGAGCTTCGCGGCAGAGGAGGCTTCGGGAGCAAAGTGGGTTTGGGGATACGGTGGTTCCCGATCAAAATCGAGCAGGGGGATGGGTTCACGGGAGGAAGATAGAGCTTCTGGTGGAGAGAGTGGAGAGGGGGAGGCCCTGGTGGTGCCGGAGTGGCCGGGGCAGTGGCGGCGGCAGGAGTCGCCGGAGAGGAAGAAGACGACTCCCCTGGTCTTCCTACTGCTATGGGTGGGTCGGTGAGGGAGTGAGGGAAGTTTCTTGAGGGCTTGACGAGCTCGGGGCTTCTTATATCGGCGAGCAATGGCGGTTCTGCGGTGGCCGGGGATAAGATCGCCGGCGACCGCCATTCTGTAGTAGCAGGGGGACGTGGCGGGGCTGAGGATGGCGGCAGGAGCTAGCGGACGAGCGGGGCACTGCTCCAGGGGCGAGCTGGCGAGCGGGAGCGGCTCGGGCGGCGCCGACCAGTGCTGAGGCTGTCGGGCGGCAGTGGCGGCTAGCTTATGGCTTGCCAGAGACGTGGCGAGGGGCTGTGGTGCTCGTGGGGGTGTACGTGTCGAGGCTTGGCCCTACGCTGCGAGTTGCAAAGGTTTTGGATAAGCTCAGGGAACAGGCCAGGGCGCGGCGGCTCGGGCGCGGCACGTGCAAAACGCGCGCTCTAGGCGCGCCTAGAGCACGCCCGGGACGTGTTCGATGAAACGCCAGTACATGCTAGAGGTTGCGGGTGAGGCTTGAAAGAAACAGGGCTAGGTTAGGGTTAGTCAGAAAGTAAATGAACATGGTGGTTAGGTCAGGTGGCCAAGTTCACAATGTAAACTTGAAATCATGCCAAATCTGGCTATGCACTCAGGGTATTTGTCAAAATGCCAAGGGCATGTAGGCAATACTTGGGGTGGCCAAATTCTCCAGATTAGTGTCTCTTTGGATGGATAAGGGGGTGGTTAAGCTAGTTTGACAAAAGCAAAAACTTGTTAGTGCAAGTTATGCTAAACTTCAGTTCTGGGCAAAAGGTGAATGGCACTGTTTCATGAACCAAAAATCTTCCAATGGTTGCATGCTCCTGGACTTAGGGGTTTTGTAGGGTGGTCTACAAGCAGGGGAAAGAATCAAGGGCCAAAGAGCAAGCAAGAATATGGATGCTGTACAAACTATCATGTTGGACCAAAATGAAGATGAGGTTGATTCACTCAAAATTTTCAAATAACATCACTGGGTTTTTGCGTAAAGTTGAATCATAAGCTACTACCAGCATCCCATAATTTTGGTGGAGGCTAGAAAGAAGTATTTAAATGAGTTGAAGTGCAAAATTGCCCACTGGACCAAAGAAGAAAATTGGGTGTAGAGCTCAAAATATTTCATGAATAAAAGATATTTTTTTCATAAAAGTGATTTAAAAACATCACCTGACATTTCCAAATTTTGGTTGGAATTTTAAGTGAATTTATCAAATGGTTGTAGTTCAAATATGGCCATATAACCTTGGAAAACCATTTTTCAAGAAAATAAAGATCAAGCAAATTAATTATGTAATTAGTTCTACTAATAAAAGAAAAGTTTTTCTTGAGAGGTTAAACAAGTCCAATAACATATTTGAAAAGTTTTCACTTTGGGGAAAACTCCATAATAGCAAGGGAGAAAAGGGTTCAAAAATCAAAAGGGAGCCCAGAAAATAAAAGTTTTAATTTCCTGGTAAAATTTTAATTAATAAAACAAGGTCAAAATTTTGGGGTGTCACAGGATAATTATGCCGGATGCGATTCCTCATGCAATAGTTATAACATAGGGTGATATAGAACTAGCTCTAATTAATCAATGTCATGTAGGCATGTATTCCGTAAATAGTCATACGTGCTTATGGAAAAGAACTTGTATGACGTCTTTTGTCCTACCCTCCCGTTGAAGCGGGGTCCTAGCGGAAACCAAGGGATATTAAGGCCTCCTTTTAATAGAGAACCGGAACAAAGCATTAGCACATAGTGAATACATGAACTCCTCAAACTACGGTCATCACCGAGAAGTATCCCGATTATTGTCACTTCGGGGTTGTCGGATCATAACACATAATAGGTGACTATAGTCATGCAAGATAGGATCAAGAACACACATATATTCATGAAAACATAATAGGTTCAGATCTGAAATCATGGCACTCGGGCCCTAGTGACAAGCATTAAGCATAGCAAAGTCATAGCAACATCAATCTCAGAACATAGTGGATACTAGGGATCAAACCCTAACAAAACTAACTTGATTACATCGTAAATCTCATCCAACCCATCACCGTCCAGCAAGCCTACGATGGAATTACTCACGCACGGCGGTGAGCATCATGAAATTGGTGATGGAGGATGGTTGATGATGACGACGGCGATGAATCCCCCTCTCTGGAGCCCCGAAGGGACTCCAGATCAGCCCTCCCGAGAGAGATTAGGGCTTGGCGGCGGCTCCATGTCATAAAACGCCATGAAACTTTCTCTCCAATTTTTTTCTCCCCAAGACGGAATATATGGAGTTGGAGTTGAGGTCAGAGGAGGTCCAGGGGGCCCACGAGATAGGAGGCCACGCCCTAGGGGGGGCGCCCCCTGTCTCGTCGACAGGCTGTGGGCCCCCTAGCATTAATTCTTTCGCCAAAAATTCTTATTAATTCCAAAAAGTGCCTCCGTGGATTTCTAGGACATTCCGAGAACTTTTCTTTTCTACACGTAAAACAACATCATGGCAGTTCTGCTGAAAATAACATCAGTCCGGGTTAGTTTCATTCAAATCATGCAAGTTAGAGTCCAAAACAAGGGAAAAGTGTTTGGAAAAGTAGATACGTCAGAGACGTATCAACTCCCCCAAGCTTAAACCTTTGCTTGTCCTCTAGTAATTCAGTTGATAAACTGAAAGTGATAAAGAAAAAACTTTTACAAACTCTGTTTGCTCTTGTTGTTGTAACATGAAAAGCCAGCAATCAAGATTCAGCAAATATTATAAACTAACCATACTCACAATAACACATAGGTCTCACAGTTACTCATATCCAATAGCATAATCAGCTAGCGAGCCATAATAATAGAACTCGGATGACAACACTTTCTCAAAATAATCATAACATGATATAACAAAATGGTATCTCGCTAGCCCTTTCTGAGACCGCAAAACATAAATGCAGAGCACCTTTAAAGATCAAGGACTGACTAAACATTGTAATTCATGGTAAAAGAGATCCAGTCAAGTCATACCCAATATAAACCAATAATAATGAATGCAAATGACAGTGTGCTCTCCAGCGGGTGCTTTTTAATAAGAAGGGATGATGACTCAACATAAAAGTAAATAGGTAGGCCCTTCACTGTGGGAAGCAGGGATTTGTAGAGGTGCCAGAGCTCGATTTTGAAATAGAGATAGAATAACATTTTGAGCGGCATACTTTCGCTGTCAACGCAACAACTATGAGATGGCAGTTCCCAAATAGAATGGTAAAGGTTTATACTCCCCCAACCACCAACAAGCATCAATACATGGCTTGCTCGAAACAACGAGTGCCTCCAACATACAACAGCCCCGGGGGAGTTTTGTTTAATTATTTTGATTTGCTTTGATCTTTTTGGATCATGGGACTGGGCATCCCGGTTACCGGCCCTTTCTCGTGAATGAGGAGCGGAGTCCACTCCTCTTGAGAATTTCATTTGAAGGTTTGGAGTTTGGCACATACAAATTTACTTGGAACGGCAGGTAAATACCGCATATAGGAAGGTATAGTGGACTCTTATGGAACAACATTGGGCTTTAAGGAGTTTGGATGCACAAGCAGTATTCCCGCTTAGTACAGGTGAAGGCTAGCTAAAGACTGGGAAGCGACCAACTGAGAGAGCGACAACAGTCGTAAACATGCATTAAAATTAATTCACACCGAGTACAAGGATGAGTAGGATATAATCCACCACGAACATAAATATCATGAAGGCTATGTTGATTTGATTCAACAACATGCGTGAACATGTGCCAAGTCGAGTCACTCAATTCATTCAAAGGAGGATACCATCCCATCATACCACATCATAATCATTCTAATAGCATGTTGGCACGCAAGGTAAACCATTATAACTCATAGCTAATCAAGCATGGCACAAGTAACTATAATATCTAAATGTTATTGCAAATATGTTTACTTCATAATAGCTGACTCAGGAACGATGAACTCATCATATTTACAAAAACAAGAGAGGTCGAGTTCATACCAGCTTTTCTCATCCCAATAAATCCATCATATATTGTCATTATTGCCTTTCACTTGCACGACCGAACGATGTGTATAATAATAAGAGTGTACGTGCATTGGACTAAGCTAGAATCTGCAAGCATTCAACTCAAAAGAGAAGACAAGTAATATGGGCTCGAAATTAAATAAACAATCATGCATATAAGAGCCACTAAGCATTTTCAATATGGTCTTCTCGACCCCCAAAAAAAGAAAAGAAAGAAAACTATTTACACGGGAAAGCTACCAACAAGTAAAAAGAAGAACTAGAAATCTTTTTGGGTTTTCATTTTAATTTCTGCTACAAGCATGGAAATTAAACTAACTTTTTTTTGGTTTTTATTAAGGTTTATCAAACTCACAAGAAGAAAGCTAGAAAAAGAAATTTAAACTAGCATGGATAATACAATGAAAGAGTATGAGCACCGACGACTAGTGTGTGAACATGAATGTAAAGTCGGTAAGAAATACGTACTCCCCCAAGCTTAGGCTTTTGGCCTAAGTTGGTTTAATACCAAGGACCGTCGCTACTCTCCCCGGCATAATGGGAGGTATAATCAGGATGCCACTGGCTGGTCATCTCCGGATCCCACCGGACAGATGATGCACAATAAGGGTCCAGCTCAGGTTCTGGCTCAGGTTCAGGTTCCGGAGTAAAAGCTTGGGCTAAATGGTTGTTCACCGCTTCCGGCGTGACAAGACGATTTTCTGCAAGAAAATCAAACAACAGAGGCACAGGCAAAATAATAAAATCAAAGTGTTTCTTATTGAATCTAAGTTGTGTGCTACCATGCTCTTGTAATCTAAAATGTGAGGAGGTAATTTTTTTCTCCTCCTCCTCATGGTGCCTAATGGGTATCTGAAATTGTTCAGCAAGACGTGCAGCATAGATACCTCCAAATATGGGGCCTTTTGTACGATTCAGGGCTAGCCGTTTAGCAACGACGGCACCCATACTAAAAGTATTGTCCCCTAGCAAAGCATGTTGAAGAATAATAATATCTGGAATGCTCAAGTTTCCACTATTTCCTCAACCAATCAAGCATCTACTAGAAAATATGGCAAAGTAGCGTAAAACAGGAAAGTGTATACTAGAGACTTTCGCCTCGGAGCCCTTCTTTGGCTCCTCTACAGCAATAGTATTAACAAAGCCACCCACATCATCATGATGGGGTTCATCTAATTCTCCCTCATAAGGTATTGATACGTCTCCAACGTATCTGTAATTTTTAATTGCTGCATGCTACTTTATCTACTGTTTTAGGCAATATTGGGCTTTATGATCCACTTTTATATTATTTTTGGGACTAACCAATTAACCGGAGGCCCATCCCAGATTTGTTGTTTTATGCCTATTTCAGTGTTTCGAGGAAAAGGAATATCAGACAGAGTCAAAACAGAACGAAATCAACTGGAGAAGTTATTTTTGGAAGGAAAGCAACCCAGGGAACTTGGAGTGCACGTCAGGGGAGATACGGGCTGCCCACGAGGGTGGGGGGCGCGCCCACCCCCCCCCCCCCCCCCCGGGCGCGCCCCCCTGCCTCGTGGGGCCCCCGTAGCTCCTCCGACGTACCCCCTGCACCCATATATACTCTTGTACCCTAAAACATCCAAAACAGAAGATAGATCGGGAGTTCCGCCGCCGCAAGCCTCTGTAGCCACCAAAAACATCAAGCTCTTTTCTGGCGCCATTGCCGGGGAGGCTAGGTAAAGGGCACTCACTCACACCCCGTCAACTAAGCTCTTTTCTGGCGCCGTTGCCGGGGAGGTTAGTGCTTGAAGGTATATCTTTAGATCTTGCAATCGAATCTTTTTGTTTCTTGTTTTATCACTAGTTTAGTTTATAAAAGAAAATTACAAAAAAATGGAATTGAGTTTGTCTCCTACGCTTCACCTTTTTAATATCTTTCGTGAGAATGATGGAAAGCAAAATTGTACTCAAGTGCTAGAAGAAGAATTACATAGAATGCTTGGCATGAAATATGTGAATGATGAGCATGATTGCATTGTTGTTAGTATGAATTCCTTGAATATCCATGATGCTAATGATATGCAAAGCCACAAGCTTGGGGAAGCTATGTTTGATGAAGATGATATTTTTTGTCCCCAAAGCTTTGATGAGCAAATTTACTATGATGAAAGCATGCCTCCTATCTATGATGATTATTGTGATGACACGTATGCTTTAAAGAATAAGATAACCATGAAACTTCTCATCTTGATCTTAATTTTCAATCACATGATAGTTATTTTGTTGAGTTTGCTCCCACTACTATTCATGAGAAGAATTTTGCTTATGTGGAGAGTAGTAAATTTTCTATGCTTGTAGATCATGAAAAGAATGCTTTAGGTTCTACTTATATTGTTGAATTCATTCATGATGCTACTGAAAATTATTATGAGGGAGGAACATATGCTTGTAGGAATTGCAATAATATCAAGTTTCCTCTCTATGTGCTCCAAGTTTTGAAGCTATGCTTGTTTTACCTTCCTATGCTAGTTGATTATCGTTCCCATAAGTTGTTTGCTCACAAACTCCCTATGCATAGGAAGTGGGTTAGACTTAAAAGTGCTAGTCATATGCTTCATGATGCTCCCGTTATGTTTCAATCCTTATCTTTTATGTGAGCATCATTGTCATCATCATGCCTAGCTAGAAAGGCATTAAAGAAAAGCGCTTGTTCGGAGACAACCCAATACTTATCCTTACTGTTTTTGTGTGTTCACATGATTATGCTACTGTAGTAATCATGTTTTAAAGCTTTTGTTTCAATAAAGTGCCAAGTAAGGCCTTTAGGATGGCTTACGGTGATAGTTGTGTTGATCCTGCTGAAAATCAGAAACTTTTGCACCCAGTAAATTAGTTTTGTTAATTCACAGAAACACGCTTCTGATTTGATTCTTTTTGCGCTGGATTGGCACACGAATATCGTAGGACTTCCTAACTTGGTAAGAGTTTTGGTGTTCCAGAAGTATATGTTTGATACAGATTACTACAGACTGTTCTGTTTTTGACAGATTCTGTTTTCTATGTGTTGTTTGCTTATTTTGATGAATCTATGAGTAGAATCGGAGGGTATGAACCATAGATAAGTTGAAGTAAAATAGATATTACACCAATATGAATTTAGAATGAGTTAATTATAGTACCTAAGTGGTTGTTTTCTTTTCTTATACTAACGGAGCTTACGAGTTTTCTGTTGAGTTTTGTGTTGTGAAGTTTTCAAGTTTTGGGTAAGGATTCGATGGACTATGGAACAAGGAGTGGCAAGAGCCTAAGCTTGGGCATTCCCAAGGCACCCCAAGTTAATATTCAAGAATATCCAAAAACCTAAGCTTGGGGATGCCCCGGAAGGCATCCACTCTTTCGTCTTCGTTCATTGGTAAACTTTACTTGGAGCTATATTTTTATTCGCCACATGATATGTGTTTTGCTTGGAGCATCATTTTATTTTGTTAGTTTTTGCTTGATGTTATTTAGATTAATGTTTTTCATCTTTAGTTTCAATAAGAAAGTCAAGGATAGCCTTTGCCATGCTTATTTTGCTAGTATACATGTTGCTGTTTTAAAACAGAAAGTTTACCGCTGTTGCAAAAATTCCCTAGAAAAGTCAGAGAGTGGTATAATGTTGAATCTTTTTGCATATTGAGCTCTGATAAATTTATTACAGTGGGAATTTTAGTTCATAATTTTTGGAGTTAGGGAAGTATTGATACTCTTGCATTCTTTACAGACTGTACTGTAATTTTTGATTGCTCCATGCTACTTTATCTACTGTTTTAGGCAATATTGGGCTTTATTATTCACTTTTATATTATTTTTGGGACTAACCTATTAACCGGAGGCCCATCCCAGATTTTCTGTTTTATGCCTATTTCAGTGTTTTGAGGAAAAGGAATATCAGACGGAGTCAAAACGGAACGAAATCAATTGGAGAAGTTATTTTTGGAAGGAAAGCAACCCAGGGAACTTGGAGTGCACGTCAGGGGAGATACGGGCTGCCCACGAGGCTGGGAGGCGCGCCCAGCCCCCCCCCCTCCCCCCGGGCGCGCCCCCTGCCTCGTGGGGCCCCCGTAGCTCCTCCGACGTACCCCCTGCACCCATATATACTCTTGTACCCTAAAACTTCCACAACAGAGATAAATCGGGAGTTCCGCCACCGCAAGCCTCTGTAGCCACCAAAAACCACTCGGGAGCCCGTTGCGGCGCCCTGCCGGAGGGGGAACCCATCACCGGTGGCCATCTTCATCATCCCGGCGCTATCCATGACGAGGAGGGGGTAGTTCACCCTCGGGGCTGAGGCTATGTACCAGTAGCTATGTGTTTGATCTCTCTCTCTCTCTCGTGTTCTTCAGGTCATACGATCTTGATGTATCCCGAGCTTTGCTATTGTAGTTGGATCTTATGATGTTTCTCCCCCTCTACTCTCTTGTGATGAATTGAGTTTCCCCTTTGAAGTTATCTTATCGGATTGAGTCTTTTATGAGAACACTTGATGTATGTCTTGCCATGATTATCTATGGTGACAATGGGATATCATGTGCCATTTGATGTATGTTTTGGTGATCAACTTGCGGATTTTGTGACATTGGGAACCTATGCATAGGGGTTGGCACACGTTCTTGACTCTCCGGTACAAACTTTGGGGCACTCTTTGAAGTACTTTGTGTTGGTTGGATGAATCTGAGATTGTGTGATGCATATCGTATAATCATGCCCACAGATACTTGAGGTGACAATGGAGTATCTAGGTGACATTAGGGTTTTGGTTGATTTGTGTCTTAAGGTGTTATTCTAGTACGAACTCTTTTATAGATTGATCCGAAAGAATAACTTTGAGGTGGTTTCGTACCCTACCATAATCTCTACGTTTGTTCTTCGTTATTAGTGGCTTTGTAGTGACTCTTTATTGCATGTTGAGGGCTTGTTATATGATCTATCTATGTTATTATTGTTGAGAGAACTTGCACTAGTGAAAGTATGAAGCCTAGGCCTTGTTTCCTATCATTGCAATACTGTTTACGCTCACTTTTACCACTTGTTACCATACTGTTTTTATTATTTCAGATTACAAAAACCTATATCTACTATCTATTTTGCACTTGTAACACCATCTCTTTGCTGAACTAGTGCACCTATACAATTTACCATTGTATTGGGTGTGTTGGGGACACAAGAGACTCTTTGTTATTTGGTTGCAGGGTTGCTTGAGAGAGACCATCTTCATCCCACGCCTCCTATGGATTGATAAACCTTAGGTCATCCACTTGAGGGAAATTTGCTACTGTCCTACAAACATGTGCACTTGCAGGCCCAACAACGTCTACAAGAAGAAGGTTGTGTAGTAGACATCAGGTATCCTACATCTCGCGCAAAAATGACGTAAAGACATTTCTTTGAATTCATCATATAAATGAAATGATACTGCAGGCGGTGATTTCTTAGGATAGTAATAAAAGTTTTGCACGAAAGTATTGGTAAGCAAGAGATACTGATCGATTCGGTCGTTCATGAAACTGGTGAGGCCTGCAGTCTCGATTAAAGCATAAAAGTCTTCATGAATTCCGGCTTCTTTCAACAAATCCTCACATGGCCATTCGCATGACCGTACTTCCGCTTAGCGAGGAAGATTATTGAGGGAGTCCTGGACTAGGGGGTGTCCGGATAGCCGGACTATCATCATCGGCCGGACTCCAAGACTATGAAGATACAAGATTGAAGACTTCTCCCGTGTCCGGATGGGACTTTCCTTGGCGTGGAAGGCAAGCTTGGCAATACGGATATGTAGATCTCCTACCATTGTAACCAACTCTGTGTAACCCTAGCCCTCTCAGGTGTCTATGTAAACCGGAGGGTTTTAGTCCGTAGGACGGACAACCATTACAACAATCATACCATAGGCTAGCTTCTAGGGTTTAGCCTCCTTGATCTCGTGGTAGATCCACTCTTGTACTACCCATATCATCAATATTAATCAAGCAGGAGTAGGGTTTTACCTCCATCGAGAGGGCCCGAACCTGGGTAAAAACATCGTGTCCCTTGTCTCCTGTTACGATCCGCCTAGACGCACAGTTTGGGACCCCCTACCCGAGATCCGCCGGCTTTGACACCGACATTGGTGCTTTCATTGAGAGTTCCTCTGTGTCTTCACTAATAGGCTTGATGGCTCCTTCGATCATCAATAACGACGCAGTCCAGGGTGAGAATTTTCTCCCT
Source organism: Triticum timopheevii (assembly GCA_963921465.1). Classification (NCBI taxonomy): domain Eukaryota; kingdom Viridiplantae; phylum Streptophyta; class Magnoliopsida; order Poales; family Poaceae; genus Triticum; species Triticum timopheevii. The sequence goes on along the minus strand of OY997264.1, from coordinate 38,437,682 downwards.
GGACAGATCTTCATATTCGGCGGCTTTGCACTGCGGGCCAATTCGCTTGGTCATCTGGAGCAGATCGAAAGTTACGCCCCTGGCCGTCAGGTCAGATTTGGAAGTCTAAACTTCACGGCTGACATCCGCGGAGACTTGATCTTCGACGGATTCAAGCCACAGCCGAGCGCGCCGCAATGTCACGATGGGCATGATTTAGCTCTACCACCAGACAGTGCCCTGGAGGCCGCACATGAGTCCGCTCCGACCCTTAATTCGGAGCCGACCGCGCAGATCGAGGACGGGTAGCTAGACACCGCCTCAGGGGCTGCAACCCCTATGGTGATGGAGCCGAATACCTACCTTGTCCCTTGTGAAGCTCGTGACTCCGAGGTGCCGGACTCCGAACCTCCTGCGCCCCTACCAATCGAATCCGATTGGGCGCCGATCATGGAGTTCACCGCCGCGGACTTCTTTCAACACTCACCTTTCGGCGACATCCTGAATTCACTAAGGTATCTCTCGTTATCAGGAGAGCCCTGGCCGAAGTGCGGTCAGGACGGTTGGGATACGGACGACGAAGAAATTCAAAGCCCACACACCACCCACTTTATAGCAACTGTCGGCGATCTAACCGACATGCTAGACTTCGACTCCGAAGACATCGGCGGTATGAACGATGATGCCGGAGACGACCAAGAACCAGCACCTGCTGGGCACTGGAAAGCCACCTCAACTCATGACATATACATGGTGGACACCCCAAAAGGAAGCAATAACGAGGAACAACAGGACGCGGCGAAGGATAATTCCCCCGAAAAACAACCAAAATGGCGACGCAAGCGCCGCCCGAAGTCCCCCCTCGATAACAACAGCACCCATAATGACCCAGCCGTAGAGCAGGGCAAACCAGTGGACGACGAACATGCAACCAAGCAACCATCCGAACAGGATGAATCAGACAATCAACCCATCCTCGGCGAAAACAACAGTCCAGACGATCTCACGCCGGACACACCACCGGAGCATAAGAACCTTCACGAAAGGCTCGTCGCCACTGCAAGAAGTTTGAAGAAGCAGAAATGGAAGCTCAAAACAGCGGAAGACGTACTCAGAAGGAGGTGGAGCAAAGTACTCAAGACCGCAGAAAAATATGGCAATAGTCACCAAGCAAAGAGCTACCCGAAGCGCAAGCTACTGCCCGAATTCGACGAGGAGGTCGTAGAACCACCACAATCAAAAAGCAAAGAGGCCGCCTGGACGGATAGACGACCAGATGACAGGCCAAGAGCGGCAAGCGGCGCCGCACACAAGCCGGCGCATGACACAAATAAAGATCCTCGCAAAAAGGATGGCCCGGTCAGGTCCATTTATGGGCCAAAAAGAGGGCCCCAGGAAGCAACACAACACGCCGAGTGTTCGAAGATAACGGCACACCTAAATACAGGGGCACCGAACACCCACTATGTTTCACCGATGAGGTGCTGGATCATGAATTTCCAGCGGGATTCAAGCCCGTAAATATAGAGGCATACGACAGAACAACAGACCCCGGAGTCTGGATTGAGGATTACATCCTACACATACATATGGCTAGAGGAGACGATCTCCACGCCATAAAATACCTACCCCTCAAGCTCAAAGGGCCAGCTCGGCATTGGCTCAAAAGCCTCCCAGAAAATACCATTGGAAGTTGGGAAGAGCTCGAGGACGCGTTTAGAGCAAATTTTCAGGGGACTTATGTCCGCCCTCCGGATGAAGACGATTTACCAACAGCCCGGAGAGTGAGCGGCAGATTCTGGAATAGGTTCCTCAAGAAAAAGAACCAAATAGTCGACTTTCCGGACGCCGAAGCCTTAGCAGCTTTTAAACATAACGTCCGAGACGAATGGATCGCCATACACCTCGGCCAAGAAAAGCCAAGAACAATGGCCGCGCTAACGAGCCTCATGACCCGCTTTTGCGCGGGGGAAGATAGCTAGCTGGCAAGATGTAGCACCACCGACCCGAGTACATCCGAGATCAGAGATGGAAATAGAAAATCACGACGCAGAAAAGATCAGCACCGAAATAAGGAAAATGGCCCAAAGAACACGGTGGTCAACGCTGGATTCAAAAGCTCTCGGCCGAACAGCAAAACACTGCCTCTTAAGGACAACAGTGACGAGCTATCCAACCTAAACAAAATCTTGGATAGGATATGCCAAATTCACAGTACCCCCGGGAAGCCTGCAAACCACACCCACAGAGATTGTTGGGTCTTCAAGTAGCCCGGTCGACTAAATGCCGAACACAAGGGGCTCGACACACCGAGCGAGGACGATGACAAACCCCACAAGCAGAGCGCCGGACAACAAAAAAACTTCCCACTACAGGTCAAAACAGTGAATTCACTTCAAGTGATAACAAGGAAAAATAGGGCGGCACCTACCAAAGCGCATGTCGCACGGTCCACCCCAGCGGAATCCCGAGATTGGATGTCAAAACCAATTACTTTCGACCGGCTGGATTACTCCAGAAGTATTCGAAATGCAGGATGGACTGCTCTGATATTGGATCCTATAATCGACGGACTACAATTCACACAAGTCCTAATGGATGGCGGCAGCGATTTAAACCTGCTATATCCGGACACAATCCGCAAGTTGGGGATAGATCCTACTAAAATTCGCCATAGCCGCACTTCCTTCAAAGGAGTGACGCCAGGCCCTCACGCCAAGTCCACGGGCTCCTTACTGCTAGAAGTTGTGTTCGGTTCACCCGACAACTTCCGTCGCGAAAGGCTAATCTTCCATGTCACCCCATTTAAAAGTAGCCATCAAGCACTATTGGGACGTGAAGCTTTCGCCCGCTTTAACGCAATACCGCACTACGCGTCTCTTACACTTAAAATGCCCGGTCCACGCGGCATCATCTCCTTACAAGGTCGCTCAAGACCCCGGACACGGCTAGGCGAGTCCAGCACAAATAAACTAGGGGCTTCCTAGCCGCATACCCCTTCACAAGGGGCTGTGCGTATGAACAGTAAGAGCCAATAAAAGCTCAACTTTATTCATTTATTCATACTTTGTTTTAAATACTTTTTCGCATGATTTGTTTTCAAACTAAGTTCCTCTCTTTTACAGATGAACAGCGTGCTACACCCGTCCAGGATACACCACAACGGAGACACAGGCGCAGACATGCAGCAGGGACCCGTTGCAAGGATTCTTTTCAGATTAAGACCCTACGTAAACCTTTCTTACTGTCTCTTGTTGATACACATCCCCCGGTTTTTTTAGTATAACCGAGGAGGAAGCTGGCGTTTTGGCATCGGCCGCGTCAGAAATTTTCGCCCGTACCTGGAAACTAGGGGCTTAGGGCATTGTCCTGCCCATTATCATAAAGACCGAACACCTTAGGGAGTGTTCGGCGTCTCGAGTTAGGCCTTATATGCATCAGCTCCGAATCATGTCTTTGGTCAAATGTTGGGTTTGCCCGGCTCCTATGTTTTGCTGCCTTACATTCCGTATCATCGGCTAACGCGGCACCAGGAGAACTACTGTGATTGTGCCCTGGTTCAGCCGGGCGAGCACCTCAGTAGAGAAAGCCGAAAACTGACTGTCATGATACAGCGAGAGACTGGTCAACCACTCGATCGACTACCGGAATGTCTAGAATTCCTCCGCTTTGACGAAGGACCGTTTCCCAGTCAGGCACATACGCGCCCCGAATGCGGAGAGCGCGGTGCCCCTAGGGGCTATGTCGTAGCCCCACCTTCGAACTCCTATGGCTAAGTGAAAGTGATAAAGCATTATAGTCCGGTTGCCTCGTTTGCTACGCTACCACCTCCTTCACAGGACCAAGACATTGGATTAAGTGTGAAAATGCGCTATTTTGCAAACACCCCCGCACCATGTGCGTGGGGGATGAAGCCGAAGACTGCCATCTTTCAGGTTATACACAAGTATACATTAACAGCTGCACAGGAGATATTTCAATACTTGAACGCACAAGTATAAAAAGCACTTATATTATGAATATCGTTTTACAAACCATAAAGATCATTTGAACATGACATTTTTTGAGCACTGCGACTCTATTACACGAGCACCCTGCAGGACTTCCCCAAAATAGTGCTCGGCGGGTAACCGGCTCTCGTCCGAACCCCGGGTTGCAACAGCGGTGGCATCCATCTCCGTCCAATATGTCTTCACACGGGAGAGGGCCATCCGCGCACCCTCTATGCATGCCGACCGCTTCACCGCCTTGATATGCATCACCGCCCCAAGGAATTGCTGCAATAAGCCAAAATAACTCTTCGGCTTGGGCTTATCCGGCCACAGATGAGTCACTACATCCGTCATGGCCAATCTGGACAATCTATTCAGATCAGCCCACTCTGCTAACCGATCGATCAATGGAAGTGAACGCTCTGGACTGTGGAATTGAGACCAAAAAAGCTCTTCCGTCTCGTGATCCTTTTGGCTTCGGAAGTGCACAACCGCATCCGCCGCACTCGACGCCAAATCCAGATAGGGATCCTCCGGACCCCACAGCTGGCCAAGCTGAGCATACTTCTGATCTGTGAACTTCCTATGCAGCAGAAAGGGCTTGTCAGCCGCAATGTCTCCGGCTTGACGCAGCTCCTCCTTTATAGCCCTCATTGCAGAACGGGCATCCTTGGCTTCGGCGGTGGCCTTCTTCAGTTCTTCTTGCTCCGCTCGACGTTCCTTTTTAATAACCTCATAGCGGTCGGTAACATCCTTCAGCTTCACGACCATTCCGGCCATATCCTCCCTGCTTCGGCAGTGAGCAGCCCTTTCGGCTTCTAGCTCTTCGGCTGCCTTCGAGGCAGCCGCATCACTCCTTCTGGCCTGCTCCTTGGCTCGAGCAAGCTCTGCCCGAAGGTCCTCCACAGCAGTGACACCATCTGCATTAAGCATACATGTTGTAAGGAGTGGGCATCGGCTCCCTTACTAGGTGACCTCGGAGAAACAACCTACCTTGTGACTCGTCAAGTCGTTTATTGACCAGCGCGATGTCCGCATCCGCAACGTTGAGCTGCCGCTTTAGTTCAGCAACTCCATCAGTCCGGCTGGCCACCGGACTATCCGCCACCTGCATAGGAAAGGCGAGAATTAATACCTGAGATTATGATCCTCGGCACGCTGTCGCTTTCGACAACATACCGAGGCTCAGGGGCTAGTATCTATACAGGGCGCACTTTATGTGTAAAACTGTCAAAAGGTATGTTATTTTTACGTACCTCAAACCCCGCCAGCAAACTTCTGACGGCATCATGCAACCCGCCCTCGGCGGACGAAATTCTTTCAATCACCGTACTCATCAATGTACTGTGACCTTCCGAGATAGACGCCCTCTCGAGCAGATCCTTCAGCTCCCCCGGCCGTACACCAGTTGGTGCCGAACTCTCCGGCCCTGCCGGACTCGGGGATACCCTCCGCGATGACACCTCAGGGTCGTCCGCCCCGCCTGATGGTGCGGCAGATGGAGGCGTCTTGCTCTCCATCATCTCCAGACGAAGGTCCCCCGAAGATGAGCTCAGCTGAGAAGGACGGAGATCCGAACTACAAGGTAAAAACTCCGGTTATCCTCAGAAGCAAAAATAGGGATGTCCCTTATTACAAAACACCCCTTTTTCTACTTACGGCTCGCTCGAGGGCTGATTCCGTAGGGGAGATAGTGCGGTCGGGGCTTCCCCTGGCGCAAAACCCTCTGGTGAAGATTTCTTCCCCCGCTTTGAGGCCTTGGCCTCCGGATCTTTAGAAGCGGTCCTCTTCTCCCCCTGGAAGGAGGGATTCTCGATCCCCCCTTTCTCGAAAGCCTCCTTGGTAGAGGCGGTAGTTTCTCTATTTTCCCCTTTGCCTTCCTCTATAGGCGCAACCACCAGCATCTTGACCAACACGGGATCCGGCGCGGTCTCCGGGAGGGGGGGCGGACACCGTATCAGTTTTGCTTGTGCTATCCACTCCTGTTCAAAGGACGATTGGTCAAAAGGCAAATCCAAGATATGCAAATGAACGGTATGTCCGGACACAGAGCTACTTACTTGAGTATCCGGGTGATTGCAGCTTAGGCCGGCGTCCTCGGTCAATTCCAGACGCACCTCTTGTGATCCGAAGAACAATTTGTACATCTCCACGGGTGTCGTACCCATGAAGTGTTGGAGAGCTCGTGGTCCCTCCGGATTGAATTCCCACAGGCGGAGAGGGCAACGTTTGCAGGGCAGAAGACGCCTAATCAGCATAACCTGCGTCACCACGACCAGATTGATCTCCCTCTCTTGGAGGTCTCGAATCCGGCCTTGCAATAGGGGTACGTGTCCTTAGACGGCCCCCATTCAAGCCCTTTGCTGACCCATGATGACAGCCGCTGTGGAGGACCCGGGCGAAAGACGGGCGGCGGCCTCTGCCTGCTGCCCCTGGGAGCGGTAATATAGAACCACTCCTGTTGCCACAAGCCGAGCTCCTCCTGAAAAGAGCCCTCGGGCCATGGAACATCGGCCCTCTTACTTATAACCGCCCCGCCGCACTCTACTTGACGCCCCTCAATCATCTTCGGCTCCACGTTGAAGGTTTTGAGCCACAAACCGAAGTGAGGGGTAGTGCGGAGGAAGGCTTCGCAGACGACAATAAACGATGAGATATGGAGGATGGACTCCGGAGCCAAGTCATGGAATTCCAGCCCATAGTAAAACATGAGACCTCTCACAACAGGATCCATCGGGAAGCCAAAACCCCGACGGAGGTGGGACACGAACACGACGCTCTCGCCGGGCTCGGGAGTAGGAATGACTTGCCCTTTAGCAGGCAACCTATGCGAAATCTCGTAGGTCAGGTACCCGGCTTCTCTCAGTTTTAGCACGTCCTCTTCCGTGACGGAGGAGGGCATCCACCGGCCCTGCAGGTCGGAGACGGACATTGTCGAAGGTCCGAAGCGCTCGAATCTGGAGCCCTGAGTGCTGGAACTTGGGGCGAGGGGTGGATTCGATTGAGGATTGAAGAAAAGAAACGGGCCTTGGTCTCATTATAAAGAGGGAGAATACCAAGAGCCGTCCCCGTAACCGTTTGGAACTCACCTTCGATGGAGGAGGCGTGGCAACGGGCACAGTTGGGTTACCCACGTCCGTATTAATGGGAATCCCGGAATAAGGGGAACACAATCTCCGCTTCGACAAGACGTGCCAAGGAAACCGCTTCGCTAAACGCGCTGAGGTGGTATAATAAAAACGATTCAAGTAAAGGCTTGGTAGTGGTGTGACGTCACGCCACAAAATACGTCAGCAGATTGAACTTGTGTAAATATTATTCTCTCTACGGTGGTATGTGGAATTTATTTTGCAGAGCCGGACACTATCCTGGTGTTCACAATCTTCTATGAACTATTCGGAGGAGGAACTCGCCTTGCAATGCCGAAGACAATATGTGCGCCGGACTCGTTGTCATTGAAGCCTGGTTCAGGGGCTCCTGAGGGAGGCCTGGACTAGGGGGTGTCAGGATAGCCGAACTATCATCATCGGCCAGACTCCAAGACTATGAAGATACAAGATTGAAGACTTCGTCCCGTGTCCGGATGGGACTTTCCTTGGCGTGGAAGGCAAGCTTGGCAATACGGATATGTAGATCTGCTACCATTGTAACCAACTCTGTGTAACCCTAGCCCTCTCCAGTGTCTATATAAACCGGAGGATTTTAGTCCGTAGGACAGACAACCATTACAACAATCATACCATAGGCTAGCTTCTAGGGTTTAGCCTCCTTGATCTCGTGGTAGATCCACTCTTGTACTACCCATATTATCAATATTAATCAAGCATGAGTAGGGTTTTACCTCCATCGAGAGGGCCCGAACCTGGGTAAAAACATCGTGTCCCTTGTCTCCTGTTACCATCCGCCTAGACGCACAGTTCGGGACCCCCTACCCGAGATCCGCCGGTTTTGACACCGACAATTATACTTGGCTTTTTCCTTCTCTTTGGCTTGTTTTTCCTAAGAGCTTTGTCTAGAAGAGCCTTTGAAAAGCCTCCTTAACATTTTCTGAAAATTTCTGAAATTTTAGTAACTTCAAAATAAAAGTGAATAAAACTAAAAAAGATTGATAGCAACTACTCCTACAAGTGCCTAGAGCCTATATCATGCATTGGAATTGCTTGGGACCTCAAAAATTTAACATGCAAGCTCAAGAACATGGTCACCTAAGCAGCAAAAATTTGCAATGAATAAAGCACTAGAACAAAAACTAATTGGACCAATGGAGGAGTCACATACCAAGCAACAATCTCCAAAAGCAGTTTTGCGAATGGAGCTTTGAGCTAAGAGATCGAAAATCGCAGCAAAACGAGCTAGAACTCGTGCTTGAGCTGGATGAGGATTTTTTGGGTAGAAGATGAAGTGTGTGGGTGCTGGCGTAAGTGGAGGGTTGCCACCAGGGGCCCACGAGACAGGGGGCGCGCCCTATAGGGGGGGCACGCCCTCCTCTCTCGTGGCCTGGTGCTTGCCCCTCCTGGAGTGTTTTCAGTGCCTAAAATCCTCAAATATTCCAGAAAAATCATACTAAATTTGCAGGGCATTTGGAGCACTTTTATTTTCGGACTATTTTTTAACGCACGGATAATTTAGAAAACACACGGATAATACTATTTTTGCTTTATTTATTCTAAATAACAGAAAGTAAAAAGAGGGTACAGAAGGTTGTGCCTTCTAGTTTCATCCATCTCGTGATCATCACAATGAATCCACTAACAAGGTTGATCAAGTCTTGATAACAAACTCATTCTGAATAACACGGAACCGGAGGAATTTTGAATAACACTAGGTTACCTCAATGGGGATATGAAAATCCCCAACAACAAGAATATCATACTTTTTCTTGACAGTAGGGAGAGGAAATTCAAAACCTCCAAAAATGATAGTTGGAACTTTTTCAATAGAATTGATGCTATGAACTTGAGATTATTTCCTCGGAAAGTGTACCGTATGCTCATTACCATTAACATGAAAAGTGACATTGCCTTTGTTGCAATCAATAACAACCCTGCAGTATTAAGAAAAGGTCTACCAAGGATAATAGACATACTATCGTCCTCAGGAATATCAAGAATAACAATGTCCGTTAAAATAGTGACATTTGCAACCACAACAGGCACATCCTCACAAATACCGACAGGTATAGCAGTTGATTTATCGGCCATTTGCAAAGATATTTCAGTAGGTGTCAACTTATTCAATTCAAGTCTACAATATAAAGAGAGAGGCATAACACTAACACCGGCTCCAAGATCACATAAAGCAGTTCTAACATAATTTCTTTTAATGGAGCATGGTATAGTTGGAACACCCGGATCTCCAAGTTTCTTTGGTATTCCACCCTTAAAAGTGTAATTAGCAAGCATGGTGGAAATTTCAGTTTCCGGTATCTTTCTTTTGTTTGTGATGATATCCTTCATATACTTAGCATAAGGATTTACTTTAAGCGTATCAGTTAAGCACATATGTACGAAAATAGGTCTAATCATTTCAGCAAAGCGCTCAAAATCCTCATCATCCTTTGACTTGGATGGTTTAGGAGGAAAGGGCATGGGTTTCTGAACCCATGGTTCTCTTTCTTTACCGTGCTTCCTAGCAAAAAAATCTCTCTTATCATAATGTTGATTCTTTGATTGTGGGTTATCAAGATCAACAGCAGGTTCAGTCTCTACATCATTGTCTTTGCTAGGTTGAGCATCAACATGAACATTATCATTAACATTATCACTAGGTTCATGTTTATCACCTGATTATGTTTCAGCATCAAAGATATAAATATCATTGGGATTCTCTGGTGTGTCTACAGTAGGTTCACTAGAAGCATGCAAAGTTCTATCATTTTTCTTCTTCTACTTTTTAGAAGAACTGGGTGCCTCTAAATTATTTCTATGAGAATCTTGCTCGATTCTCTTAGAGTGGCCTTCAGGATACAAAGGTTCCCGAGTCATTCTGCCAGTTCTAGTAGCCACTCTAACAGCAAAGTCATTTTTATTATTTAATTCATCAAGCAAATCATTTTGAGCTTTAAGTACTTGCTCAGCTTGAGTAGCAACCATAGAAGCATATTTGCTAATGCGGTGAAGTTCATCTTTAACTCTAGCCAGATTATCACCTACGCGTCCTATCTCGAAAGAATTATTCTTTAACTCTCTACCAACATAAGCATTAAAACTTTCTTGTCTGGCCATAAAGTCATCAAATTCATCTAAGTACGGGCTATGAAATTTAGTAGAGGGTATTTCAAATTTATCATATCTATAGAGAGAATTTACCTTTACTACCTGTGTCGGGTTATCAAGACAATGTGGTTCTTCAGGCGGTATATTAAGACCATGTATTTCTTCAATAGGTGGTAAATTCTTAACATCTTCAGCTTTAATACCTTTTTCTTTCATTGATTTCTTTGCCTCTTGCATATCTTCAGGACTGAGAAATAAAACGCCTCTCTTCTTTGGAGTGGGTTTAGGAATAGGCTCAGGAGTTGGCTCAATTGGTTCAGGAATTACTTCAGGAATTGGCTCGGGAAGAGTCCAATTATTTTCATTAGTCAACATATTATTCAATAATATTTCAGCTTCGTCGACTGTTCTTTCCCTGAAAACACAACCAGCACAACTATCCAAGTAGTCCTTGGAAGCAACGGTTAGTCCATTATAAAAGATATCAAGTATTTCATTTTTATTAAGAGGATGATCGGGCAAAGCATTAAGTAACCGGAGAAGCCTCCCCCAAGCTTGTGGGAGACTCTCTTCTTTGATTTGCACAAAATTATATATTTCCCGCAAGGCAGCTTGCTTCTTATGAGCAGGGAAATATTTAGCAGAGAAGTAATAAATCATATCCTGGGGACTACGCACACAACCAGGAGTAAGAGAAATATACCAAGTCTTAGCATCACGCTTTAATGAGAACGGAAATATCTTAAGGATATATAAATAGCGAGACTTCACATCATGAGTAAATAGGTTGGCTATATCATTCAACTTGGTAAGATGTGCCACAACAGTTTCAGATTCAAGGCCATAAAAAGGATCAGATTCAACAAAAGTAATAATATCAGGATCAACAGAGAATTCATAACCTTATCAGTAACACAGATAGGTGAAGTAGCAAAAGCAGGATTGGGTTTCATTCTAGCATTAAGGGCATCTCCAGCCGCGCCCCCAAGAAGGCCTCCCCAGGCGATTTTTTCGCGCCGGCGCCGAAAAAACGGCCCAGTCGCGCCCCCAGGAGCCCGATTTTCGCCGGCTTGGGCCGAAAACAGCGCCGGCGGACCCAGCCCGAACCCGGCGCGCTGGGGGGTGCCCGGGGGCGCCGGGGCGAGTTGTTTTGGCGCGAAGAAGCCACGGGCCAGCCGCGTCAGCGACTCGGTGCCTCGTCTCCCCCCAACGGCCTCGGTTCCCGCGGGGAATCAATGGCAAGGCTGCCGCCAGTCAGCCTTGCCATTGATTCCTTCACGGGCGGCGCTTCACGGGACGGCGCGCCGACGCCTCCCCTCCCTCGCACGCGTACACACGGGCGCGGCCCGGCTATAAAAGCCGGCGGCCTCCACTCCACTCTCCTGTACCCCCACCAGCCCTGCCCGCCCCCTCGCCGCCGTCCAGCCCTCCCTCTCCCTGCCTCTCCCGAGCACCGTCGCCATGGCAGAACGTTTCCCCGGAGACGAGGCAGCGGCCAACGGCTTCGGCCGCCGTTCGTTCCGCGTACTGGAGTCCTGGCTTCTGTTCCAGGCGAACATCCTGGCGCCGCCGGACATGCGCGCCGGGCCATCGGGGTGGAGACTTAGCGCCGGGGGAGTGCCCGTTCCCCCGTTGCCCGACGCCGCGGCGAAGCCGGACTACTTCGCCGAGGAGGTCGAGATCACGCGCGCTTCCCTCACCGATGCCCAACGCTCCCTCCCCCAGTACCCCGCCGACAACCACGTGGCCTGGGCAGCGTAGCAGCGTTTGGCGTCCACCAACGGCGCACCGGTGGTCGGCGGGCAGCAGAACAGCGAGGGGCGCCACCTCTGGTGGGGCGTCCCCGGCCGCACACTCGAGGGCGTTCTCATGCACCTCGAGGGCGGCAACGACCCGCCGTTGGCGTACCCCCCGGCGCAGCACCGACGCGTCGGGGCATGGGCGCCGGGGCGGTTCGGGTCCTCCTCCTCCTCTTCCTCCTCCCGATCCTCGTCGCACTCCTCCGGCACTCCAGCCCTACTCGGCGTCAAGGCCGAGCCCGCGGCGGAGTCGCCGCTCGGCCGGCGCACTCGCAGTGCCGGCATCGTCATCAAAGAGGGCGGCCGGCGCGCCCCCTCCTCGTCGGCTCCTCCGCGCTTCGTCAAGCCAAATACGGAGCCGGGGCTGGCGCCTGTGAAGACGGAGCCGGGGCTGGCGCCGGTGAAGACGGAGCGGGGGCTGGTGCCGTTGAAGGCGGAGTTCGTCGACGACGACGCGGCCCTCGAATGGGCGCGACAGCACTCCATTGCGATGGAGAAGGCGCGCCGGGAGAAGGCGAAGGAGCACCAGCGCGCCGCCCTGCGCCGCTTCGAGGAGCGCCGACGCGGCCGCGACGAAGACGGAGTCGTCGTCCTATGCGATAGCGGCGACGACGACGACGACGCGCCGTCGCCAGTCCACCATGGCGACGTCGGGTCCAGCCGGGGGTTCCGCATCAAGGAGGAGAAGGCCGACGACGACGATGGCGGCGACGGCGGCGATGACTTCGGCCCTTTTCTTTTTTAGATTAGCTTAGTGTAATGAAAATGCGCGAATTTGGCCGAAATTCGCCATGTTTAGCCGAAATTTGACTACTCTTTTATCATAACTTCGCCGAACGGCCCCTTTTTTAAAAAAAATACTCGCCTGGGGGCGGCCCTGGGGGCCGACGGCTGGGCGACGACTCAGCCCCAGGGCCTTTCTTTGCGCCGGTTCACCCCCAGGCGGCGCTTTTAGACGCCCCCTGGGGGCCAACGGCTGGAGATGCCCTAAGAGACTGCTGCTTCCATTTAGCTAATAATTTCTTAAGATCATTTCTATCATTGCAAGCAAGGATTTCCATAGCAGCTTTTTCATTCATAACATAACCCTTAGGAACAACAGGTAATACATAATCATTGGGGGAACCTTAATCATCACTATCATCAATAATATGTTCTTCAATATTTTCATTCCCCCTAACTCTAGCAAGTTGTTCATCAAGAAATTCACCTAATGGCAAAGTAGTATCACGCACAGAAGTAGCTTCATCATGCATAGCAGAAGTGGCATCATCAATAACATGCAACATATCAGAATTCATAGCAGTAGCAGGTTTAGGTGTCGCAAGCCTACTAATAACGGAAGGAGAATCTACTGCAGAGCTAGATGGCAGTTCCTTACCTCCCCTCGCAGTTGAGGGCAAAATAGTAGTTTGATCGTCTTTCAAGTTCTTCATAGTGATCAACAGATATAAATCCCAAGTGACTCAGAGAATAGAGCTATGCTCCCCGGCAACAGCGCCAGAAATTAGTCTTGATAACCCGCAAGTATAGGGGATCGCAACAGCTTTCGAGGGTAGAGTATTCAACCCAAATTTATTAATTCGACACAAGGGGAGCCAAAGAATATTCTTGAGTATTAGCAGTTGAGTTGTCAATTCAACCACACCTGGATAACTTAGTATCTGCAGCAAAGTGTTTAGTAGCAAAAGTGGTATGATAATAAAGGTAACGGTAGCAAAAGTAAAGATAAATGTTTTTGGGTTTTTGTAGTAGTTGTAACAGTAGCAACGGAAAAGTAAATAAGCGAAGAACAATATGTGAAAAGCTCGTAGGCAATGGATCAGTGATGGATAATTATGTCAGATGCAATTCCTCATGCAATAGTTATAACATAGGGTGATACAGAACTAGCTCCAATTCATCAATGTAATGTAGGCATGTATTCCGTAAATAGTCATACGTGCTTATGGAAAAGAACTTGTATGACGTCTTTTGTCCTACCCTCCCATTGAAGCGGGGTCCTAGCGGAAACTAAGGGATATTAAGGCCTCCTTTTAATAGAGAACCAGAACAAAGCATTAGCACATAGTGAATAGATGAACTCCTCAAACTACGGTCATCACCGAGAAGTATCCCGATTATTGTCACTTCGGGGTTGTCGGATCATAACACATAATAGGTGACTATAGACTTGCAAGATAGGATCAAGAACACACATATATTCATGAAAACATAATAGGTTCAGATCTGAAATCATGGCACTCGGGCCCTAGTGACAAGCATTAAGCATAGCAAAGTCATAGCAACATCAATCTCAGAACATAGTGGATACTAGGGATCAAACCCTAACAAAACTAACTTGATTACATGGTAAATCTTATCCAACCCATCACCGTCCAGCAAGCCTACGATGGAATTACTCACGCACAGCGGTGAGCATCATGAAATTGGTGATGGAGGATGGTTGATAATGACGACGGCGACGAATCCCCCTCTCCGGAGCCCCGAACGGGCTCCAGATCGGCCCTCTCGAGAGAGATTAGGGCTTGGCGGCGGCTCCGTGACGTAAAACGCGATGAAACTTTCTCTCCGATTGTTTTCTCCCCGAGACAGAATATATGGAGTTGGAGTTGAGGTCGGAGGAGGTCCAGGGGGCCCACGAGATAGGAGGCCACACCCTAGGGGGGCGCGCCCCCCTGTCTCGTGGACAGGCTGTGGGCCCCCTGGCATTAATTCTTTCGCCAAAAATTCTTATTAATTCCAAAAAGTGTCTCCGTGGATTTCCAGGACATTCCGAGAACTTTTCTTTTCTACACATAAAACAACATCATGGCAGTTCTGCTGCAAACAGAGTCAGTCCGGGTTAGTTTCATTCAAATCATGCAAGTTAGAGTCCAAAACAAGGGCAAAAGTGTTTGGAAAAATAGATACGTTGGAGACGTATCAACGACAATGACGATGGTACATTTACCAATGTCGATAAGTACTTTGCCGAACATGGGAACGCTGATGAGTTCTGCGGGCCTCCTTCTCAAGAACCCAACCAAGACGACCGCGATCCAGCTGGTACGGCGGAGAGATCCAATTGCAACAGGTGTCATCTGGCGTTCAGTTCTCATGAGACGCCTCCAGCTCCCGCCTTCACCAAGCCTCAGATAGCTGAGGTGCGAAATATTATCAGCCCTGACACGCTCAAGAAGGCGGTCTGTGAGCAGAACTCGGTCCCATTACAGCAGATCAAGAACAAGGGATGGAAATGAAAGACTAACAAGGGCGCCGGTGCGAGCCAGCCGGCACCGAGTACAATCCGTTCTCAGGACGGGCCACCTTCACCTAAGGATATCTCGAGGAGGGTGCATGTGGCGGGTAGGGCGATGCTACCGACAAATATGCTCAATGCTACAACCGGTGCTATGCGGAGTCTGCATGACAGTGTTCTTTCTTTGGAGAAGCGGCATCTCTCCCAGAATGATGTGGCATAACCGGTTTTCGTGGCCAAGGTGCCAGAGGGCAAGGGCTTTGTGGATGGCACCATCAGGGGTACGATCGTCCTGCGGTTTGATGTCATATTTGCTATGTTTAACCTTCATCCGCTACACTACACCTTTGTTCGGCTGTTTTTGCTGAGAATGGAGATGCGGATCATTCAAGACAAGACCCCGGAAATCGTGATAGTCGACCCCTTCTACATGTGTTCTAAGATCTTGGGCAATGCTGGGGACCGGCAAGTCGCGAGTTCGCACCTCGAAGGCGTTATTCTGGCAAACCCAGATAAGGATAACTTCCTCGTGCCTTACTTTCCCGAGTAAGTCATCCCCTCACCGCCCAGTAACATATGATTTCTTAGATTTTGATCGTTCTTTTTTTCTAACATTCCGTGTTCTGTGCAGTGACACACATTGCACACTCATCCTCTTAAGCCCGAAATATTCCACGGCCACGTATTTCGACCCGGACCATGACTCCAAGATAGACTACACAAATATCAAGAAAGTTCTTGATGATGCTCTCCCCGGCTACGCCAAATCTAGAGGCACCTTTAAGAGGCCAGTTCGTAGGTACGGCAAGCACGTGTTCACCCACAATACGATGTTCCCCTGCGTCAAGCAGCCGCCTGGCGGTCAGAAGGATGCCTACTAAGCCCTCCATCACATGCGGGCGATCGTACGGGACCATAATCACCTTCTGCTACCAAATAATGTCAAAGATTGGGCCGCAAGCTTGGCGGCAATCCAGGACGTGGACCTCCGACAAGAATTCTTTCGCATCCAGTCGGAGTTTGCAGAAATCATCAATCAAGATGTCCTTCGTACCTCGGGGCAGTTCTACCTCAGATATCAACCATCCAACAGTGAGATAGACACAACGCTACAAATGCAGGCTGACAACGCCCGCGACTTCATGACCATCACGAAAGACGACGACTTCATCCACGCTCCGGTCCCATGAGTCGAGTCGAAAGTAGTGATGCTATTTGTAGTTCTGAAACATCGATTAGCTCATGTTGTAATTAAACTTTAATGAACTTGTATGTCTCTTTGGTTTGGACAGTCGTTCAACTTAGATGTAATTGATGCTATTTATTAGTAGGACCATGAATCGTGCTATTAATGTCTTGCTTTTCTCTTCTGATCCTTTTGTTGCATACTTATATATTGCTTATGTATTGTCTGTTGTTTGGCTTGTGCATAGAGATGCCGTCGTATATCGTGTACAAGGGTATGGTTCCCGGAGTCTACGACGACTGGGAGGAGTGTCGGAGACAGGTTCACCGTTTCAGCGGTAACAGTTATAAAGGGTGCACCACTAGGGCGGAGGCAGAATCTAGATACGCCCGCTATCTAGCGGGAGAGAGAAGGGAGCGTTCGAGGAACCGGATGAAGACCAGTTTCATCGCGATGATGCTCATCTTGATGACCGCAGCTATCTTCTATGCGATGGTAGTTTAGATGATCGATATCGACTTCTAATGTGAAGACAAACTCGCTACTCACGGTCTCCGAGACTTGTAATGTTCTATCTTTGTTCGGTCTTTTGAATTCGGAGAATAATATGATGAATTGTATTCGATGAATCTGCTATTGCTGTGTGGTGCTGTCTATATTCTGTCCAATAATACATTTTGTAACCTGTGCAAAAATCAGAAAGGTAAAAAACCCTAATATTCATACTAATGGCGCATCACCCCAAAGTGTGCCATTAGTATGCCAAAGGATACTAATGGCGCATCACCCTACAGTGCGCCATTAGTATGCCAAAGGATACTAATGGCGCATCACACCACAGTGCGCCATTAGTATGCCAAAGCACATGGGTAAATATGGCCCCCTGGGACGCATACTAATGGCGCATGTTGCTCTATACTAATGGCGTACGGTGTGGTGCGCCATTAGTATACCAGATACTAATGGCGCACAAGTGGTGCGCCATTAGTATATAATACTAGTGGCGTGGTACTAATGGCGCACCAGTAGTGCGCCATTAGTAGGTAAAACTGGTGCACCACTAGTAGGCCTTTTCCTAGTAGTGCTCTACTCTCTTGTGATGAATTGAGTTTCCCTCTTGCATTTATCTTATCGGATTAAGTCTTTATTTGAGAACACTTGATGTATGTCTTGCCGTGTTTATCTGTGGTGACAATGGGATTTCACGTGCCACTTGATGTATGTTTTGGTGACCAACTTGCGGGTTCCGCCCATGAACCTATGCATAGGGGTTGGCACACGTTTTCTTGACTCTCCGGTAGAAACTTTGGGGCACTCTTTGAAGTACTTTTGTGTTGGTTGGATGAATCTGAGATTGTGTGATGCATATCGTATAATCATGCCCACGGATACTTGAGGTGACAATGGAGTATCTAGGTGACATTAGGGTTTTGGTTGATTTGTATCTTAAGGTGTTATTATAGTACGAACTCTTGAATAGATCGATCCGAAAGAATAACTTTGAGGTGGTTTCGTACCCTACCATAATCTCTATGTTTGTTCTCCGCTATTAGTAGCTTTGGAGTGACTCTTTGTTGCATGTTGAGGGATTGTTATATGATCTATCTATGTTATTATTGTTGAGAGAACTTGCACTAGTGAAAGTATGAACCCTAGGCCTTGTTTCCTACCATTGCAATACCGTTTACGCTCACTTTTATCATTAGTTACCTTGCTGTTTTTATATTTTCAGATTACAAAAACCTATATCTACTATCCATATTGCACTTGTATCGCCATCTCTTCGCCGAACTAGTGCACCTATACAATTTACCATTGTATTGGGTGTGTTGGGGACACAAAAGACTCTTTGTTATTTGGTTGCAGGGTTGTTTCAGAGAGACCATCTTCATCCTACGCCTCCCACGGATTGATAAACCTTAGGTCATCCACTTGAGGGAAATTTGCTACTGTCCTACCAACCTGTGCACTTGCAGGCCCAACAACGTCTACAAGAAGAAGGTTGTGTAGTAGACATCAAGCTCTTTTCTGGCGCCGTTGCCGGGGAGGCTAGCTAAGCGGCACTCACTCACACCCCGTCAATTAAGATCTTTTCTGGCGCCGTTTCCGGGGAGGTGAGTGCTTGAAGGTATATCTTTAGATCTTGCAATTGAATCTTTTTTTCTTGTTTTATCACTAGTTTAGTTTATAAAATAAAACTACAAAAAATGGAGTTTAGTTTGTCTCATACGCTTCGTCTTTTTAATATCTTTCATGAGTATGATGGAAAGGAAAATTGTGCTCAAGTGCTAGAGGAACAATGCATTAAAATGCTTGGTACTAAATCTTTGAATGATGAGCATGATTGCAATGTTGTTAGTTTGAATTCCTTGAATATCCATGATGCTAAGGATATGCAAAGCCACAAGCTTGGGGAAGCTATGTTTGATGAATATGATATTTTTAGTCCCCCCAAGTTTTGATGAGAATATTTATTATGATGAAAGCATGCCTCCTATTTATGATGATTATATTGATGAAAGTGGGTTCGGAAGAGTGTCAACTTTAGGAAGTAGTGATCCCACTATTTTGGAGGATGTTGAATCTTATTGTGATGAACATGAAAGTGGATTTGGAAGAGTGTCAACTTTATTTAGTGATGATTCCACTATTTCGGAAGAGGTTCCAATTGATTATGAGAACAAAGTTGCTATCTATGATGATTATTGTGATGACTTGTATGCTATTAGGAATAATGATAACCATGAAACTTTTCATCATGATTTTAGTTTTCAATTTGATTATGCCTCACATGATAATTATTTTGTTGAGTTTGCTCCCACTACTATTCATGAGAAGAAACTTGCTTATGTGGAGATTAGTAAATTTTCTATGTTTGTAGATCATGAAAAGAATGCTTTAGGTGCTTTTTATATTTTTGAATTCATTCATGATGCTACTGAACATTATTATGAGGGAGGAACATATGCTTGTAGGAATTGCAATAATATCAAGTTTCCTCTCTATGTGTTGAAAATCTTGAAGCTATGCTTGTTTTACCTTCTTATGCTTGTTGATTATTGTTCCCATAAGTTGTTTACTCACAAAATTCCTATGAATAGGAAGTGGGTTAGGCTTAAATGTGCTAGTCATATGCTTCATGATGCTCTCGTTATGTTTCAATTCTTATCTTTTCGGTGAGCATCATTGTCATCATCATGCCTAGCTAGAAAGGCATTAAAGAAAAGCGCTTGTTGGGAGACAACCCAATATTTACCTTTACTGTTTTTGTGTGTAAATATGATTATGCTACTGTAGTAATCATGTTTTATGGCTTTTGTTTCAATAAAGTGCCAAGTAAGACCTTTAGGATAGCTTACGGTGATAGTTGTGTTGATCCTGCTGAGAATCAGAAACTTTTGCACCCAGTAAATTAGTTTTATTAATTCACAAAAATATGCTTCTGATCTCATTCTTTTTTCTTCGGATTGGTACACAAATTTCTTAGGATTTCCTAATTTGGTAGGATTTTTGGAGTTCCAGAAGTATACGTGTGATACAGATTACTACAGACTGTTCTGTTTTTGACAGATTCTGTTTTCTGTGTGTTGTTTGCTTATTTTGATGCATCTATGGCTAGTATTAAGTAGTACGAACCATAGATAAGTTGGAATACAGTAGATATTACACCAATATGAATTTAGAATGAGTTCATTACAGTACCTAAGTGGTGGTTTTATTTTCTTATACTAACGGAGCTTACAAGTTTTCTGTTGAGTTTTGTGTTGTGGAGTTTTCAAGTTTTGGGTAAAGATTCGATGGACTATGGAATAAGGAGTGGCAAGAGCCTAATATTGGGGATGACCAAGGCACCCCAAGATAATATTCAAGAATTTCCAAAAGCCTAAGCTTGGGGATGCCCCGGATGGCATCCCCTCTTTCGTCTTCGTTCATCGGTAACTCTATTTGGAGCTATATTTTTATTCACCACATGATATGTGTTTTGCTTGGAGCATCATTTTATCTTGTTAATTTTTGCTTGCTGTTATTTATAATAATGTTTTGCATCTTTAGTTTCAATAAAAAAGTCAAGGATAGCCTTTGCCATGCTTATTTTGCTTGTATACATGTTGCTGTTTGAAAACAGAAAGTTTACCGCTGTTGCAAAACTTTCCTAGAAAAGTCAGGGCATGATATAATGTTGAAAATTTTTCTTGATGAGCTCTGATAAATTTACTACAGTGGGAATTTTATTTCATAATTTTTGGAGTTAGGGAAGTATTGATACTCTTGCATTCTTTACAGACTGTACTGTTTTGGCAGATTACTGTTATGATTGCATTGTTTGCCTATGTTTGCTTGTTTAATGATTCTATTTGAGGATAGGAGTATTGAATATTCAGAGGCATTTAGTATGCAATGTTGAATAATAATTTTAGTGATTTGTTACAGTATAAAATGATAAGGTTTTGCATTGGTTTATACTAACCTATCTCACGAGTTCTTGTTGATTTTGTTGTGGATGAAGCTTTTGATAAAAAGAGAAACCATGATATGAGAGGAATTAAGGAGACACAAAAGTTCAAGCTTGGGTATGCCCAAGGCACCCCAAGATAATATTTCAAGAATTCTCAAGCCTCTAAGCTTGGGAATGCCCCGGTAGGCATCCCACCTTTCTTCTTCAACAACTATCGGTTAGTATCGGTTGAGCCTAAGTTTTTGCTTCTTCACATGAGTTGTGCTATCCTTGCAATGTCATTTTATTTTGTTTTGCTTGCTGTTTGAATACAATACCAAGATCTGAAATTCTTTAATGAGAGAGAGTCTTCACATAATTTCATAATTATTTAGCTACTCATTGATCTTCATTTATATTATTTTTTTGGAGTAGCTTGTCATTTACTCGTGTGCTTCACTTATATCCTATGAGTAAATGGTTGAATGAGTTGAATGTCATAAATCTGAATTTATATATGTCTCATTTGCTTATCCCATGGGGAGTAATGACTTCACAGCTAAGAAGTAGAGGTTGTAAATTGATTGAAGGTTAGCAAGCATTGTATTGGTCATTTGAACAATTCATGAAAGAATATTGAAGGAAGAGAGATTTCACATATAAATACACTATCCTAGACATCTTTTATAATTGGGAGCACTCATTAAGTATGACATGCTAAAAGAGTTGATGTTGGACAAGGAAGACAACGTAATGGGTTATGTTTTCGCACATCTCAGTTAAAGTATATTGTCATGGATCATTCAAACATGTTGAGCTTGCCTTTCCCCCTCATGCTAGCCAAAATTCCTTGCACCAAGTAGAGATACTACTTGTGCTTCCAAATATCCTTAAACCCAGTTTTGCCATGAGAGTCCACTATACCTACCTATGGATTGAGTAAGATCCTTCAAGTAAGTTGTCATCGGTGCAAGCAATAAAAATTGCTCTCTAAATATGTATGATCTTTTGGTGTGAAGAAAATAGATTTATACGATATTGTTATGGAAGCAATAAAAGCAACGCACTGCATAATAAAGGTCCATATACAAGTGGCAATATAAAGTGACATTCTTTCGCATTAAGATTTTGTGCATACAACCCTAAAAGTGCATGACAACCTCTGCTTCCCTTTGCGAAGGGCCTATCTTTTACTTTATGCAAGAGTCAAGGTGATCTTCACCTTTCCCTTTTTCATTTTATCTTTTGGCAAGCACTTTGTGTTGGGGTGATCCTGATATATATATCCAATTGGATGTAAGTTAGCATGAACTATTATTGTTGACATCACCCAAAGGTGAATACGTTGGGAGGCAACACTATAAACCCCTATCTTTCTCAGCGTCCGATTGAAACTCCATAACCATTAGTATTGCGTGAGTGTTAGCAATTGTAGAAGACTGTATGATAGTTGAGTATGTGGAGTTTGCTATTCCTGAAAATAAGATGAATTGCAATTGTTTGATGACCGAGAATGAAGTTTGCTAGTTTTCAAGAAAGTTTATGGTCTATGCTTTGATATGTGAATTTCTTGTTACTTTATCGTGAGAAGTTTTATGAGATGAACTACTGTTATGACATATTATCATGCTAGAAAAGGTGATTGAAATTATCATTGATCAAACTTGTGCACCTTCTAGCATTCACACTTCATAAATTCTTTCTTTTATCATTTACCTACTCGAGGACGAGTAGGAATTAAGCTTGGGGATGCTGATACGTCTCCAACGTATCTATAATTTATGAAGCATTCATGCTATTTTATTATCTGTTTTGAATGATTACGGGCTTTATTATACACTTTTATATTACTTTTGGGACTAACCTATTAACCGGAGGCCTAGCCCATATTGTTGTTTTATTGCCTGTTTCAGTATTTCAAAGAAAAGGAATATCAAACGGAGTCCAAACGGAATGAAACCTTCGGCGGTGTGATTTTTTGGAAGAATATGATCCTGGAGACTTGGAGTTCACGTCAGAAGATCCTCGAGGAGGCCAGGAGATAGGGGGCGCTCCCCCCCTACTGGGCGTGCCCCCCTGTCTCATGGGCCCCTCGAGCACCCCCCCCCCCCCCCCCGACTGACTTCTTTCGCCTATATAGTCCCACGTACCCTAAAAACATCCACGAAGAAGATAGATCGGGAGTTCTGCTGCTGCAAGCATCTGTAGCCACCAAAAACCTCTCGGGAGCCCGTTCCGGCACCCCGCCGGAGGGGGAATCCATCACCGGTGGCCATATTCATCATCCCGGTGCTCTGCATGATGAGGAGGGAGTAGTTCACCCTCGGGGCTGAGGGTATGTACCAGTAGCTATGTGTTTGATCTCTCTCTCTCTCTCTCTCTCTCTCTCGTGTTCTCTCTATGGCACGATCTTGATGTATCGCGAGCTTTGCTATTATAGTTGGATCTTATGATGTTTCTCCCCCTCTACTCTCTTGTGATGAATTGAGTTTCCCTCTTGAAGGTATCTTATCGGATTGAGTCTTTATTTGAGAACACTTGATTATTTGTGGTGACAATGTGATTTCACATGCCACTTGATGTATGTTTTGGTGACCAACTTGCGTGTTCCGCCCATGAACCTATGCATAGGGGTTGGCACACGTTTTCTTGACTCTCCGGTAGAAACTTTGGGGCACTCTTTGAAGTACTTTTGTGTTGGTTGGATGAATCTGAGATTGTGTGATGCATATCGTATAATCATGCCCACGGATACTTGAGGTGACAATGGAGTATCTAGGTGACATTAGGGTTTTGGTTGATTTGTGTCTTAAGGTGTTATTCTAGTACGAACTCTTGAATATATCGATCCGAATGAATAACTTTGAGGTGGTTTCATACCCTACCATAATCTCTATGTTTGTTCTCTGCTATTAGTGGCTTTGTGGTGACTCTTTGTTGCATGTTGAGAGATTGTTATATGATCTATCTATGTTATTATTGTTGAGAGAACTTGCACTAGTGAAAGTATGAACCCTAGGCCTTGTTTCCTACCATTGCAATACCGTTTACGCTCACTTTTATCATTAGTTACCTTGCTGTTTTTATATTTTCAGATTACAAAAACCTATATCTACTATCCATATTGCACTTGTATCGCCATCTCTTCGCTGAACTAGTGCACCTATACAATTTACCATTGTATTGGGTGTGTTGGGGACACAAGAGACTCTTTGTTATTTGGTTGCAGGGTTGTTTGAGAGAGACCATCTTCATCCTACGCCTCCCACGGATTGATAAACCTTAGGTCATCCACTTGAGGGAAATTTGCTACTGTCCTACAAACCTGTGCACTTGCTGGCCCAACAACGTCTACAAGAAGAAGGTTGTGTAGTAGACATCAGACCGCCATCGGCAAATGACGATTTTCTTTCTCCAAGAACAAGTCTCATCTCTCTCAGGTATATATGGTGGAACTCTCTCTGGTGGTGGTATATATGGTGGACACTATCTCACGGATATTTCAACTTTTGCTGATGGTCGAGCTGGGCGAGTCCATCATGCGTGACAAATGTTTATCACAAGAAGAACTCGCCCAGATCGACCACCATCGTCAAAAGTTGATTTTCTTCCTCCAACAAATCTCATCTCTCTGATGTATATATGGTGGAACTCTCTCTGGTGGTGGTATATATGGTGGACACTATCTCACAGATATTTCGACTTTGGGTGATGGTCAAGCTGGGCGAGTCCATCGTGCATTTGTATATCACAAGAAGAACTCGCCCAGATTAATCGCCATTGTCAAAAGTCGATTTTTCTTCCTCCAAAAACAACTCTCATCAACTGTCGGTGATGGTCGCTCTTCCTCTGTTCCTCCTACTATGAAAAGATCGCAGAGGAGGAACAGAGGAAGCGCGACCCCCTATATATGACAACAATCGGCATCTGTCAAACATCATCGGGGTGACCTCCATAGCATCCTTACAAACGACAAGAACTAATAGATGCATCAACTATTATCTATACAAAAAATCAACAATTATCTACATTCATCCATCCTTCTTTGCATCCATCTATGCATTCATGCATACATACATACATCCATCTATTGATACATACAAAAAACTACAAAAAAAATTACTACAAAAAAAAGTCCATGCATCAATCCATGCATTACTATACATACATATATACATACATACATCCATGCATCCTTCAATTCTTGCATCCATATAAAAATCCATGCATCAATACATACATTCATGCATACATACAAGATCGGGGAGGGGAAGACAAAGCTCACCGAGAGGGGGAGGTGGTGCCGGTGGGGTTGGGGGCGCCAGCGGGGTTGGGGGGTGCCGACGGGGTCAGTGGCGACCGAGGGGGAGGGCGCCGGTGTGGTGAGGGGCCGGCCAAGGGGGAGGGCGCCGGTGGGGCGGGGGCGCCGGTGAGGTGGGGGGCCCATGGTAGAAAGAGAGAGAAGTGAGAGAGAAGAGATCACGCAAGGGAGTTAAGTGTTCGCACACCTTTACCGAGTATCTATCGATGCGGCTCTCGGTAATGGTACGAGACCAATATCTAGGGTTTAAACCTTTTTCAAGAGTCGCTCTCGATAAAGTTACGTTATCCCGAGAGCAGCACTGAAACATGCCAAACACACCGAGAGCTGCACTTGAAAATGACACTCCTCCCTCACCTATGCAAGGCCTAGGCATGCCACAAGGACATCACAAATGATTTCCCATGCCGCTACCGGGCATGATTTCATGTGTCCCTGATACGTCTCCAACGTATCTACTTTTCCATATAATTTTGCCCTTGTTTTGGACTCTAACTTGATTTGAATGAAACTAACCCGGACTGACACTATTTTCAGCAGAACTGTCATGATGTTGTTTTATGTGTAGAAAATAAAAGTTCTCGGAATGACCTAAAAATCCACGGAGACAAGTTTTGGAAAATATAAAAAATATTGGCGAAAGAATCAAGACTAGGGGGGCCACACCCTGTCCACGAGGGTGGGGGGCACGCCCACCCCCTGGGTGCGCCCCCTGTCTCGTGGGCCCCCTGAGGCTCCACCGACCTCAACTCCCACTCCATATATTCCGTTTCGCGGAGAAAAAAATCAGAGAGAAAGTTTTATCGCGTTTTACGATACGGAGCCGCCGCCAAGCCCTAATATCTCTCGGGAGGGCTGATCTGGAGTCCGTTCGGGGCTCCGAAGAGGGGGATTCATCGTCGTCATCATCATCAACCATCCTCCATCACCAATTTCATGATGCTCACCGCCGTGCGTGAGTAATTCCATCGTAGACTTGCTAGACGGTGATGGGTTGGATGAGATTTACCATGTAATCAAGTTAGTTTTGTTAGGGTTTGATCCCTAGTATCCACTATGTTCTGAGATTGATGTTGCTATGAATTTGCTATGCTTAATGCTTGTCACTAGGGCCCGAGTGCCATGATTTCAGATATGAACCTATTATGTTTTCATGAATATATGTGTGTTCTTGATCCTATCTTGCAAGTCTATAGTCACCTATTATGTGTTATGATCCGACAACCCCGAAGCGACAATAATCGGGATACTTCTCGGTGATGACCGTAGTTTGAGGAGTTCATGTATTCACTATGTGTTAATGCTTTGGTCCGGTTCTCTATTAAAAGGAGGCCTTAATATCCCTTAGTTTCCGCTAGGACCCCGCTGCCACGGGAGGGTAGGACAGAAGATGTCATGCAAGTTCTTTTCCATAAGCACGTATGACTATATTCGGAATACATGCCTACATTACATTGATGAACTGGAGCTAGTTCTATGTCACCCTATGTTATAGCTATTACATGAGGAATCGCATGTGACATAATTATCCATTACTGATCCAATGCCTACGAGCTTTTCACATCTTGTGCTTCGCTTATTTACTTTTCCGTTGCTACTGTTACAATTACTACAAAACTACTATCTTTACTTTTGCCACTGTTACCTTTATTATCATACTACTTTGCTACTAAATACTTTGCTGCAGATACTAAGTTATCCAGGTGTGGTTGAATTAACAACTCAACTGCTAATACTCAATAATATTCTTTGGCTCCCCTTGTGTCGAATCAATAAATTTGGGTTGAATACTTTACCCTCGAAAGATGTTGCGATCCCCTACACTTGTGGGTTATCAAGACTAATTTCTGGCGCCGTTGCCGGGGAGCATAGCTCTATTCTTTGAGTCACTTGGGATTTATATCTATTGATCACTATGAGGAACTTGAAAGACGAAAGAACCAAGATTTTTCCCTCAACTATGAGGGGAGGTAAGGAACTGCCATCTAGCTCTGCACTAGATTCTCCTTCTATTTTGAGTAAGCATGCGACACCTAAACCTGCTACTACTATGAATTCTGATATGTCGCATGTTATTGATGATGCCACTTCTGTTATGCATGATACTTATGATGAAACTACTTCTGTGCGTGATACTACTTTGCCATTAGGTGAATTTCTTGATGAACAACTTGCTAGGGTTAGAGAAAATGAAATTATTGAAGATGCTATTATTGATGATAGTGATGATGAAAGTTCTCCCCCTAGTTATGAATTACCTGTTGTTCCTGAGGGTTATGTTATGGAAGAGGAAGCTTCTAGAGCTATCTTGGCTTGCAAAGATAGATATGATCTTAAGAAATTATTAGCTAAATGGAAGCAGCAATCTCTTAATGCTAGAATGAAACCTGACCCCACTTTTGCTACTTCGCCTATCTGTGTTACTGATAAGGATTATGAATTCTCTGTTGATCCTGAAATAATTACTTTGGTTGAATCTGATCTTTTTTATGGCCTTGAATCTGAAACTGTTGTGGCACATCTTACCAAGTTAAATGATATAGCCACCTTGTTTACTAATGATGAGAAGTCTCGCTATTATTATATCCTTAAGATATTTCCATTCTCATTAAAGGGTGATGCTAAGACTTGGTTTAATTCTCTTGATCATGGTTCTGTGCGTAGTCCCCAGGATATGATTTATTACTTCTCTGCTAAATATTTCCCTGCTCATAAGAAACAAGCTGCCTTGCGGGAAATATATAAATTTGTGCAAATCGAAGAAGAGAGTCTCCCACAAGCTTGGGGGAGGCTTCTTTGATTACTTAATGCTTTGCCTGATCATCCTCTTAAGAAAAATGAAATACTTGATATATCTTATAATGAACTAACCGATGCTTCCAAGGACTACTTGGATAGTTGTGTTGGTTGTGTTTTCAGGGAAAGAATAGTTGACGAAGATGAATTACTATTGAATAATATGTTGACTAATGAAAATAATTCGACTCTTCCCGAGCCAATTCCTGAGGCAATTCCTGAACTAATTGAGCCAACTCCTGAGACTATTCCTAAACCCACTCCTAAGAAGAGAGGTGTTCTATTTCTCAGTCCTGAAGATATGCAAGAGGCAAAGAAATCAATAAAAGAAAAAGGTATTAAAGCTGAAGATGTTAAGAATTTACCTCCTATTGAAGAAATACATGGTCTTAATATACCGCCTATTGAAAAACCACATTGTCTTGATAACCCGACACATGTGGTAAAGGTAAATTCTCTCTATAGATATGATAAAGTTAAAATCCCCTCTACTAAATTCCATAGCCCATGCTTAGATGAATTTGAAGACTTTAGGGCTAGACAAGAAAGTTTTAATGCTTATGTTGGTAGAGAGTTAAAGAATAATGCTTTCGAGATAGGACACTTGAGTGATTATATGTCTAGAGTTAAAGGTGAACTTAAACTCGTTAGCAAATATGCTTCTATGGTTGCTACTCAAGCTGAGAAAGTACTTAAAGCTCAAAATGATTTGCTCGATGAATTAAATAATAAACCTGACTTTGCTGTTAGAGTGGCTACTAGAACTGGTAGAGTGACTCAGGAACCATTGTATCCTGAAGGCCACCCTAAGAGAATCGAGCAAGATTCTCAGAGAAATAATTTAGAGGCACCTAGTTCTTCCAGAAAGAAGAAAAAGAAAAACGATAGAACCTTGCATGCTTCTAGTGAACCTGTTGTAGACACACCTGAGAATCCCAATGATATTTCTATTTCTGATGCTGAAACACAATCAGGTGATGAACATGAACCTAGTGATAATGTTAATGATAATGTTCATGTTGATGCTCAACCTAGCAAAAACAATGAAGTAGAGATTGAACCTGCTGTTGATCTTGATAACCCACAATTAAAGAATCAACGTTATGATAAGAGAGATTTTGTTGCTAGAAATCACGGTAGAGAAAGAGAACCATGGGTTTAGAAACCCATGCCCTTTCCTCCTAAACCATCCAAGACAAAGGATGATGAGGATTTTGAGCGCTTTGCTGAAATAATTAGACCTATTTTCTTACGTATGCGCTTAACTGATATGCTTAAAGTAAATCCTTATGCTAAGTATACGAAGGATATCATTACAAATAAAAGAAAGATACCGAAAGCTGAAATTTCCACCATGCTTGCTAATTACACTTTTAAGGGTGGAATACCAAACAAACTTGGAGATCCCGGGGTACCAACTATACCATGCTCCATTAAAAGAAATTATGTTAGAACTCCTTTATGTGATCTTGGAGCCGGTGTTAGTGTTACGCCTCTCTCTTTATATCATAGACTTGAATTGAATAAGTTGACACCTACTGAAATATCTTTGCAAATGGCTGATAAATCAACTGCCATACCTGTCGGTATTTGTGAGGATGTGCCTGTTGTGGTTGCAAATGTCACTATCTTAACGAACTTTGTTATTCTTGATATTCCCGAGGATGATAGTACGTCGATTATCCTTGGTAGATCCTTTTTGAATACTGCAGGGGCTGTTATTGATTACAACAAAGGCAATATCACTTTTCATGTTAATGGTAATGAGCATACGGTATACTTTCCGAGGAAACAATCTCAAGTTCATAGCATCAATTCTATTGGAAAAGTTCCAACTATCATTATTGGAGGTTTTGAATTTCCTCTCCCTACTGTCAAGAAAAAGTATGATATTCTTATTGTTGGGGATGTTCATATCCCCGTTGAGGTAACTTAGTGTTATTCGAAATTTCTCCGGTTCCGTCTTATTCGGAATGAGTTTGTTAACAAGACTTGATCAACCTTGTTAGTGGATTCATTTTGATGATCACGAGATGGATGAAACTAGAAGGCACAACCTTCTATGCCCTCTTTTTACTTTCTGTTATTTAGAATAAATAAAGCAAAAATAGTATTATCCGTCTGTTTTCTGAATTATCCATGCAATAAAAAATATCCCGAAAATAAAAGTGCTCCAAATGCCCTGTAAATTTAGTATGATTTTTCTGGAATATTTGAGGATTTTAGGCACCGAAATCACTGCAGGAGGGGCAAGCACCTGGCCACGAGGGTGGAGGGCGCGCCCACACCCCCTGGGCGCGCCCCCTGTCTCGTGGGCCCCTGGTGGCCCCCCTCCACTTATGTCAGCACCCACACACTCCATCTTCTTCCCAAAAAAATCCCCATCCAGCTCAAGCACGAGTTCTAGCTCATTTTGCTGCGATTTTTGACCTTCTTGCTCAAAGCTCCATTCACAAAACTGCTTTGGGAGATTGTTGCTTGGTATGTGACTCCTCCATTGGTCCAATTAGTTTTTATTCTAGTGCTTTATTCATTGCAAATTTTTGCTGCACAGGTGACCATGTTCTTGAGCTTGCATGTCAAATTTATGAGGTCCCAAGTAATTCTAATGCATGATATAGGCTCTAGGCACTTGTAGGAGTAGTTGCTATCAATCTTGTTTAGTTTTATTCACTTTTATTTTGAAGTTACTAAAATTTTAGAAATTTTCAGAAAATGTTAAGGAGATTTTTGAGGGGCTCTTCTAGCCAAGGATCCCAGGAAAAACAAGCTAAAGAGAAGGAAAAGGCCAAGTATAATCTTCCTCGTGTAGCGGAAGTACGGCCGTGTGAATGGCCATGCATAATTTCTTGAGAGAAGCGGGAATTTATGAAGATTTTTATTCTTTGGTCGAGAATGCAGGCCTCACCGATTTCCTCCACGACCGGATCGATTAGTATCTCTTACTCACCAATACTTTCGTGCAAAACTTTTATTATTATCCTAAGAAGTCGCCGCCTTCGGTATCATTTCATTTATATGATGAATTCAGGGAAATGTCTTTACATAATTTTTGCGCGGTATGTAGGATACTCTTTGAGGGAAAATTAGAGGAACCACATCGTAGAGATGTGGATGGCTTTGTTAACACTATCACTGTAGGGATCCAAAGAAGGGTTCCGATGCGAGAATCTCTAGCATACACTTTCTTGTTTTACGCTACTTTGCCATATTTGCTAGTAGATGCTTGATTGGTCGTGGAAATAGTGGAAATTTCAATGTTCCTGATATTATTATTCTTCACCATGACTTGTTTGGAGATAATAGTTTTAGCATGGGTGTCGTCATTGCTAAACAGCTAAGTCTTAATCGTACAAAAGGCCCCATCTTTGGAGGTATCTATGTTGCACGTCTTGCTAGACATTTTGAGATACCTATTAGGCACCATGAGAAAGAGGAGACAAAATTGCCTCCTTACATTTTAGATTACAAGAGCATGGTAGCACATGAGTTCATTGTTGACAACGAAGATAAGATGCTCTTGTATAACCTGAGATTTAATAAGAAACACAATGAAACTATTATTTTGCCCGTGCCTCTGTTGTTTGATTTGATTGCAGATAATTTTCTTGTCACGCCGGAAGCGGTGTATGCTCATCGAGGCCAAGCATCCACTCCAGAACATGATCCTGAGCCGGAACCTGCACTGGACCCTTATCATGCATCATCCTACCAGTGGGACCCGGAGATGGCCAGCCAGTGGCATCCTGATTACACCTCTCAGTACACCGGGGAGAGTAACCGTGGCCCTTGGCATTAGACCAACTTAGGCCAAAAGCCTAAGCTTGGGGGAGTACGTATTTCTCACCGACTTTACATTCATGTTCACACACTATCCTAGTTGTCGGTGCTCATACTCTTTCATTGTATTATCCATGCTAGTTTAATTTCTTTTTCTCGCTTTCTTCTTGTGTGTTTGATAAACCTTAAGAAAACCAAAAAAAATAGTTAGTTTAATTTCCATGCATGTAGTAGAAATTAAAATGAAAACCCAAAAGATTTCTCGTTCTTCTTCTTGCTTGTTAGGAGCTTTCCCGTGTAAATAGTTTTCTTTTCTTTTCTTTTCTTTGGGGGTCAAGAGTAGAAGACCATATTGAAAATGTTTAGTGGCTCTCATTTGCATGATTGTTTATTTAACTTAGAGCCCATATTACTTGTCTTCCCTCTTCAGTTGAATGCTTGCAGATTCCAGCTTAGTCCAATGCACGTGCACTATTATTATTATACACATTGTTCGGTCGTGCAAGTGAAAGGCAATAATGACGATATATGATGGACTGATTGAGATGAGAAAAGCTGGTATGAACTCGACCTCTCTCATTTTTGTAAATATGATGAGTTCATAGTTCCTGATTCAGCTTATTATGAAGTAAACATATTTGCAATGACCTTTAGAGATTATAGTTGCTTGTGCCATGCTTGATTAGCTATGAGTTATAATGGTTTACCTTGCGTGCCAACATGCTATTAAAATGATTATGATGTGGTATGATGATATGGTACCCTCCTTTGAATGAATTGAGTGACTCGACTTGGCACATGTTCATGCATGTAGTTGACACAAATCAACATAGCCTTCATGATATTTATGTTCATTGTAGATTATATCCTACTCATACTTGTACTCAGTGTGAATTAATTTTAATGCATGTTTATGACGGTTGTCGCTCTCTTAGTTGGTCGCTTCCCAGTCTTCTGCTAGCCTTCACCTGTACTAAGCGGGAATACTGCTTGTGCATCCAAACTCCTTAAACCCCAAAGTTATTCCAATGAGTCCACCATACCTTCCTATATGCGGTATTTACCTGCCGTTCCAAGTAAATTTGTATGTGCCAAACTCCAAACCTTCAAATGAAATTCTGTTTTGCATGCTCGAGCAGCTCATGTTTCAACTAGGGCTGCCTATATCTTCCATGCTAGGTGGGTTATTCTCAAGAGGAGTGGACTCCGCTCCTCATTCATGAGAAAGGGCCGGTAACCGGGATGCCCAGTCCCATGATCCAAAAAGATCAAACCAAATCAATATAATTAAACAAAACTCCCCCAGGGCTGTTGTTAGTTGGAGGCACTCGTTGTTTCGACCAAGCCATGGATTGATGTTTGTTGGTGTTGGGGGAGTATAAACTTTTACCATTCTATTTGGAAACTGCCTATAATGCATGTAGTATGGAAGATACAACCATCTCATAGTTGTTGCGTTGACAGTGAGAGTATGCCGCTCAAAATGTTATTCAATCTCTATTTTAAAATCGAGCTCTGCACTACTAGGGAAAAGCCTAGCAGCAGCGCGGGTTTTAGGCCTATCAGTAGCACGGGCAGGAGCGCTACTGATAAGGCGCTACAGCTAATGCTTAGCAATAGCGCGCCTAGACCCACGCTACTGCTAAATTGACTTAGTAGTAGCGCTTCTTCAGAACATTGCTGCTAGTAATTAGTAGTAGCGCTTCTCCTTTCCCGCGCTACTACTATTATTTAGTATTTTATTTCTTTTTTATTTCATGTTGTATTCTTACACCTTTACACAAGTTTTCATACAACAGGAATTTAGAGATTGTTTTTACATCATAATGAGTTATTACATCATGGGGTGAAAGAACCGTGGACTAGTTTCAAGTGGATGTCCATCCACTTGAAACTAATCCGCGGTTCTTTCACCCAATGATATAATAATATCATCATCATCATCATATCATTAACAACTTATCATCATAATACATCATTGTCATATAACACCTCCTCAAGATCATCAATTCCATCAATGACATCACATAGAAAATTGGTCACTAGTCGTAATCACAAGTACTCCTCATTATCAACTCTAACACATTACCACATAATAAACATATTGTACCTCATAGGACCTATTACATTCGATTAAGACCTACTACATTTTGTAAGGTAAAATAGCAAAAAACAAGATAGCCCCTGACTCTCCATTATGGAGAATGGAGATTAGCATGTCTCCAATTCTTGCCTTTCGCTGAATGTTACTTCCAAGAACCTCCTTGCGAATGTCCATACATTTCTTCCATTCTTTGATGAACATGTGTTCACGGGTTTTAGAAATCCGATATGCATAGGTGAGCTTCGTAGATTTACCTGGCAGTATGTTCAGAACTGAGAGGCGACCATGCAGAGACATCAGATGAGGCACACAATCCATCGGGAGTTTCTATTGAAAAACATAATAATAACTTCGTAGTTAGCAATGATGTACTAGTTTTAGAAGTATGCAAAAGATGCACGGATGTCGTAATAGTAAAAAATCTTACCAGGGTATCTCCAGAGAAGTTACCGTGGTTCAATACATGCACTAGTGGCACATATCACCATAATTTGGAGGAGTTCGATAATAGTTATTGTAATTCTCAAGAAGAATACAAAATGTGATCAGATGATTTTTCTCCTTATACGTTAATTCGGTGCCATCGGTGTAGTGGGTTTTATCTACCATCTTCCGCACAGTCTTTGAAGAATCAAAATAAGCTGTCAATGGAAATAAGCTATCAACTATTTTGAAATAAACAATATAAATTATTTAATAACTATGTTTGACAAACTCACATAGCGGTACAATCGGAAGCGTATCAAAAGGACCCAAATGTCCATATTGTCTTGCTCGATGTCAGGATCACCAAGATCCATGGTGACAATCATACCTTCATAAAAACCATACATTTTGCAAAGTGCTTCCCAATTTTGGCAACCAAAATGGGTTATGCTCTGAGCATTGCACAGATTTACTTCAAAATCCATATCATGATGGGTCCTTAGGTGCATTTTCTTTGTTTCAAAATTTTCATGGTCTTCAAAACCCATCCTCTCCAAGACATAGCGTCTTGCATGGCATGGGATAAGCTAGTCGAATTGTAAAATATGAAAATTAGACGTTGAAATAGTTGAAGTCATGCTTAATTACGAAAAAAACACTTGTCGTTGTTGCGTACCGTTTCACAATCGAAGGTCTCCTCGAGCTTAATGGTGAAGCGCCGATCTTCGTCCAGCCGAACGAACCTGTCGCACATACCTCGATCGTCGTGGCACCAGCTACACTCCCCCGGGATACTGTCGTCGTCCGAGTACGATATTTCCTACATTCATAATTCAAAGATTAAACTTGTACATATTCTAGCACAAGTCATGCCAGAATTCACGAAAAAATCCGGCATGACCTTTGCTAAAAAAGGACATATCGAGCGCCTGAAATTTGCCGGAACGGAAATTAATCAACACTCCAGCAAAACATAGGCCACTCAGAGATGTAAACTGAACATGAATGGCCACTTGGGCAACCACATATCCTATTTGAGCAACAACACAAGATATACAAGGATATTTGGCTGGTCTCACCTCGATGTCGGAGGGGGTCGGTGACTGGGACGACGGCGGGGATGTCGGAGGGGGTCGGTGACGGGGACGACGGTGGTCACCTGAAACCATATAAGTTATCACTAATACATCCCGAATAATTGCTTAAACTAAAAAATAACAACAAATATGACATGTTCAACTAGTTTTATTAATTCAACTAGTTCTTACTAAATATAAACTTACTATAAATAGAAAAAAAACTAGTTCTTTCTAAAAATAAAGTAGTTCAACTAGTTATATTAATTATCTTACTAAAAATACATTAGTTCTATTAATTCAACTAGTTCAACTAGTTTATTAATTTACTTACTAAACTAGTTCAACTACAACTAAAGTAGTTCAACTACAACTACTACAACTAAAAATCTAGTACTAACTAAGCAACATCTAGTACTAGCTATGAACCCTAAATTAACATCTACTACTACTAAATCTAGTACTAACTAGTGGCAGGGGTGGGGGCGACGGAGAGGTAGCTAGGGGCGGCAAGGTCGAGGACGGTGGGAGGAGGGATGCCGGCGGAGGAGGGAGGAGGGGCGGCCGCAGGCGGAGGGAGGAGGGTGGCGGCGGAGGAGGAAGGGGCGGCCGCAGGCGGAGGGAGGAGGGACGGAAGGAGGGGAGTACCTCGGCGGCGGACGGACGAAGGCGGCGGCGGCGACGACGATGCATGATGACGGTTATCGGCACGCGGGCGAGAGTGAGAGTGTGAGTGAGGGCCGGTCGTGCGCGTGGGGATAAGGTAGGGATAGTTGTAGCGCGTTTGCCAGAACGTGCTACAGCTAATCTGAATAGCAGCAGCGTTTTGCATGTAAACCGCTACTGCTAAGTGTAACTATACAAAAAATACGTCAATGCAAAAATACATTGGCCATCAGTGATCTTTTTGTGTACAATCTGAATTGTCAATGCAAAAATACATTGGCCATCAATGATCTTTTTGTGTACAATATGAATTTTCAATATGAGTCCCCTCCGGTAGGAACCAGAGAGGACTCATATTGCGGCCACAAATTTTACACATAGAGTTCAGTGAAGACCAACTAGTTGTGGTAGTTTCAGAAATAACATATTTAAGGTGGTAAACACGTTGTTCACGGAGCGAGGTGTGACTAAACTTGTGGGCTGATCTTAGCAGTAGCGGTTTTCCTAGAAGCGCGCTGCTGCTAACTTCTATAACAGTAGCGCTGTTCAGAACAGCGCGCTACTGCTATAACTAGCGGGGGGCGAGGTCATGGCAATTATAGCAGTAGCACGGTTTGTGGTGGACGCGCTACTGCTATTTTCCTATCAGCAGCGCGTTTTGGTTAAACGAGCTGCTGCTAAATAGCAGTAGCGTGGTATTTTGAGGAGTGCTGCTGGTAAGATTCTGTGTATAGGCTTTTCCCTAGTAGTGCTGGCACCTCTACAAATCCCTGCTTCCCTCTCTGAAGGGCATATCTATTTACTTTTATGTTGAATTAAAAATCACCCGCTGGAGAGCACACTGTCATTTGCATTCATTACTATTGGTTTATATTGGGTATGACTTCTCTGGATCTCTTTTACCATGAATTACAATGTCTAGTCAGTCCTTGATCTTTAAAGGTGCTCTACATTTATGTTTTGCGGTCTCAGAAAGGGCTAGCGAGATACCATTTTGCTATATCATGTTATGATTGTTTTGAGAAAGTGTTGTCATCCGAGTTTTATTATTATGGATGGCTAGCTGATTACGCCATTGGTATGAGTAATTGTGAGACCGAGGTGTTATTGTGAGTATGGTTAGTTCATAAAACTTGTTGAAACTTGAATGCTGGCTTTACATGTTTACAACAACAAGAGCAAATAGAGTTTGTAAAAGTTTTTCTTTATCACTTTCACTTTATCAACTGAATTGCTTGAGGACAAGCAAAGGTTTAAGCTTGGGGAGTTGATACGTCTCCAACGTATCTACTTTTCGAAACACTTTTGCCCTTGTTTTGGACTCTAACTTGCATGATTCAAATGAAACTAACCCGGACTGATGCTGTTTTCAGCAGAACTGCCATGATGTTGTTTTATGTGTAGAAAATAAAAGTTCTCGGAATGACCTGAAAATCCACGGAGACAAGTTTTGGAAAATATAAAAAATACTGGCGAGAGAATCAAGACTAGGGGGCCCACACCCTGTCCACGAGGGTGGGGGGTGCGCCCACCCCTTGGGTGCGCCCCCTGTCTCGTGGGCCCCCTGAGGCTCCACCGACCTCAACTCCAACTCCATATATTCCGTTTCGCGGAGAAAAAAATCAGAAAAAAAGTTCCATCGCGTTTTACGATACGGAGCCGCCGCCAAGCCCTAATCTCTCAAGGGAGGGCTGATCTGGAGTCCGTTCGGGGCTCCGGAGAGGGGGATTCATCGTCGTCGTCATCATCAACCATCCTCCATCACCAATTTCTTGATGCTCACCGCCGTGCGTAAGTAATTCCATCGTAGGCTTGCTGGATGGTGATGGGTTGGATGGATTTACCATGTAATCAAATTAGTTTTGTTAGGGTTTGATCCCTAGTATCCACTATGTTCTGAGATTGATGTTGCTATGACTTCGCTATGCTTAATGCTTGTCACTAGGGACCGAGTGCCATGATTTCATATCTGAATCTATTATGTTTTCATGAATATATGTGTGTTCTTGATCCTATCTTGCAAGTCTATAGTCACCTATTATGTGTTATGATCCGACGACCCCGAAGTGACAATAATCGGGATACTTCTCGGTGATGAACGTAGTTTGAGGACTTTATGTATTCACTATGTGTTAATGCTTTGGTCTGGTTCTCTATTAAAAGGAGGCCTTAATATCCCTTAGTTTCCGCTAGGACCCCGCTGCCACGGGAGGGTAGGACAAAAGATGCCATGCAAGTTCTTTTCCATAAGCACGTATGACTATATTCGGAATACATGCCTACATTACATTGATGAACTGGAGCTAGTTCTATGTCACCCTATGTTATAGCTATTACATGAGGAATCGCATCCGACATAATTATCCATTACTGATCCAATGCCTACGAGATTTTCACATCTTGTGTTTCGCTTATTTACTTTTCCGTTGCTACTGTTACAATTACTACAAAACTACTATCTTTACTTTTGCCACTGTTACCTTTATTATCATACTACTTTGCTACGAAATACTTTGCTGCAGATACTAAGTTATCCAGTTGTGGTTGAATTGACAACTCAACTGCTAATACTCAATAATATTCTTTGGCTCCCCTTGTGTCGAATCAATAAATTTGGGTTGAATACTTTACCCTCGAAAGCTGTTGCGATCCCCTACACTTGTGGGTTATCAGTCCCGTTGCTGATCTACAATTCCCGACAATGAAACCCTAGCAGAGCAATAAATTTCTCGAATATTGCACGCGTCCCCGAAAAATGTGAGGCCGTGGCACGTGCCATGCGGTTGCCCCCACTTAGAGCACGAGAACTTTCGAGGCCAACGGAGCAATAGGACCAGCACTTCCTGCACAAACTGGACACGTTCCCTCTCGATATCCTGATACTAGCTCGGAGACAGTGCGGTTCACAAGCGGCCTCAGGGGGAGGCTTACTCGAAACGCGTCCAAACTTTTACCACGCCCTATAGAGGCCCTGTGATGACACCTTGCTAGATCCCAAGCAATCCTACCATCGTACGATTTTCCGAGGATTTCAACGGTTGCATTAGGAATGACACGAAGGTACTTTCGGTAACCCGGTGGCAGGGCATGCCCCTCCCTTGTTTGTGCAAGGCCTAGGCATTCCACAAGGACATCACAAATGATTTCCCATGCCGCTATCGGGCATGATTTCACGTGCCGCCTTGCTGATCTGCAATTCCCAGCAATGAAACCCTAGCAGAGCAATAAATTTCTCGAATATTGCACGCGTCCCCGAAAAATGTGAGGCCGCGGCACGTGCCATGTGGTTGCCCCCTCTTAGAGCACGAGAAGTTTCGAGGCCAACGGAGCAACAGGACCAGCACTTCCTGCACAAACCGGACACGTTCCCTCTCGATACCCAGATACTAGCTCGGAGACGATGCGGTTTACAAGCTCAGGGACCCTGTGATGACACCATTAATAAAAAACGCCGGCATCCACCATTAAGAAGATGGCCTATCACTTTGAATGTTCTCTGCTTGAGATAGGTGAGCATTCAAAGTGATAGTCCATCTCCTTAACAAGAGTGTAATGAATACCGAAACTTACTGCATCTGGACTATCCCACTATTTAAACCGGTTTTGTTGCTTGTCTCTAGGCGAGGTGGGACTAAACTTTGATGATGGCCTTATCATTACCGAGAGCCCATCTCGGCACTGCTCGTTTACCGAGAGTGACTCTCGGGTAACTATTGCCCTACCGAGAGCTCCTCTCGGTAAATGTGTGGATCATAAATTTAAAAAACACTGGCCTCTATTTTTACAATACGACAACCACTATGAATCTTCTATGTCCGGAAGATGAAGATTTATAGTGACTGTACGGACTCTTACTAATGAAGATCACAACTTAATGCAGTTGGACTTGAACTATTTAAACAGGTCTTTTTGTTAGCCGGGAGGCAAGGTGGGACTAAATCTTTGCCGAGATCCACTCTCGACAAAGAGTTGCAACTGTCACAGTGCCGTTAGTTGCCGCCGAATGTGCCACGTGGCAAAACTTTGCCGTGTGTTACCAGGTGTCCCTCGGCAAGTAGTGCCTTTGCCGAGTGTAGCCTGTTTGCCGAGCAATACTGTCGGCATTAGTATGGGTTTGCCGATTTATTCCCTTTGCCAAGTGCGGCTCTCGGCGAAGACACCGACACCCAGCATATATACGAAAATTCCAGTAGTGATTCATAGTGCGCGGTAGTTATCGTGTCAAGTAAATAGTGTTCTTTTCTACTGCGATAGATCGACTGGACGTGGTTAATTGCTTTCAGTAACGTGGCCCCGACGGAAACACAAGTAATTGACGACGCCTATTCGATCTGGATCCACATATATACCTTGGTAGTTTCAACCGTACCTGCCAAAACCTAGCGTACTCCGCCTCCTAGTCAAAATCGAGGAGGAGAAGTATGGCGGCGCAGATGATCGCGTCCGCTGCGTGGTCCAAGCTCCCGCGTGATCTTCTCTGGGAGATCTACGCCCGGATCGCTTCTCCGTTCGGCCGCGTCCTCTTCACCGCTGTCTGCCGCTCGTGGCGCGTTGTTAGGTCCTTGCAACCGCCGCCGCCGACCATCCCGTGGCTGATCATCTCGCCAAGTGAAGGCGGCACGGCGAAGCGCGTGTTCTGCACTGTGGACGGCGCACTCCTAGGCGTCCCGCTCCCGCCCGAGGCAATCGGCAAGAGGCCTGTCGGGTTTCACGACGGGGGCTGGGTCGCCGCCACGTCGCCCGTTGTAGCTTCTGAGTCGCTAGTGATCGTCAATCTCTTTTCTGGCGTTGAGGTGCCACTCTCCGCCAAGCAACGCACCACGCCATGGATCAAGAAGTTGGTCTTTTCGGAGCCCCCCACGCTGGACCGCTGCATCCTTGCCGCCATCCTCGCGGACGGGCTCGCGGTATGCTGTGTTGGACGTGGAAACAATAGTAACCAGTGGATGCTGCAAAGTTTTACTAGCTCTTACGACGACATTGCTTTCTGCCGTGGGAAGCTCTATGGCCTGCTCAGAAGCGATTTACTCGTGCACAACATTCATATGACCAAACAAGGTAATCTGGTGGTCAGCGAGGCCCGCATGCTGCGCGTGAACCAACTACCCAAGTGCGAAGGGATGCGATTCGACATCAGCTACATCCTCAAGCACGGCGACAAGTTGCTCATGGCCAAAAGAGCCTGGTGGTCACAAGAGAACAAGGGCTTCTTCTTCAAAGTGTTTGAGCTCGTAAAGATTAGAAATACACGTAACTACTATAGGTGGGCAGAAGTGACGACATTAGACGATCATGCCTTGTTCTTGAGTGCCAGTTCTTCCAGGATGGTGTACCTGCCAGCGGGCAGGCATGGCAGAGTAGAGACAAATCACATATACTACAACAATGTCAACTTAATAGGCGACGATAAGTCCATCTGTAGGGATGCAGAGTTGACAAGCTGTGGCAATGGCCAACATTTGTACTGTGGGGAAGACCGAAAGTTCAATGGTGTTGATATGATCATGTCAGTGAGATATTACGTGCCTAGTGGTGACCATAACAATCTCATGTGGCTTCTTCCTCCTGATTTCTAGCCGCTCAATGTGATCGTAGTATCTATCAAAATTATGATGTTATCTTTTTTTAGATGAATTATGAATTATGATATTATCCAGTGTCAACAAAAACGGGATGTTATCTTGACTCTTTTATTTGATTTAGATGTTGTGCATGCTTCATGTTTAGGCCTGCCGGTGTAAATTTTACTATGTAGACCCATCATTCCAACTATTTAAATATTTTTTTGAATCAGTGTTGCCTTTATACACCACAACGAATTCAGATGTGTTATCCTTCTGTTTGATTGACTCTTTACCTAATCAGGCAAAAGCCGCAAAACATATACAAATCTTAATTGGAGTGAAGCAAAGCACGAACAAACATAAATATGGGTGACTTGAAGGTTTCATATTCCTTAATATTCATGTCGAATGAAATTCATGTAATACTAGATATTCATAATCCTACCGAAGGAATATATTGCAGATCATGTTAAGATGAATAATTTGTAAGAACGAAATGCAGATTGTTGCAACTAGCTAGAGAGGGGGGGGGGGGGGGGGAGTTGTATTTGGATGTGATCGTGCCCCTAGTTCTGTGCTTGTTTGACTTTCTGCTCCCACAGTTTGTCTGCAAAAACTGCATCACCAACATCACGGTGGTTTTTCAATAGGTTATCCTTTTCAGAAACGTTTCTGCAGGCATAGCTATTTTCTGGTAAGCTTATGAGAATGTTGTAAGTTTCTACGCCTAAATAACTGACAGATTTTACTTTGTTACTAATCCTATTGTTTGGCCTCACCAGGATATAACTGAACTACCAAAACTCCAAGAGTTATTTACAGGAAAAACCTGACACCGTCAAAAAAAATTAACATGTACAAAAATAGTAATTTCTTATTATTTGCATTATCCAGACATAGAGACTAGATGATAATATTTTCCTTTTCCACAATGAGAATTTTTTAAAACATAGTACAAACATGCATGGACGCTCATCGATACGCATCGTACACTCCAATTGGTGCCGAAACTCAATCCACCAACTGAAAAAAAAATTGTCGTGAATAGTACCTTATTCAAAATTTAGTTTAATTTTAATAGTAAACTGAGCTGTTATTCACAACATAGTTTTCTTTATCGTTTCTAGAAGTGTAGATAGAATTTGGACTTTTGATCTTATAGGGTAGTATACATCAAATGCATCCTGCATCAATCACAAAAAAATTGAATTTGTTTTCATGACATTTTGGTGAAGAAACTATTCATCAGTAGTTAAACAGACTATTCATTTTGACTATTTGAGCAACAAAAAAGTTACTTTCCGTGTAAAAAATATTCATCAGTAGCACCTAGGTTATACGTATAGTAGCAGTAAATAAACCTTGTGGGAATACGGCCAAAGGATTGACATTTTCTACTTAATAGAATTCAGAAGAAAATAATGTACTAGTAGTAGTATATGTAGCCCTCTCAAACTCTCTTCCTCCAGTCCTCTAATCCTCTCTCAGCCGGTGCCAATGCTTGTAGGATAAATCCAAGCTCAGCATTGCCGCTGC
The DNA here is from genome assembly GCA_963921465.1 of Triticum timopheevii. NCBI lineage: Eukaryota > Viridiplantae > Streptophyta > Magnoliopsida > Poales > Poaceae > Triticum > Triticum timopheevii. Next base: position 38,394,566 of record OY997264.1, on the reverse strand, counting down.
GAACCGGAGAATGCACCAAATACAAATCTGTATTCAAACACTAAAGAAAATTTTGAATTTTCTCTAATGGGATAGCTTCATACCAAGTGTTTGGTGCATAGTCATACCGATCGCATGCTCAAACGACGTCTTCTGGAGAAGATTAGCTTCAGGATCAGAGGAGCACGGGAAGAAGAACGAAGTGAAGTGAAGGGGAAACCGGGGGGGGGGGGGGGGGGGGGCGGCGGGGAGTGTGAGAGCCAAGGTTGAAAATGTCAGTGAATTTTCTGATATTTCAGTAATTTCGATGGTTGGTGACCTCCAAATGTCGGACATGCTTATGTTTCCTCTACAAGTTCCCCTCGCCTTCCGCGACCTTTTGGCATCGAGAGGTATCTCAAACCACGGATTGTAGCTTCGAGTGATTTTTTTTTATGTTTACTGTTTGTGTCATCGCGTACAACATCTCAAAGATGGAGGCAACGTCATTCGGAATAAAAATCACATGGTTTTATCACGTCTTTGTATGGCCGTGTCATGGGCGATACCAAAGATCCTATGGCGTGTTTTGGTCTCATGGACAAAAGGATTTTGATCCTGTGAACCATTATTCGGTCTACAGTTCTATTTTTAACCCGAGGAATCGAGAGTCAAAAAGTGAAGCTGGAGACCAAGACTTCAAAGCTCCATGACATAACTTTTGATTTTATCATTAATCTACGGGTTCTTTTTTGCGAGAAATTTTTATTCTATTCATCAACTGTCATGGCAATACAAAGAACACCTAGAAATAATAAAAATTACATCCAGATCAATTGACCACCTAGCGACAACTTTATTTGATTATAGTCGATAAAATCATAGTATCATTTTGCTAGAATTTTTTTTAAATTATTTCTGTTCCGAGCCTCAAATTTGTGGAATAATTTGAACGAGCAACTAGTGTCCTTGGTCCCCCCTAAAAAAAACTAGTATCCTTGGCGATATAAGGATCAAGCAGTTGCGTGGAAAACTTACCTACCCCACGTGAAGAAGTCCAACTCTGAAATAACTAACGACGAACCTAGACTAGTTTGCTGCAAGTTGTAACCGAACGTACGAGAGAGAAGCATGGCGGCGCAGGCTGGGGTAAAACAAACGGCGGCAGCGCAGATGAGCGCGTCTCCGGCGGCGGCGGCAGACCACACGTGGTCCAGGCTCCCTGGCGATCTTCTCGGCGTGGTCTACTCCAGAATCCCGTCGCCGCTCGATCGAGTCCGCTTCGCTGCCGTGTGCAAGTCATGGCGCCATGTCTTATCGCGGCGACCGCCGCAGCCAGCTCTGCCGTGGCTGATCCTCTCGCCGTACGAGGACGGCGCGGCAGAGCGTGTGTTCAGCCCCGTGGATGGCACGGTGTTTCGCGTTCCCCTCCCGGCCAAAGCAATCGGCATGCGGCTAGTCGGATCTCATGACGGTGGCTGGATCGTCGCGGCATCCACTAGTAATGCCGCCACCTCGCTGGTGATCGTGAACCTCTTTTCTGGCATCGAGGTGCCACTTTCTGCCGTGCAACGAAGGATCTTAGATGCATCAGTAGACACAACCCCGCGTGTCCAGAAGATCATCTTCTCGGAGGACCCCAGCTCGAAACGCTGCATCCTTGCCGCCATCTTGACGAACAGCAGCACGCTCGGGCTGTGCAAGGTTGGATGCCAAAACCGCGGGTGGTCGATGTCAATACAGCCTATCTTCTTCTCGGACATTGCCTTCTGCCGTAGCATGCTCTATGGCATAAACAACAATAGCGACTTATTCATGTTCGACCCCACTGCATCAGTGGTCAGCGCCACATACCCACTGCACATCCAAGACCCCAGCCGCATATATTCGTGGGGAAACCCCAGGATCAGCTACATTTTCACGCATAATGACAAGCTATTTATGGCACAAAGGACCAAGTGGTCACAGGAGGGCGAGCTTTTCTTCAAGGTGTTTGAGCTCAGCAAAATTGACAAAGACAAGACAACCAAACATGACTACATGTGGGCAGAAGTGAACTCACTGGACGACCATGCCTTGTTCTTGAGTGTGCCCTACTCCAATTTTGTGAACGTGCCAAGAGGCAGTCATGGCGATGTGGAGAGAAACCACATCTACTACAACCATCCCCACGCAAGCAGTATCAGTGATGTCGTGCAACTTAAAATATGTGACAATGGCAACCATATGTATCGCACGAAAGACCGCAAAATCAGTGCTGTGGATAGAATCACGTCGTTCAGATACTACATGGCCAATGGTTGTCCTACTCTCATGTGGTTCGTCCCTCCAAATTCCTAGGCACTTTGCAATATGTATTCCGGGCTATATTATACTTAGTTGCCTGATTTTTTAAAAATCGCAATTAATTTTACTCCAGATGTTGGATATGAAACTTTGGTTGTGGTTGTTTTGTTTTCCCTTCTGTGTTTTTTTTTTATTTTAAATTTTGGTTTGCTTTTTTGAACATGCGTGTTTAGTTATTGGACTAAACAATACTATGTTCTTTTTCATACATAACTTGTCTGAGAGTGCACAGCGTACATACGTTACACCAATTTTCACATTCACAACCATGTCCATTCACCTGAGCAGCAGATGTGTTCTCTCTGCAGCATGAAATTCGAAATATTGTTGAACCATAAACTTTTGACATGTATAAAGATCTTCAAGAGTACATACATAGGGTAACCAACTAACCCCGCCTTGCCAAACGATGTCCCCTTACATCAGAAGGGACCCCAAGAGAGTGACGGTCCAAGCATCTGGACCAGGCTCGAGTGCCAGGCCAGCAACAACTAAAAACCATTCTTGCGATACAAAACTAGCAAAACAACAGAAATAATTAATCTGTCTTGGCCTCCTGACTACTCAGGATGCTGCCCTGGAGGTATACAAGTCGGCCCCTCGCTTCAGATCAAGGCTATTCTAAGGAGAGCTAACCGCCGCGCTGCCAGTCGAGCATTCGTCCAACAAAGTTGATTCAGTATAAGATTTCTTTAGCAAGCATGAGCATCCAAACCATTGCCTACAAACACGAGCATGGTCCCACCATATGTGCAATAATTTTTCACTCATTCAATTTACGGTGTCACATCCAAACGGGTTAAATCTTGTTCATATCACTTGAAGATATAATTTACGAAACAACAACCATGAAGATTGAATACTAGCTAGTTCTCCGACTGAAATCTATTGAATCAGATGCTCACGTAGGCTGCTTCAGTACCGTGGATAACAAAAATCAATAATTATGTAATTAACGCAGCTCGAAATAAGAGAGAAAAGGGAGAAAGCAAGATAGGGTTTCGACATGAGCAGACTGTCGACCACAAATTACAACGAGAAAAGATCAAACTGAAGTAAGAAAGAAGGAAGTACTACTTGGTTTAATGTAGTAGCTTTAGGAAGGCATGTGATTTAGGGAATGGGAAGAGCTAGAAACAAAAAAGTGAAGATGGTGCTTAGTAGGAGGGATAGAGGGGAAATAACAATGGAGTTTACATAAAAAGTCTTTCGATCAACAATACACATGTCAATAGATCTAAGGAAAGAAGATGTACTCGCTTGTAGTAGATCGAGGAATTAATGCAGATACATTAGGAACGTGAAGAACTGCAAGCAAAACTAAAGTAAGATGCAAATACTGGGAGAAATAGAGGGGGGTCTAGATGGATCTTTACTTGATTACTTCTAAACTTCTAGACCAAAGACGCATATGAGAAAAGATAAAATGACAGATTTCCTAGGTGCGTGGACAGAGAGCACTTGGCAATGAACTTGCAGTTATCATATATGTTTTCAATCCTCTCCGCTATGTATTCTCCTTGAGCCAATTTCATTGAATAGGAGATGGATGCAGTGCATCACATCCAACAAAGACATCTAACTCATGAGGGCAAGAAGCACCAGAAGATACGTACTGCAGCAATCTCAATGCAACAACTGAACAACAACTATCTTAAGATGGACATAGAAGCAGAAGGATGCATCTTTTTACAAGAAACAATAGAATAACAACTATATTTTCCCTTCGTAATTGCAACATATGTAGAAGTATATATGATAACTAGCACAAAACCAAAGCGGCATGGATGTAACTAATGTGATCTTCTACCTTACATTGAGGAGGGGAACATATCCGGTGCACCGGTGCGTGTGGTGCTACTGGTGCATCGGTGATGTGACAACTGGTTCCAAAGATATTGTTTCACGTCCAAAAATATTTCAGGTTATTTCATGCCCTAAACAGAAGGACAAGAACTTGGATCATTGGAATTCGATGCCACAAGTATCAGAAAAATGTATCCGGAGAAGAGAAATATGGCCGAGGTACAAGACGTCCAAGTGCAGCCAGTCAGTGAACATGTGTTTTATATTGGATCTGTTCTCGTAAAGTTTTCATCAACAACTGAACCAAAGGAACAGGCGATCAAGCCTAATTTTAGAACGCCCCCGTGTAGTTGGTTTTTCGTTGGAAAGAATTCCAATTCAGGCTCTACATGGCAACGTGAGGGTCAAGTTTATATTTTATCCAGTAGTCCTACTTACGTAGACTTTCTTTAGAGTCCTAGGTCTTTACGTGATCAATCTTGCCGGTTTGTTAATTAGGTAAGCTTCGTTTAGTTTAACTAGAAAAGAAAGATAGATGGTTCGTATCTTGCATGTTGGGTCGGTTCCCTCAGGTGTGTGGCGCCTATAAAAAGGGCAGGCTACGGCCAATGTATGGAGGCTATTTTTTGAGAGTTTAGACAGTCTATCGTATCCATTATCAAGCGGCCTCTTTGGGCGTCGCTGCTATTTATCTCGCGTGATTTTTCTATGTGGAAGTTGCGCTTGGCTCGAGGTCCGTCGTTCCTGACGGGTTGCGCGCTGGTTACGTCTACTTCAGTGGGAGGTTCCTCGTGTGTCGAGGGATCGTCCGTCGGTCGTCGTTACCCCTACTTCAGGTTACGCGTACTGCTCGTGTAATTGGGAGTATTTTTTATCGGTGGATCTAAAAAGTTATTGCATCGTGAAGGATCGGGCCAAATCAGCGGCACGATCGAGGTCGTGCCTCATCAGTTGGTATCAGATTACTGGGTTTATTACGATGCAAGTTTTCTCTTTAATTTGTTCATACAGATTCTAAAACTGCGATGAGGATGGAGTATTATTTTGATGGTGAGATGTCCCAATGTGAGAAGGATCCGTCACGAGCCCTTTCATGGTTTCAAATCTACACAAGAGTGAAGGTTGGGCCAACTACTTGTGCTGCAATGTTTGATCGTTCTTCAGAAATAAATTTGGTGAGTCAAACCTTGGTTGATGCATTGAAGCTAGTAGTAATAGAGCATCCAGACCCATATAAGCTCAGATGGCAGGGAAAATTTGTGACAATAAAACATCAAGGAGAGGTGACTTTTCGATTTTGTGGATTTACCAATTCAGTTTTCTGTGATGTTCTTCCATATCATATGTATATGTGTAGCTTGATACTTGGTAAATCTTGGACAAAAAAGAGAGAGCTACAGATTGATAAATCTGGCTATTTTTCTTGGAGAAAATTTCAGATTTTTCGCAATGGTCGATGGATTTATTTTGAAGCATACTCTTCCGAACAATATTTGGAAGATCGTCAGAGAAGAGACCGAGCACAAGCTGCAATTAATGCAAAGAAAGAAGTAGAGCAGATCTTGCTAGAAAAGAAAAAGGAGGAGGATAGTCTTATTGGAACTAAAAATATTTCTTCACATGAGAAGAACAAAGAGAAACCAGCAGTACCAACGAGAGGGCTGAATATGCAACTGAAGAGGGTACATGATGAAGATGACTTGACAGTGGACAAAGGTGAGCGCATGAGTTTATTTCAAACTCAGTGTGACATTAAAGGTGTGGCGTGCAAGTTAATTATTGATGGAGGCAGTTGCACTAATGGCATTAGCAAGATGTTGGTGGAGAAGCTTGGTTTGTCTGCATGGCGATATGGCGAACCATATCATTTAGAGTGGTTGAACAATTGTGGGAAGCTCAAAATTACACATAAAGTGCGTGTACCATTTTCAGTTGGACAGTATGTTGATGAGGTGGAATGCGACGTTTTACCGCTGGAAGTTTGTGGTTTATTACTTGGACGACCATGGCAGCACGATCGTAATGCCATGCATGCTGGCAGGTCCAATACTTATACATTTGTTCATTCTGGGAAGCAAATGACACTTAAGCCAATGGCTGAGAAATTAATTTGCTCAGATGTGATATTAACAGTGCAAAAGGAGAGGGCTGACAAGAAAAATACGAAACCAACGATGGTTTCTCTTCAAGTGGAGGGGGTGATATTTTTTCAGTAAATAAGAAGGTCCATAAAGCCACCACGAAGCCGAGGATGACTTCGTTTCAAGCGGGGGAGGATGATGTGACAACTGGTTCCAAAGATATTGTTTCACGTCCAAAAATATTTCAGGTTATTTCATGCCCTAAACAGAAGGACAAGAACTTGGATCATTGGAATTCGATGCCACAAGTATCAGAAAAATGTATCGCGGAGAAGAGAAATATGGCCAAGGTACAAGACGTCCAAGTGCAGCCAGTCAGTGAACATGTGTTTTATATTGGATCTGTTCTCGTAAAGTTTTCATCAACAACTGAACCAAAGGAACAGGCGATCAAGCCTAATTTTAGAACGCCCCCGTGTAGTTGGTTTTTCGTTGGAAAGAATTCCAATTCAGGCTCTACATGGCAACGTGAGGGTCAAGTTTATATTTTATCCAGTAGTCCTACTTACGTAGACTTTCTTTAGAGTCCTAGGTCCTTACGTGATCAATCTTGCCGGTTTGTTAATTAGGTAAGCTTCGTTTAGTTTAACTAGAAAAGAAAGATAGATGGTTCGTATCTTGCATGTTGGGTCGGTTCCCTCAGGTGTGTGGCGCCTATAAAAAGGGCAGGCTACGGCCAATGTATGGAGGCTATTTTTTGAGAGTTTAGACAGTCTATCGTATCCATTATCAAGCGGCCTCTTTGGGCGTCGCTGCTATTTATCTCGCGTGATTTTTCTATGTGGAAGTTGCGCTTGGCTCGAGGTCCGTCGTTCCTGACGGGTTGCGCGCTGGTTACGTCTACTTCAGTGGGAGGTTCCTCGTGTGTCGAGGGATCGTCCGTCGGTCGTCGTTACCCCTACTTCAGGTTACGCGTACTGCTCGTGTAATTGGGAGTATTTTTTATCGGTGGATCTAAAAAGTTATTGCATCATGAAGGATCGGGCCAAATCAGCGGCACGATCGAGGTCGTGCCTCATCAGTTGGTATCAGATTACTGGGTTTATTACGGTGCAAGTTTTCTCTTTAATTTGTTCATACAGATTCTAAAACTGTGATGAGGATGGAGTATTATTTTGATGGTGAGATGTCCCAATGTGAGAAGGATCCGAGCCCTTTCATGGTTTCAAATCTACACAAGAGTGAAGGTTGGGCCAACTACTTGTGCTGCAATGTTTGATCGTTCTTCAGAAATAAATTTGGTGAGTCAAACCTTGGTTGATGCATTGAAGCTAGTAGTAATAGAGCATCCAGACCCATATAAGCTCAGATGGCAGGGAAAATTTGTGACAATAAAACATCAAGTAGAGGTGACTTTTCGATTTTGTGGATTTACCAATTCAGTTTTCTGTGATGTTCTTCCATATCATATGTATATGTGTAGCTTGATACTTGGTAAATCTTGGACAAAAAAGAGAGAGCTACAGATTGATAAATCTGTCTATTTTTCTTGGAGAAAATTTCAGATTTTTCGCAATGGTCGATGGATTTATTTTGAAGCATACTCTTCCGAACAATATTTGGAAGATCGTCAGAGAAGAGACCGAGCACAAGCTGCAATTAATGCAAAGAAAGAAGTAGAGCAGATCTTGCTAGAAAAGAAAAAGGAGGAGGATAGTCTTATTGGAACTAAAAATATTTCTTCACATGAGAAGAACAAAGAGAAACCAGCAGTACCAACGAGAGGGCTGAATATGCAACTGAAGAGGGTACATGATGAAGATGACTTGACAGTGGACAAAGGTGAGCGCATGAGTTTATTTCAAACTCAGTGTGACATTAAAGGTGTGGCGTGCAAGTTAATTATTGATGGAGGCAGTTGCACTAATGGCATTAGCAAGATGTTGGTGGAGAAGCTTGGTTTGTCTGCATGGCGATATGGCGAACCATATCATTTAGAGTGGTTGAACAATTGTGGGAAGCTCAAAATTACACATAAAGTGCGTGTACCATTTTCAGTTGGACAGTATGTTGATGAGGTGGAATGCGACGTTTTACCGCTGGAAGTTTGTGGTTTATTACTTGGACGACCATGGCAGCACGATCGTAATGCCATGCATGCTGGCAGGTCCAATACTTATACATTTGTTCATTCTGGGAAGCAAATGACACTTAAGCCAATGGCTGAGAAATTAATTTGCTCAGATGTGATATTAACAGTGCAAAAGGAGAGGGCTGACAAGAAAAATACGAAACCAACGATGGTTTCTCTTCAAGTGGAGGGGGTTGATATTTTTTCAGTAAATAAGAAGGTCCATAAAGCCACCACGAAGCCGAGGACGACTTCGTTTCAAGCGGGGGAGGATGATGTGACAACTGGTTCCAAAGATATTGTTTCACGTCCAAAAATATTTCAGGTTATTTCATGCCCTAAACAGAAGGACAAGAACTTGGATCATTGGAATTCGATGCCACAAGTATCAGAAAAATGTATCGCGGAGAAGAGAAATATGGCCGAGGTACAAGACGTCCAAGTGCAGCCAGTCAGTGAACATGTGTTTTATATTGGATCTGTTCTCGTAAAGTTTTCATCAACAACTGAACCAAAGGAACAGGCGATCAAGCCTAATTTTAGAACGCCCCCATGTAGTTGGTTTTTCGTTGGAAAGAATTCCAATTCAGGCTCTACATGGCAACGTGAGGGTCAAGTTTATATTTTATCCAGTAGTCCTACTTACGTAGACTTTCTTTAGAGTCCTAGGTCCTTACGTGATCAATCTTGCCGGTTTGTTAATTAGGTAAGCTTCGTTTAGTTTAACTAGAAAAGAAAGATAGATGGTTCGTATCTTGCATGTTGGGTCGGTTCCCTCAGGTGTGTGGCGCCTATAAAAAGGGCAGGCTACGGCCAATGTATGGAGGCTATTTTTTGAGAGTTTAGACAGTCTATCGTATCCATTATCAAGCGGCCTCTTTGGGCGTCGCTGCTATTTATCTCGCGTGATTTTTCTATGTGGAAGTTGCGCTTGGCTCGAGGTCCGTCGTTCCTGACGGGTTGCGCGCTGGTTACGTCTACTTCAGTGGGAGGTTCCTCGTGTGTCGAGGGATCGTCCGTCGGTCGTCGTTACCCCTACTTCAGGTTACGCGTACTGCTCGTGTAATTGGGAGTATTTTTTATCGGTGGATCTAAAAAGTTATTGCATCATGAAGGATCGGGCCAAATCAGCGGCACGATCGAGGTCGTGCCTCATCAGTTGGTATCAGATTACTGGGTTTATTACGGTGCAAGTTTTCTCTTTAATTTGTTCATACAGATTCTAAAACTGTGATGAGGATGGAGTATTATTTTGATGGTGAGATGTCCCAATGTGAGAAGGATCCGAGCCCTTTCATGGTTTCAAATCTACACAAGAGTGAAGGTTGGGCCAACTACTTGTGCTGCAATGTTTGATCGTTCTTCAGAAATAAATTTGGTGAGTCAAACCTTGGTTGATGCATTGAAGCTAGTAGTAATAGAGCATCCAGACCCATATAAGCTCAGATGGCAGGGAAAATTTGTGACAATAAAACATCAAGTAGAGGTGACTTTTCGATTTTGTGGATTTACCAATTCAGTTTTCTGTGATGTTCTTCCATATCATATGTATATGTGTAGCTTGATACTTGGTAAATCTTGGACAAAAAAGAGAGAGCTACAGATTGATAAATCTGTCTATTTTTCTTGGAGAAAATTTCAGATTTTTCGCAATGGTCGATGGATTTATTTTGAAGCATACTCTTCCGAACAATATTTGGAAGATCGTCAGAGAAGAGACCGAGCACAAGCTGCAATTAATGCAAAGAAAGAAGTAGAGCAGATCTTGCTAGAAAAGAAAAAGGAGGAGGATAGTCTTATTGGAACTAAAAATATTTCTTCACATGAGAAGAACAAAGAGAAACCAGCAGTACCAACGAGAGGGCTGAATATGCAACTGAAGAGGGTACATGATGAAGATGACTTGACAGTGGACAAAGGTGAGCGCATGAGTTTATTTCAAACTCAGTGTGACATTAAAGGTGTGGCGTGCAAGTTAATTATTGATGGAGGCAGTTGCACTAATGGCATTAGCAAGATGTTGGTGGAGAAGCTTGGTTTGTCTGCATGGCGATATGGCGAACCATATCATTTAGAGTGGTTGAACAATTGTGGGAAGCTCAAAATTACACATAAAGTGCGTGTACCATTTTCAGTTGGACAGTATGTTGATGAGGTGGAATGCGACGTTTTACCGCTGGAAGTTTGTGGTTTATTACTTGGACGACCATGGCAGCACGATCGTAATGCCATGCATGCTGGCAGGTCCAATACTTATACATTTGTTCATTCTGGGAAGCAAATGACACTTAAGCCAATGGCTGAGAAATTAATTTGCTCAGATGTGATATTAACAGTGCAAAAGGAGAGGGCTGACAAGAAAAATACGAAACCAACGATGGTTTCTCTTCAAGTGGAGGGGGTTGATATTTTTTCAGTAAATAAGAAGGTCCATAAAGCCACCACGAAGCCGAGGACGACTTCGTTTCAAGCGGGGGAGGATGATGTGACAACTGGTTCCAAAGATATTGTTTCACGTCCAAAAATATTTCAGGTTATTTCATGCCCTAAACAGAAGGACAAGAACTTGGATCATTGGAATTCGATGCCACAAGTATCAGAAAAATGTATCGCGGAGAAGAGAAATATGGCCGAGGTACAAGACGTCCAAGTGCAGCCAGTCAGTGAACATGTGTTTTATATTGGATCTGTTCTCGTAAAGTTTTCATCAACAACTGAACCAAAGGAACAGGCGATCAAGCCTAATTTTAGAACGCCCCCGTGTAGTTGGTTTTTCGTTGGAAAGAATTCCAATTCAGGCTCTACATGGCAACGTGAGGGTCAAGTTTATATTTTATCCAGTAGTCCTACTTACGTAGACTTTCTTTAGAGTCCTAGGTCCTTACGTGATCAATCTTGCCGGTTTGTTAATTAGGTAAGCTTTGTTTAGTTTAACTAGAAAAGAAAGATAGATGGTTCGTATCTTGCATGTTGGGTCGGTTCCCTCATGTGTGTGGCGCCTATAAAAAGGGCAGGCTACGGCCAATGTATGGAGGCTATTTTTTGAGAGTTTAGACAGTCTATCGTATCCATTATCAAGCGGCCTCTTTGGGCGTCGCTGCTATTTATCTCGCGTGATTTTTCTGTGTGGAAGTTGCGCTTGGCTCGAGGTCCGTCGTTCCTGACAGGTTGCGCGCTGGTTACGTCTACTTCGGTGGGAGGTTCCTCGTGTGTCGAGGGATCGTCCATCGGTCGTCGTTACCCCTACTTCAGGTTATGCGTACTGCTCGTGTAATTGGGAGTATTTTTTATCGGTGGATCTAAAAAGTTATTGCATCGTGAAGGATCGGGCCAAATCAGCGGCACGATCGAGGTCGTGCCTCATCAGTTGGTATCAGATTACTGGGTTTATTACGGTGCAAGTTTTCTCTTTAATTTGTTCATACAGATTCTAAAACTGCGATGAGGATGGAGTATTATTTTGATGGTGAGATGTCCCAATGTGAGAAGGATCCGTCACGAGCCCTTTCATGGTTTCAAATCTACACAAGAGTGAAGGTTGGGCCAACTACTTGTGCTGCAATGTTTGATCGTTCTTCAGAAATAAATTTGGTGAGTCAAACCTTGGTTGATGCATTGAAGCTAGTAGTAATAGAGCATCCAGACCCATATAAGCTCAGATGGCAGGGAAAATTTGTGACAATAAAACATCAAGTAGAGGTGACTTTTCGATTTTGTGGATTTACCAATTCAGTTTTCTGTGATGTTCTTCCATATCATATGTATATGTGTAGCTTGATACTTGGTAAATCTTGGACAAAAAAGAGAGAGCTACAGATTGATAAATCTGTCTATTTTTCTTGGAGAAAATTTCAGATTTTTCGCAATGGTCGATGGATTTATTTTGAAGCATACTCTTCCGAACAATATTTGGAAGATCGTCAGAGAAGAGACCGAGCACAAGCTGCAATTAATGCAAAGAAAGAAGTAGAGCAGATCTTGCTAGAAAAGAAAAAGGAGGAGGATAGTCTTATTGGAACTAAAAATATTTCTTCACATGAGAAGAACAAAGAGAAACCAGCAGTACCAACGAGAGGGCTGAATATGCAACTGAAGAGGGTACATGATGAAGATGACTTGACAGTGGACAAAGGTGAGCGCATGAGTTTATTTCAAACTCAGTGTGACATTAAAGGTGTGGCGTGCAAGTTAATTATTGATGGAGGCAGTTGCACTAATGGCATTAGCAAGATGTTGGTGGAGAAGCTTGGTTTGTCTGCATGGCGATATGGCGAACCATATCATTTAGAGTGGTTGAACAATTGTGGGAAGCTCAAAATTACACATAAAGTGCGTGTACCATTTTCAGTTGGACAGTATGTTGATGAGGTGGAATGCGACGTTTTACCGCTGGAAGTTTGTGGTTTATTACTTGGACGACCATGGCAGCACGATCGTAATGCCATGCATGCTGGCAGGTCCAATACTTATACATTTGTTCATTCTGGGAAGCAAATGACACTTAAGCCGATGGCTGAAAAATTAATTTGCTCAGATGTGATATTAACAGTGCAAAAGGAGAGGGCTGACAAGAAAAATACGAAACCAACGATGGTTTCTCTTCAAGTGGAGGGGGGTGATATTTTTTCAGTAAATAAGAAGGTCCATAAAGCCACCACGAAGCCGAGGACGACTTCGTTTCAAGCGGGGGAGGATGATGTGACAACTGGTTCCAAAGATATTGTTTCACGTCCAAAAATATTTCAGGTTATTTCATGCCCTAAACAGAAGGACAAGAACTTGGATCATTGGAATTCGATGCCACAAGTATCAGAAAAATGTATCGCGGAGAAGAGAAATATGGCCGAGGTACAAGACGTCCAAGTGCAGCCAGTCAGTGAACATGTGTTTTATATTGGATCTGTTCTCGTAAAGTTTTCATCAACAACTGAACCAAAGGAACAGGCGATCAAGCCTAATTTTAGAACGCCCCGTGTAGTTGGTTTTTCGTTGGAAAGAATTCCAATTCAGGCTCTACATGGCAACGTGAGGGTCAAGTTTATATTTTATCCAGTAGTCCTACTTACGTAGACTTTCTTTAGAGTCCTAGGTCCTTACGTGATCAATCTTGCCGGTTTGTTAATTAGGTAAGCTTCGTTTAGTTTAACTAGAAAAGAAAGATAGATGGTTCGTATCTTGCATGTTGGGTCGGTTCCCTCAGGTGTGTGGCGCCTATAAAAAGGGCAGGCTACGGCCAATGTATGGAGGCTATTTTTTGAGAGTTTAGACAGTCTATCGTATCCATTATCAAGCGGCCTCTTTGGGCGTCGCTGCTATTTATCTCGCGTGATTTTTCTGTGTGGAAGTTGCGCTTGGCTCGAGGTCCGTCGTTCCTGACGGGTTGCGCGCTGGTTACGTCTACTTCGGTGGGAGGTTCCTCGTGTGTCGAGGGATCGTCCGTCGGTCGTCGTTACCCCTACTTCAGGTTACGCGTACTGCTCGTGTAATTGGGAGTATTTTTTATCGGTGGATCTAAAAAGTTATTGCATCGTGAAGGATCGGGCCAAATCAGCGGCATGATCGAGGTCGTGCCTCATCAGTTGGTATCAGATTACTGGGTTTATTACGGTGCAAGTTTTCTCTTTAATTTGTTCATACAGATTCTAAAACTGCGATGAGGATGGAGTATTATTTTGATGGTGAGATGTCCCAATGTGAGAAGGATCCGTCACGAGCCCTTTCATGGTTTCAAATCTACACAAGAGTGAAGGTTGGGCCAACTACTTGTGCTGCAATGTTTGATCGTTCTTCAGAAATAAATTTGGTGAGTCAAACCTTGGTTGATGCATTGAAGCTAGTAGTAATAGAGCATCCAGACCCATATAAGCTCAGATGGCAGGGAAAATTTGTGACAATAAAACATCAAGTAGAGGTGACTTTTCGATTTTGTGGATTTACCAATTCAGTTTTCTGTGATGTTCTTCCATATCATATGTATATGTGTAGCTTGATACTTGGTAAATCTTGGACAAAAAAGAGAGAGCTACAGATTGATAAATCTGGCTATTTTTCTTGGAGAAAATTTCAGATTTTTCACAATGGTCGATGGATTTATTTTGAAGCATACTCTTCCGAACAATATTTGGAAGATCGTCAGAGAAGAGACCGAGCACAAGCTGCAATTAATGCAAAGAAAGAAGTAGAGTAGATCTTGCTAGAAAAGAAAAAGGCGGAGGATAGTCTTATTGGAACTAAAAATATTTCTTCACATGAGAAGAACAAAGAGAAACCAGCAGTACCAACGAGAGGGCTGAATATGCAACTGAAGAGGGTACATGATGAAGATGACTTGACAGTGGACAAAGGTGAGCGCATGAGTTTATTTCAAACTCAGTGTGACATTAAAGGTGTGGCGTGCAAGTTAATTATTGATGGAGGCAGTTGCACTAATGGCATTAGCAAGATGTTGGTGGAGAAGCTTGGTTTGTCTGCATGGCGATATGGCGAACCATATCATTTAGAGTGGTTGAACAATTGTGGGAAGCTCAAAATTACACATAAAGTGCGTGTACCATTTTCAGTTGGACAGTATGTTGATGAGGTGGAATGCGACGTTTTACCGCTGGAAGTTTGTGGTTTATTACTTGGACGACCATGGCAGCACAATCGTAATGCCATGCATGCTGGCAGGTCCAATACTTATACATTTGTTCATTCTGGGAAGCAAATGACACTTAAGCCGATGGCTGAGAAATTAATTTGCTCAGATGTGATATTAACAGTGCAAAAGGAGAGGGCTGGCAAGAAAAATACGAAACCAACGATGGTTTCTCTTCAAGTGGAGGGGGGGTGATATTCTTTCAGTAAATAAGAAGGTCCATAAAGCCACCACGAAGCCGAGGACGACTTCGTTTCAAGCGGGGGAGGATGATGTGACAACTGGTTCCAAAGATATTGTTTCACGTCCAAAAATATTTCAGGTTATTTCATGCCCTAAACAGAAGGACAAGAACTTGGATCATTGGAATTCGATGCCACAAGTATCAGAAAAATGTATCGCGGAGAAGAGAAATATGGCCGAGGTACAAGACGTCCAAGTGCAGCCAGTCAGTGAACATGTGTTTTATATTGGATCTGTTCTCGTAAAGTTTTCATCAACAACTGAACCAAAGGAACAGGCGATCAAGCCTAATTTTAGAACGCCCCCGTGTAGTTGGTTTTTCGTTGGAAAGAATTCCAATTCAGGCTCTACATGGCAACGTGAGGGTCAAGTTTATATTTTATCCAGTAGTCCTACTTACGTAGACTTTCTTTAGAGTCCTAGGTCCTTACGTGATCAATCTTGCCGGTTTGTTAATTAGGTAAGCTTCGTTTAGTTTAACTAGAAAAGAAAGATAGAATTGGTTGGATTATTCCCCTACGTCTCGGCGACTAGGGTTTCGTTGTCTTCTGGCGGCGGCGACGCTGCGCAGAATTGCGATCTTCTGCAAAAAATCAATCTCCTTCGCTCGATCGCCTCGGTCTCGTGGGGTGTGACCGGCAGCAGGATTTGTTCTCTGTACCACGTTGTTTCTGATCCAGAGGTAAGCGATGGTGAACCCAGATGAAGCATCAGGTTTGGGGAAACCTAAGGAGCAGATAGAGGATTTGTTGGGTAGGCTGCAGCTCCATGAGGACGAGGAAGATAAATTCGTCTGGGAAGAGGAATTCAAAGGTGAGAAGATAGAAGCCAAGTGGCTAGCAATCGCCAAGGTCCATACCTTGAAGGGTTTCAGCCCTTCTGCCTTGTATGCCGATATGCGATCTGCGTGGAATCCGGCAAGGGAGGTACGTTGGCGCAAGGTGGAAGACAACCTGTTCACGGTTCAGTTTGGGTGTCTTGGTGATTGGAACACGGCGATGAACATGGGGCCATGGCTGTTCAGGAATCAGGGCTTGCTCATTGAGGAGTATGATGGTTTCATAAATCCTAGATCGGTGGTCCTAGACAAAATAACAGTGTGGGCAAGAGTTCTCCGGCTCCCTGACAATTTTTTAATCCCCGCAGCAATCAAGGGAATGTGCCGGAAGATGGGGAAGGTGTTAGAGGTGCAAACTACTCTCCCTGCAGGCTTCGCTGGAGAATTTGTACGGGTTAGAGTGCAGATGAATGTTAACAAGAAGCTTATCAGATTTGTCTCGGTGACTAAGAATGAGGAAACTGAGTATTATCAGGTGCAGTATGAGAAACTACCAATCTTTTGTGGTCATTGTGGCATGCTTGGCCATTGGTATGAGGAATGTGGTACTGGCGAACATGATGTTGACAGTCTGGACTGGGGAGATTTTATGCTCGTTGATGGCGGCAGGGGCCGAGGTAGAGGGAGAGGAGGAGGTAGACGTCCGGGACATGGCAGTGCTGCTCCCTTTGGACGTGGCAGAGGGGGTCCCCTAAATAGGCCTGGACGAGGTCGGGATGAGCAGCCGGGTCACAACAATGGAAATCAGAAGACGAGTTGGCGTTTTAATGCGTTGTTTAATCAGCAACCTAGTTCGCAAGTGGAGCATGATAGCAACGTAATTGCAGGTAATAGTACAGACCTGACTGTAGCAAAGGTTGTCACAATGCCTGATGCAGCTGAGAGCATACTGGGAAAAAGATCCGTGGAGGATTTGGTCCATACAGTAGATGCTAGTGCACCGGTTCAAGTAATAGTTCCGTTTGTTCCTGCTGGCCAGGATGGCCCAGGGAAATCTATGGTGCCGCAGATAGTTAACCGTTTTGAAATAGAGCCCGTTGGTGATCTGAATGAGAAGGAGAACTTGAGAAATAAGAAGCTCAAAGGTCAAGATGGTGTGGCAGTTACAAACGATCAAATATCAGGATCGGCGGCCTCCGGCTTGGAGGACCGCCGGGAGCAATGAAACACATAATCTGGAATTGCCGTGGAATGCTCTCAACCACGGCAATTCAGGAGCTTCTGGAGATGCAGGAGCGAGAGAGAGCGAGTGTGGTTTTCCTGTCTGAATCACACTTGAACAAAGCTAAGGCAGACGATCTTCGTATTAAATTAGCTTTTGATTTTATGTTCCAAACTGAAAGTGATGGTCGGGCCGGGGGCTTAGTTCTTTTTTATATGAAAGAGTTTGATGTTGTTCTGAATTATAAATCGGCTAATTTCATTGATGTTTTATTCATGGCCGGCACTGTAGTTGAGTGGAGATTGACGGGGTTTTATGGGGTGCCATCTTGGGACCAACGTTCCCTGTCATGGAAATACTTGCGTGATCTTCATGAGAAAGGAATACACCCCTGGGTGGTGTATGGAGATTTTAATGAAATTATGTTCTCGTCGGAAAAGGAGGGAGGCAATCCACGGCCAAACGAGATGATGCAAGCTTTTCGAGAATGCCTTGTTGATTGTGGACTGGAAGACCTTGGTTACAAGGGGGACTGTTTCACATGGAGAAGAGGTGAAATCCGGGAAAGATTAGATAGAGTGGTGGCTAACCCGGCATGGATGAATAAGTTTCCACAAGCGGTTGTCCTCAATGCCGAGCATGTGCACTCGGATCATAGACCACTGATTCTGGACACTGATTATGAGGATAAGGTACGCTTCACCAGTGCGGCTGGGATCAGACACTTTGAAGCACATTGGTTGCAGCAGGAAACAATTAACGAGGTGGTTAAATCTGCATGGGATCGAGCAAAAGCAGCAGGGATTGGGCCGTCCCTTGCCGATCGTACCAAGGCAGTACATGCAGATCTTCATGAATGGGACCATGATATCCTTAAGAGCCCAAAAAGACGCATCAAGAAGTTAAAAAGAGAGCTTGAGAATATTCGAGTTGGACCGAACACAGTGGTAGCTCGAGCGAGAATGAGAGAGATCCAGCTGCTTTTGGAGAATTTGATGGATCAAGAAGAGATGTACTGGATCCAGAGAGGTAGAGCAAATTGGCTGTTACATGGAGATCGAAATACTGCTTATTTTCACAATGCAGCAACTTCCAGAAAGAAGCGAAACCAGATTAAGAAACTTTTGGATGACACAGGTGTTTGGCATGAAGGTACGGACCAACTAAAAGCTCATGTAACTGGTTATTTTGCTAAGCTTTTCACATCGGAGGTCCTTGATCCAGACCCGGTTGTTCTTTCTCATGTTAAAAGAAGTGTTACCGTTGAGATGAATGAAGCTCTATTAAAGCCATATACAATGGAGGAGGTTCGAAAGGCTTTGTTTGATATTGGGGATCTCAAAGCACCAGGCCCAGATGGACTACATTCTATATTCTATAAACGGTTTTGGCCAATGTTGGGTGATGATTTAGTTACAGAAGTTCTTGCTGCTGTTAATACTAGAATCATTCCTGAAGGATGGAACGACACTACAATAGTGATGATCCCTAAGGTTAAAAATCCGGAGAAAGTTACACAATTCAGACCTATCAGCCTCTGTAATGTGGTCTATAAGGTAATCTCTAAACTGCTGGCTGCCCGTCTTAAGGTCATTCTTCCGGATGTTATTAGCCCTACCTAGAGTGCCTTTGTACCAGGGAGACTTATTACAGATAATGTACTAGTTGCTTATGAAAGTTTCCATACTATCAAAAATAAACGGATAGGCAAAGAAGGTCTGTGTGCAGTTAAGTTGGATATGCATAAAGCTTATGATAGAGTGGAGTGGGTATTCCTGGAAAATATTTTGTTGAAGTTGGGCTTTCACGCCAACTGGGTGGACATGGTTATGAAGTGTGTATCTTCAGTGGAATATCGTGTCCGCCTAAATTCTGAAATAACTGAGAGCTTTAAACCAACTAGAGGACTTCGTCAGGGTGATCCATTATCACCGTATTTGTTTCTTTTATGCACTGAAGGTCTCACTGCTCTTTTAAATCATGCTGAAGAAACAGGTTTATTGGAGGGAGTTAAAGTTTGTCGAGAAGCACCAGTTGTCACAAATTTGCTATTTGCAGATGACTCTCTTATCCTCATGAAAGCAAATGCAGAGAATGCTATTACGTTGAAGGATATACTTGACAAATATTGTGCAGCCTCAGGCCAGATGGTGAGTGGTGACAAATCCAGTATTTTCTTCAGCCCATGCACTGATGTTGAGGTGAGGGTGCAGGTTTGTAATATTCTAAATATCATGACTGAAGCTCTAAATGACAAGTATCTAGGCTTGCCTGCGCAAGTAGGTTTGGATAAAACTGACTTTTCAGTATTTGATTGACCGTGTATGGCAAAGAGTGAATGGGTGGAAAGAAAGACAACTCTCGGCAGGAGGTAAAGAAGTGCTCCTTAAGGCAGTGGGCCAATCTATACCATCATATGCAATGTCGGTCTTCAAAATTCCCAAACAAACTTGCAAGGGAATAACTGACGTGATGTCGCACTACTGGTGGGGGGATGGTGATGCTCAGAGGAGAATGCACTGGTTTGCGTGGTGGAAGATGTGTGTACCGAAAAGACAGGGAGGTATGGGATTTCGAGATATTCATTGTTTCAATTTAGCTCTTTTAGCTAAGCAGGCGTGGAGGCTTATTGAGAACCCGGATTCTTTGTGTGCCCGGATTCTGAGAGCAAAATACTTCCCGGATGGTGATTTATTAAATTGCATGTTAAAGAAGAATGCCTCATTTACATGGCAAAGCATAATGCAAGGTGTGACTACTTTGAGACATGGATATATTTGGAGAGTAGGAGATGGTGGAAACATTAATATCTGGAGGGATGCTTGGATCCCAAACTCTCCATCCAGAATGATCATCACACCTAGGGGAGGCCATTTGATTTCTAAGGTGAGTGACTTAATTGATCCATCAACGGGTCAATGGGATGTCGACCTTGTTGAGCAAACTTTTTGGCCCATTGATGCGGTAAGGGTTCTTGCTATACCATTGTCGACAAATGATATGACTGATTTTATTGCTTGGAGTCTGAATAAGCATGGAAATTTTACTATCAAATCGGCTTATCATACTGTCTGGGATTACCAACATGGACGTAAACTACGGAGAATTGATGGTTTGGGCGCCTCAAGTGCTAACCCAACATGGCAGAAAGTTTGGAAACTTAACTGTCCAGCAAAGGTAAAAATCTTTCTCTGGCGAACACTACATGGAACTATGCCTTGTAATGTTGTTCTTGCAAATCGTCATATACCTGTTAGACCGGCGTGTCCAGCATGTGGCCAAAGTGCGGAAGATGTTTTGCATGTGTTGTTTCGATGCAAAAAAGCCAAGGAAGTGTGGCGCCTCCTAGGACTGGAAGATGTTATAGCGCATGCATGCGAAGTGGATCGAGCGGGGGAAGCAATACTTGCTTATTTGCTAAATTTTCCCGCACAGGAGGCGATCGTTCTAGGCGTTAAAATTTTTTATGAGCTCATGTCTATCACTTGCTGGTACCTCTGGTGGGAAAGACGGAAACTAGTTCACAAGGAGCATGTGCAAGATGCGAAAAGAATTTCACAATCTGTGAGAGCGATGGCAGAAAATTTTGTTATTGCATGTGACCCAAAGGCAGTACTAAAGAAGGGCGGATGGAGAAAACCACCTAATGGCTTTGTTAAGCTGAACGTAGATGCCGCCTTCGACTATGACGCGTTACATGGAGCTATGGGAGCAGTCATACGAGACGACAGAGGTCATTTTATTGTTTCTGGGAACAAACTAATAGAGTCATGTTATGATCCTCTTTCTGCAGAGGCATTGGCTCTTAAATTTGGTTTACAACTCTCTTCTTCGGCAGGGTGTAACAGGCTTGTCGTTAATTCCGACAGCCTAGAACTAATGGAGATTATGACCAAGGACGGTCAGTATGCGGGGAATGCAGCAGCCATCATTGATGATTGTTACCACTTGGCATGTGAGTTTAGTTCAATTCGGTTTGAGTTCTGTCCTAGAGAAGCAAACGTTGTTGCTCATGAATTAGCTAGTGTAGCTAGATCTAAATTCTGCAGTGAGTGGATTGAAATGGCTCCTAATGAGCTTCTTCCTCTTTTACTTAAAGATGTAAGTGTTATCACCAATGAATAAAGAGGGAAATTTAGTTGTCAAAAAAAAGAAAAAAAAAAGATAGATGGTTCGTATCTTGCATGTTGGGTCGGTTCCCTCAGGTGTGTGGCGCCTATAAAAAGGGCAGGCTACGGCTAATGTATGGAGGCTATTTTTTGAGAGTTTAGACAGTCTATCGTATCCATTATCAAGCGGCCTCTTTGGGCGTCGCTGCTATTTATCTCGCGTGATTTTTCTGTGTGGAAGTCGCGCTTGGCTCGAGGTCCGTCGTTCCTGACGGGTTGCGCGCTGGTTACGTCTACTTCGGTGGGAGGTTCCTCGTGTGTCGACGGATCGTCCGTCGGTCGTCGTTACACCTACTTCAGGTTACGCGTACTGCTCGTGTAATTGGGAGTATTTTTTATCGGTGGATCTAAAAAGTTATTGCATCGTGAAAGATCGGGCCAAATCAGCTGCACGATCGAGGTCGTGCCTCATCAATCGGACCTCCTAGCACATTTTAAAATGTGAAAAGAATGAACATGTTCACACAACATAAATGTTTGTTGTCGCAAATTTTTAAATCAAAATTCAAAACATTGCTCGATATACAAAAATGACAAATCCTTAGCACAACCTCGTTATTTAGGTGTCTCTGGTCCCCTTCATGGAAAATAAAAGAGAATTGCAAACATAAAAGTTGGGATCAATCTTGAATTGTTCTTTATTAATTTATTTTGGGAAAAGTATATTTGACACACAGAACAAATTTTACAAACATAGAAGCATCGACACACAGAACAAAGAGAATTGCAAACATAGAGAAGCATCAACACACTGGACAATTTTTACAAAATAGAAAGTTACATCTGAACTCCATCAACCAGTCAGCATTCCATATTTTTACAAGAAAGTGCTTGATTAAAGAATCCCATTTGAGGGGAATTTCATTTATATTTGAAGTATTTTGTGCTCAAGTAATTTTTAAGATATTTGATAACACCCGAACATCAGATAGGAGCACATGGCAAATTGAACATTTTTGATGGCAAATTTAGTGACGCAAAGGATGATAATAAGAGGGTGTTTGCTTCCAGGGACTTATTGGTCTAGGGACTTAAAAAAGTCCATATAAGTCCCATCTAAACCAAACAGGAGGGACTTATAGGGACTTAAAGTAGGCATTTGGGACTTATGAAATAAGACTCTCAAGGAGGGACTTATAGGGACTTATAGTTGTAATATGGTCTTATAGGGACTTATAAGTCCCAGAAACCAAACATGTAGGGGCTTATTAGAGACTTGAAACTTATAAGTTGGAACTAAAAAAAGTCCTAGGACTTATGAACCAAACAGGGCCTAAGCATGACGATTTCGTGGTGGAGGGCGCGTCGTGCCAAACTAGAGTGAGCCACCGCTATATTATCGGCGAGTGGGCCAAAACTGGCGGCCTAGGCCCATGAGCCCATACGCAGGACCGGCTTCCCGAGCCCAACCGACCTCCTTCTGGGGCAACACGAGGCGGCAACCAGGCCGAGCATTCTCGTCCCCTCCCCTCCCCACCCTTCTCCTCTCCGTCGCCGTAGATCCACCGCCGCCGTCGCCGCCGCCGCCGCCAACGATGGGCTGCCTGCTGGCGCTCACCGACGACCTCCTCGCGGACATCCTCATCCGCCTGCCGTCGCCGGCGGACCTCTCGCGCGCCTCCGCCTCCTGCGCCTCGCTCCGCCGCGTGGTCACCTCCCCGCGGTTCCTCCGCCGGGTCCGCTCCCTCCACGCCCCGCCCCCGCTCGGCGTCTTCGTCCCTGACACCGCCGCAGGATTCTTCCCGGCCCTCCCGCCCAACCCCGCGGCCGGCCCCGCCCGCGCGCTCGCCCTCGCCGCCGATTTCTCCTTCGCCTTCCTCCCGGCCCCCGCGCGCGCCTGGCTCGTCCGCGACCACCGCGACGGCCGCTTCCTCCTCGACCGCGCCGCGCCTGCCGGCTCCACGGCCTTCACCGAGGTCGCCGTCTGCGACCCGCTCTCCCGGCGCTGCCTCCTGCTCCCGCCCATCCCCGACGCCCTCGCCGCCGCCGTCGAGAACCCCTACCTCCAGCGCGGCGGCGACGACGGGGGCCTCCAGTCGCGCAGCAACGAGATCTTCCTGGCTTCTCGCGGCAACGACGACCGCGGCGAGGAGTTGCCCTTCGCGGTCATCTGGATGGCGTGCTGCCGAGGGAAGCTGGTCGCCTTCTCCTACTGCTCTGGATCTCGGGAATGGAGAGCGCTTTCGCCGCCGGTGCACCACGCGCTGAGCATGCGGAGAGTCATGGGTGTCCGACTGGGGCAACGCAACCATGCCCACGGGTGCTTCTACTGGATGATAACTCTCACCCGGAGGTGGCTCGTGCTGGACACCCGCAAAATGGAGTTCTCCATCCTCGACATTTCGCCTGTCCTGGCAGGCCGCTCGATGATGTTCAGTAATCAGATCACCACTCTGGAGTCGGGAGAAGGCAGGACAACCGTTGTGGTCTCGGATCTTTTTAGGGCGGATAAAAGATGTGTCCTCTACTTTTATTCGTTCATGCATTTCAGTGACCGGTGGCAGCTGCAGAACAAAATTACCTTGCCCGAGGAATGGGGAGACCGGTTTCGAGGCATCATCGGTGCATTTGAGGGCTGCTTATATATAAAGCTAGATCATCCAAAGCAGAACTTGGGAGATCCTGTTGAGCAAAATGTCACATACTTTTGGTTCGATCTCAAGACTATGCAGGTTGGTAGGTTCACTGAGATAAGTTCTGCTACTGTGAACGAAGCCTACCTTTACATGGGGTTTCCCCCATCACTATCACTTTCTAGTGTTTGATGTGGTAAGCTTGTTCTCTCTTCCTGTTTTTTTTTCATTTTTCATTTTTCATTTTATTGTTTCGTTATGCCATACTAGATTATTTCATTTTGTAGTTTAGCATTATGCCATACTAGATCACTAGTGTTGTTTGACAGTATCGTTATGTCTTCTGGAGAATCTCAAAATTTTCTGTCCTCATAATTATTTTATAATTATACATGTTTCAACCTGTAAATTTTGATAGGTTGCTCTAGAATCTCAACAAAATGATGAAAACAACTCATGCTAGATAATTCACAGTAGTGAGGATGCTTCAAAGTTCGAATCATCAGCTGCACATCTAAAACGTGTTGTTTTCGTCATCTTGTAAGATACTGAAGTTATGGGTACTGCCAGAAAGAATGTTTCCGCTGATTAATGAGCACTTCTCAGTTTTTCATTTCATGGTTTAATGTATCTAATTCACAATCAGAACCAACATTCTGTTTCATTCTTGAATTCCCGTCTAGTTGATGGAACGAACAAAGGGGCTTCCAAAATTTTCTTTATTGGCTTTCAGGTGCTTAACCGTGACATGGTTTAAGGGTTCTATGTTACCACATTTTATTGAACTACTATTGATATGCAAAATTCTACTGTAGATGGACGACTGATTTCTGGATTGGCTGGTTCCTTGGAGCTTGAAAAGGGTGCATGAGTAATGTGTCCCTCTTTACAGTCTCATTGTCTTTACTAGCATTCTTGTATCGGTACAACTGTTATGGGGGAACTGTTGCAGCCCTGGAAGTGGGGAATAGAAGAGGATTCACTTGGATTCCTTTTTGAGGAACACCAATTCAAGAGGATTTGGATGGATCATTCAATGCTTCATTTTTCTCATACAGTCGTACCAGCAGTTATGTGTCACAGCTAGGGTCTGATCGAGCCCAGTCGAGTGTTGATGCATGCAAATTTCAGCTGTATGCATTAGTTCCTAGTTGGAGTTTTGCCTTCAACCATTAGATTTCCCGAGGTTCAATGTTGTATGCACTATGTAGTGCTTTTGTTAGATTGAGGTGTTGTATGTCTTTCCATATATACTTTAGAAAAATTCTACTTTGCAAGGTGTAGTACTGTATTCCATGTACATTTACCTGAAATGCCAGAGCTACTAATAGTATTTGACTATTTGTACTTAGGCCATCTATATTCTAGGAGAGGAATGGACACAGTCAGTGATTGGCTAATGAGTCATGGGCTCGAAAACATGGATAATGGTGCTTCTACTAGATTGTTCCTCTCATGTGGAAGTGTACTGTAACAGATACGCAAACAATGGGGTTCACCATCTTGACAATCTTGTTATCATGTCAGACTATATAGCTGCATTCAATTAATCAGATAATTTCACAAAAAAGCCAGGATAAAGTCGTTAACAATATTGTCTACAATTTCTTGCTGCTGGATAAAGCATGTCTAATTTTTATGTATGTTCATGCATAAGTCTGCCAAGTGGCATTTGCTGAACGTGATCACCCTGTGAATTGTGGCTTCAGTTTATCAACATCACAAGGTGCATGCATATCCCAAGGAATTCAGCATATTAGAGTGGAACATCCGGGCGAATATTTATTGCTTGATGTTTGTCAGAATTGCATTTCTACAACCGTTTCCTCATCATTGCCGGTTTTGTCACTGACAGTGTATGATGTGGTAAGTTTGCTCTGTTCCTTTTCTTCTCTTTCACAGGCTCTGTTTGATGGTATTATGTGGTCTTCCAATGGATATATTTGTGATAGTTTTGATACTTAAATAATCTTTGTTCTACTGAACTATAAAATCTTGGTGGTTTTAGAGGCGTCATAAAGCAGAATAAATGCCCCTAATATTTGTAAAACAGGACATTTTAACACCGTTTGTGTTGTGTATCTATAACTGAAAATCACTGAAAGCGTCGGCTTAAATTCTTCCAAGCAGCACATAATCTTTGTACCAATCATGCATTGCTACACTATGGTATGTACTATGTTAGTTATCATGTCTCCACTGTTGAGCTTGCACAATGGACAGGATAATAGTTAAACAGCAGCTAGCATCAAACATTGCTGCAGCTAACTTATGGAATGTATCTACTAAGATAATAGACACGCACAATTGATGCAAAGTACAATAGATCAATAGATCAATAGACTATGCATTGTTTCATCAGGGGCATTTACCTTTGATTCCTTCTATATGTCGATACATGGATTAAGATTAAATTTGTACAAGCCTATAAGGTGCAAAAAGTCACTTTGGAACCCAGGTGCATTGGAGCCCTATTTTTTGAACTGTGCCAAAATGCTATTTTGAAGTTTCAAAAAATTCCGCCACGTCGCCCGTTGTAGCTTCTGAGTCGCTAGTGATCGTCAATCTCTTTTCTGGCGTTGAGGTGCCACTCTCCGCCAAGCAACGCACCACGCCATGGATCAAGAAGTTGGTCTTTTCGGAGCCCCCCACGCTGGACCGCTGCATCCTTGCCGCCATCCTCGCGGACGGGCTCGCGGTATGCTGTGTTGGACGTGGAAACAATAGTAACCAGTGGATGCTGCAAAGTTTTACTAGCTCTTACGACGACATTGCTTTCTGCCGTGGGAAGCTCTATGGCCTGCTCAGAAGCGATTTACTCGTGCACAACATTCATATGACCAAACAAGGTAATCTGGTGGTCAGCGAGGCCCGCACACTGCGCGTGAACCAACTACCCAAGTGCGAAGGGATGCGATTCGACATCAGCTACATCCTCAAGCACGGCGACAAGTTGCTCATGGCCAAAAGAGCCTGGTGGTCACAAGAGAACAAGGGCTTCTTCTTCAAAGTGTTTGAGCTCGTAAAGATTAGAAATACACGTAACTACTATAGGTGGGCAGAAGTGACGACATTAGACGATCATGCCTTGTTCTTGAGTGCCAGTTCTTCCAGGATGGTGTACCTGCCAGCGGGCAGGCATGGCAGAGTAGAGACAAATCACATATACTACAACAATGTCAACTTAATAGGCGACGATAAGTCCATCTGTAGGGATGCAGAGTTGACAAGCTGTGGCAATGGCCAACATTTGTACTGTGGGGAAGACCGAAAGTTCAATGGTGTTGATATGATCATGTCAGTGAGATATTACGTGCCTAGTGGTGACCATAACAATCTCATGTGGCTTCTTCCTCCTGATTTCTAGCCGCTCAATGTGATCGTAGTATCTATCAAAATTATGATGTTATCTTTTTTTGAATGAATTATGAATTATGATATTATCCAGTGTCAACAAAAACGGGATGTTATCTTGACTCTTTTATTTGATTTAGATGTTGTGCATGCTTCATGTTTAGGCCTGCCGGTGTAAATTTTACTATGTAGACCCATCATTCCAACTATTTAAATATTTTTTTGAATCAGTGTTGCCTTTATACACCACAACGAATTCAGATGTGTTATCCTTCTGTTTGATTGACTCTTTACCTAATCAGGCAAAAGCCGCAAAACATATACAAATCTTAATTGGAGTGAAGCAAAGCACGAACAAACATAAATATGGGTGACTTGAAGGTTTCATATTCCTTAATATTCATGTCGAATGAAATTCATGTAATACTAGATATTCATAATCCTACCGAAGGAATATATTGCAGATCATGTTAAGATGAATAATTTGTAAGAACGAAATGCAGATTGTTGCAACTAGCTAGAGAGGGAGGGAGGGGGGGGGGGGGGGGGGGGGGGGGGAGTTGTTTTTTTTTTTTTGAAAAATAGGGCCCTGCCCTGGCTCCACGTTTTATATATGAAACCAAACAAACCACAGACTACCAGCCTGTGGTTTGCAGGTTCATTCTAACATAAAGATTATGGGAAATGTTATTGTGTAGACGTTCCCTAGGAGGGCATGGCAAAACAAACGTTTTTATTGCAGTTTATGTTGTCGCGAGGATGACAAATTCCTTCAGGAGGCATGGCAAATCCTGACAAAAAACTGAACTTGGCGGATTTGCCAAGCTTGCTGAAGAAATTTGCCAGCCGCAGACAACACAAATTGCCATGAAAATCATTAGCATGTGCCATGCCTCACAGTGAACGTTCGCTGGTTCTAGCGGTCCAAGTTTATTGCTTATGAAGTTATGTCATTGCTATTAAAACCTGGACATGCTCGAGTAGCCATACCCGACTTTATTTCTTGTATCATGTTTAGGTGCTCCAGTTGATTTTCTTTGTGCTTGAGGTGCATTACTCTACTGTCCCCACTCCTAGTTTCTGTATTTTTTTCTTCATGCACTTCTAAAGTTTTTCTTCGTCGATTCTCCCTAACCTCTGGTACTTCTGTAACAGGGTTTTGCATCTGGTACGAACTAAGAAGTACCGATGCTGGAACATCCATTCTACATGATCATCTTGTGATCTGGTATGAACTAAGAACCACTCGTGCTGGAGTATACATTCTACATAGTCTGCTTGTGATTATTAAGAGCAGTTGACGATACCAAAGGTAACTTCCTGATTCTCCTGCCTCCCGAAATTGCGCCTTTATCAGTGAATTTTCTCAGAAATGAACAGCCCGTGTTCCTTTCCTAGAGTGCCCTTAGCACCGGTGTCATCTCTGCACGAGGCCAGTACAAAGCCTCCAAAGGTACAGCCATGGGCATGGTCAGCCCTGACCCTTCAGCCATGTCAACCTCCTCCTCGCCAACCCTCCTCCACTCAAAGCACTGCACCAGCGTGCCCAGAGCGAGCCCGACCATGTTCATGCCTAGCGCCTCGCCAGGGCACCCTCTCCTCCCCATTCCGAATGGCAGCATCCACTTCCCCTCGCCCCTCCCGCCTTCAAACCTCTCTGGCGAGAACCTTGTTGGCTCGTCCCACACACGCGCATCCCTGTGCATCTTGTGCACGTTGACAAGGAGCATGGTTCCCGCTGGGATGTCGTAGCCTGCGACGGAGCAGGCGGCGGAGGACTCGTGTGGGGCGAGGAGCGGGGCGATTGGGTGCAGCCGGAGGGTCTCCGTGATGATGCACTGGAGGTAGGGCAGGCTGGGAAGGTCGGCTTCCTCCAGGAGGCGCCCCGTGCCGACGACCTCGTCGAGCTCCACCCTCGTCTTCGCCATGGCGTCCGGGTGGTTGAGCAGCTCCGCCATGCCCCATTCGATGGTGCTTGACGAGGTGTCCGTGCCGGTTTGAAGGATGCTCTGTTGCAGCAAAGATTGACATGATGAGCTGTTGATGTGTATGTGCGTTGATGATGATGAAGATACTTCGCAAAAGAAAAATGAAGATAAAATGTAACTGCACAGTGTAATTAATTAATGTGCTCTGAGCAGTCAATAGAATTCGTGGGAAATCGCAAGAAGATGGTGAAATAGTTCAGTTCATAAATTAATTATAGACCTATGATGTTCAGTTCATAGTGTAGCAGGCAAATTGGGAAACCTTAAATGGATAATCTGGTAGATTGGTTGTTACCTACATGCCATGCAATGAAGCTAACTACATGTATTACACAAAAATAATCACTAGCAAACACATAGGCTACATAATACTGCATCTGCTGCAAAGTATTTGAAAATTGCTTCATTATAATGCACACATAAAAGTCCGACATAAGATATGTATTTTGGGAGTATTTTGAAAGTATTCCTAAATATAAGTCTTTATAGAGATTTCAATATGAACTATATACGGAGTAAAATGAGTGAATCTACACTCTAATATCTAAAAGGACTTGTATTTAGGAACCGAGGGAGTAGTCGCTTTCCAACGGCATAAAGGAAATTTGTGTGACAACGAGTGGCAAATTGGTTTTTCTTTTCTGGGGCGCTGAAGATGTGGAGGGGAAGACTAGTTGACAATATTCGATAAGGATGTGATTAGGATGGATGAACGACCAAATGAAGCTCCTGAGCCACCTAATTAAATAGCCAACCAAGTCAGTGGACTGGACTGCCTCTCAAAGATTCCATCACGATTCTCAACGCTAATTTTGACAGCTACTTAGATTGGAGAAAATAGTTTGTTTGTTTCTTAAGTTTTTTTAATAAAAAGCTAGGAGAAAATAGCTTGACGTTGCTCGTTAATGAAATGCAGCCTGAATGCTGATGCAGAGTTTCTTCTACTCACCAGGCAGAGCGCTCTGATGACCTTGTCGCTGTACCCCTCCGCATCGGCCGCCTGCATGTCCAGCAGGTCGCCCACCATCGTCCTGCCGCGGCGGCTTTTCCCCT
The DNA here is from genome assembly GCA_963921465.1 of Triticum timopheevii. Lineage (NCBI taxonomy): Eukaryota > Viridiplantae > Streptophyta > Magnoliopsida > Poales > Poaceae > Triticum > Triticum timopheevii. The sequence goes on along the minus strand of OY997264.1, from coordinate 38,364,227 downwards.
CGTCGGAGGCGGCGCGGTGCTCGTCAATGAGCCGCTGCGCCCACTCGTTGCGCTTCCGGGCCAGCCGCACTGCTCGTCGCTTCGTGCCGCCGATGTCCAGCATGGCGAGCACCGGCAGGAAGTCCTGCAGGTTGGACGCGCCGTGCATCGCGAAGTACTCGCGCACCATCTCCCGGAACCTGGCGGCCTCCTCCGCTTCCGACTCCGGCACGTCCCCCTTGCCGCCGTAGTACCGCTTCCCGGCGATCATCCGCGCCACCACGTTCAGCGCCAGTTCGAACGCCCGCGCCTTCACGTCGGCGCGCGCGGGGCTCGGCTCCGACGCCCCGGCGGCGGCGGCCTCGAGGAAGAGGCGGCGTGCAGCGAGGCGCACCTCGTCGCCGCGGACGGCCGCGGAGCGGAGGAGGCTGCCCGCGGAGAGCACCTCGACGGTGGCGATGCGGCGGAGGTTGCGCCAGTTGGCGCCGTAGCTGGACGACCCCAGCGTGGTGTAGCCGTTGGAGAGGTGCCGCGCGGAGGGGAGCCGGGGCCGGTTGGCGAAGACCACGTCGTGCGCTGTGAAGCACAACTCGGCGGCGGCCGGGTCGGCGACGTGGAGCACGCGGCGAGAGCCGAAGCGGAGGAGCAGCGCCGGCCCGTGCGCCGCGGCGAGGTTGGCCAGCGCGCGGTGGAGCGGCTTCTTGAAGAGGTGCAGGTGGCCGATGACCGGCAGGGACGGCGGGCTCGGCGGCAGCCGGAGGCCACGCTCACGCCGGCTCTTCCTGATGCTCCCGAGGAGGATGAGGACGAAGAGGACCGTGGCAAGCGAGAGGGGCAGGTAGGAGAGCGTCGTGGCGTCCGCCATGGATGGATCTTGGAGCTCAGCGACGGTGACGCGATAGGCTGGCGCACGTGGACTGGTGTGGAGGAGATGCGCGTGGAGTAGGAAAAGTCCACTCGCGCTGGAGCTTGTCTACAGCGTGGGATGATTAAACAAGAGGCTAGTGCCGAGCTCGTGGACGGCCATTTGTTTAATCAATCTGATTTTTTCTATACATGCGTGTACCTTAATTAGTTGGACATTATCCAGGTAAATAGGCTAAAAATCAGGTTAAAAGAGGCTAAAAATGGTCAAGGTAGCATCCCCATGAGTTTAACTTCATGTTTAAGCCCCTGTTTCACCAAATTGACAGTTTTTTACCCAATTTTGAGAAAATTCTCAATTTGTACCCCCATTGGCTGACTTTGTGCCACATTTTATCACATGTGCCCCATGTCCCACATTTCCCCCCAATTTGATGGTGACTGGACGTGCCATGTATGCTATTTTTTTTATGTTTTTTTGTCTGCTTTTAGCTACTGCAGAAAACTGGCCCAGTGTGATTTCGGCAGGAGTGGGTCCTACCAGTCAGCGGGAGAAAGTCTCCTCACCTTTCCCCTTGCACTGGGCTCACTCAGCCATGCCATCTGACGCTGGCAGCTGGCAAAAGGCGGCGCCGCACACCACCTCTCCTATGGCCTCGGGGAGTCGGATGCTAGTTGCTCATGCGTGGCTCCGTGTGGTTGCAGGCGTGGCCGTGTGCGTTTGTGCGCCCCCCCGGGCCATGCGCTCGTATGATAGAGAAGCATGCAGCAGGCTGCGTCCATGTGGCAATGGAGGCGTGACGGAGGTGCTGAAGGGCGGGACAACGGCCGGCGTTCGTGTGAAGGAGAAGGTAGTGGTAGATGTCGGCGGCCAGATCGAGGTAAACACGTGCGGCGGAGAGTGCAACCATGAGGGCGTTGATGTCGGGGGAGTGGTCTTGGTGCTTGGAAGGGGCGGCGAGCTGCAGGTGCATGGCTTCCTTCTAGCGTCCCAATTCCCATTCTTGAAGATCTTATCATTTCTCTTTACTTCAATATATCGATAGCATAGGATCCCCCGGCCACTGGAATACATTGATTTCTGTCTCAATTCGCCATTTGCACAATATTCTTGCGTCCCATGATCAGAATCCAGTGCTATTTTACCGAAAAAGGGTTTCCCCCGCTTTGTATACAAAGCAACCAACCGAAACATCTAACGATAGGTGCTGGGGCGGAAGCAGCACAGTCACGCCCAAAAAAAAAGAGAAGAGAATACAAGAGAAACAAACGCCGACAACGGCGGATCGACAAAGAAACGAAGAAGCCTCGTGGCCGCTGCACCCACCGGAGATCTCCCACCAGACTCCGAGCCTTCGAAGCACCGGTACCAATCAACACTTCCAAGAAGGGACGCGACGAAGACGACGCTGCTGCCAAGGGTTTCCCCCGATACGGTGAGGAGAGAGGAAGGGTAGCTCCGACGCCCTCCAGGAAGGTCTGGCGGCACCCACAAGCGCCACCGCGTCGATGTCGGCCAAGCCAACAGAGATTTCTCCCGATCCCAACCTCCAACTCAGGCACTCCGAAGCTCGCCGCCAAACAGACCCTCACCCTGCGCCAGCCCGGACACGAAGCGTTCAACGCTGTCTCGCCACGGCACCGTGAAGCATGGTCGGCACAATGAAGAAGAGGAGCCGGGACAAGGCAGCAGCACCATCGGCACGCGGGAGGTCCCCACCTCCACCGCCGAAGACGGTAGCTGACCAGACGCAATGGCAGGAACACACCAGGCCCGTGGCCGCACAGGCCCGGCCGGGAACGCCGAGGCCCGTAAAGTTCCCGCCTTCGCGCTGCAGCCGGCACGCCGTCGGCTCCGCCGCCCCTGTCCAAGCCGCTCCCCTTCCTCCCCACACCGAAAGCCGCCAAGAGAGGCACCACCACCACGCGCACCGCCGGCCACCATCACCAGGTCGCTGGACCGCCACCGGCCGAGCCGCACCACCGCCGCACACCCACGACGGAGAGGAACCATCGCAGCCGCCAGCAGCCCGAAGCCGGACCCCAGCCGCCGCCCGCAGCCCTCGCCGCCTGCCGGGCGGAACCGGCCGCCGCGGCGAGGCGCACTCCACCGCGCGGCCGGCCACGCCGCACCACGCGCCGCCGGAGGGCCGCGCGCCGCCGCGCCGCGGTGCCCCGCGCCCGCACCGCGCCCGCCCGCGAAGGAGGGACCCGCGTCGCCCCCAATGCGCGGAGGAGTGCTATTTTCGCTGGCAGCATATCAAAAGCTAACATGATTTCATCAAAGAAATAGATGTCTCTCTTCTTTTGTGCTATCATAGGATTCTAGCATTGCGAGGCAATTAAGTGGACAGTTGAAACGATGGAGCAGGGCGCTCGAAGCCGAACGTGGTTGGGAGGGCGTCGGAGGTGAAGAAGAATTGATGCCGACGGCTGCGATGGGGTGTTGTGCTTGGGAGGTGGAGGCCGGACTCGAACGAATGAAGGGTGAACTGAAGGAGTTGACTTTTCGTCTTTCCCCTCAAATCAAATCAAATAAAAAGAGTGAACAAGTTGATGAAACACAAGTATAGATGTGCACGAGCGAGTCTGTTTATGTTGTTACTTTTTGTTTTTTGTTTGTTGTTGCTGAGAAAAGAAGAAAGGGATCCGACCGACGGGGAGAGCAGTGAGCACGAGCGAGTTTAATCCAAACAAAGGGTTCGTGCTTGGATGTCGTAGCCTGTGGGGCGACGAGCGGATGCAGCGCTGATGCAGAATTTCTTCTACTCACCAGGTAGAGCGCTCCGATGACCTTGTCGTTGTACGCCTCCGCATCGGCCGCCTGCATGTCCAGCAGGTCGCCGACCATCGTCCTTCCGCGGCGGCTCTTCCCCTCATCATCGTAGAAGGAGGCACGATGCTCGTCAATAAGCCGTTGCGCCCACTATTGAGTTAGATCATCTTGTACTCGATACCATATCACATCAATACAATCAAGAATGACGTAGGGTTTTACCTTTTCGAAGGGCCTGAACCTGGGTAAATATCATATCTCTTGTCTCCTGTTTCCCATGGTTCCCAGGTCCATAGCTTTGGATCCTGTACCCGAGATCAATTGGTATTAGTACCAACACCGACCATCCTATCGCGGACCTCGCGTGGGAGAAAAACGCGTATGGATACACTAGCCACAGGGCACAACACCTGCTTCACCGCACTGTCTTGACATGACGAGAAGATCTGCCATGGGAACGTCGGCGCCGGATGTTGCCATGACCTAACAATACGCCATATACCTCGCTGAGAAGTTCGTCCGGAAGCTTGGACCACACATCACCGGCCGCCCTCATCTTGGCCGCCATCGTCCTCGTTCCCGATTTTGACTACAAGACGGTTATTATGCGGATGGATTTGTATTGCTGTGGGGATCGGTTTGATAGGGTGGAATTACCATCTTGTATACTCCTATTTCCGTCGGGGGCAAGGCATCTAAACTGTAGGCAATCACGTCCCTACTCCAAGCAAATATAAGCATTAAAAAAACATTATTTTTTGTGTGGAAAAAGAAAAAGGAACTAGTATATTTGATCGTTACTTAAAACAAATTCAAAAAAGCGAGACGCCGGGTCTGCAACATGCTACAAAATCATAGATTAAAAGCGGGACAAATGATTTCGCGGCGGCCTCTCCCAGCAGCTATAGCAGCCGCCATAGCGGGCAATCGCGGCAAATAGCAAAAATATTTCTGATGGGAGAGATGATTTCTGGATGGTTTTGCTCATTGTTCATCCATTTAGAGGGATTTGTGGAGGATTTCACGGTAGTAGCCATAGCTTAGCGGCGAGATTTCGGGGCAGCTATAGCGCAACTATCGCGACTATTTCACGGGCTATTTTAATCTATGTACAAAATCTACATCTCTGAGGATAAATGTTGAGAGAAACATACTACCCCCTCCCCAAAATCATGGGAGGACTGACAAGTTTCGGGGCAACTTCGGATCAGCCCTCGACCTCTCGCTACATGCAGTGGTAGCGACCAAAACTTTTGCCCCTACCTTCGCTAGCGAGACCTCTCGTCCCAGCCTCCTCATCTTGGTGGTACTCTACACAGTAGCGCCATAAAGCAGGTGCTTTGGTCCTCTCGCCATTCTTCAGATCGGGCGAGATTAGAATCTCGATGTGTCGCTCGCGTATGTCGCTATTCGCAGCGGCGCTCGCGGCGAGGGCAAGAAGGATGCTCTGGAGCGAGGAGTTTGGTCTGATGGTGGTGGATCTATCGTTCTCCCCCGACCTCGTCGATGGGTTGCGACGGATCTTGGTACAAGGTAGCACGGGGGCGTCCCCCGATCGACGTGGCACATCGACATATGCCTTGCTGCTTTGAGCGGGCCTGTTTATCGACTTACAAAGCCTCGTTGGCGATCATGATTTTCTAGATCCAGCAATGCTGGAGGCTCAATGTCTCTTTTGGCATGCGCTTTGAAGGCACTAGATTTGGGTGAAGGCCGCTGGCTTCGGCGAGTGCAAGAGAAGCTAGGGATAGTTTTATATTTTTATATATTTTAGGGGTCTATTTGCAAAGTTTTTAGAACTGTCATGTTTTTGGTCAGTCTTTTAGTTTCTACGTGTGTTTGGCTATCTAACTTTATTTTCTATCAGTGAAATGAATTACGTGGTTGCTCTCAAAAAAATATCTTGGGCGCATTAGTTATTAGCACCAAAATTGTAAAGGAAGAGGGAGCCATCCACGATTGAAAAGGAAGATGGATTTACGCACGATCTCCTTGGACCTAGTCTTGTTTGACCGATCCAATCTGAAGGAAGTGATCTACATCACCTAAATCATTCATGGAGAAGGAAGATTTGAGTGAGTGAATAACTGAATGGAGAGTGGTCGTGGTGTTAATTAGTATTGAGGATTATTGTCAATGAAAAAATAAGATATATGATAGAGGAACCATGATGCAAAATAAAAATAGAGAATTACACTTAAAAACAATTACATCGTTGTGATATGTCGTATGTGGTGAGCAACCTCAAAGCAAAGAAACAACTACATTGTTACACCTTTTTGATCTTATAGTGAATCCTTGTGATTTATGCACTTACCAGTTTCTTTTGCTCCCCGTGTGATGATATTTTTGCTTATCTAGAAGATCCATAATTGACCCTCCACACTGATATAAGTCGCGGTATCGACCGTTGTTGATCACAAAGCTTTCTCCTTGATCTACACGACCGCCCCCATCGAGCCATCGTGGAATCCAGCCCTACCAACAGCCACCACCATCTCTTCCGCTATGGTCAGATACATCCCAATGGTGAGGAAAGTACTCTTTAGTAATGCTTCCATGGAGGAGAAGGATGTCCACGGGAGCCATCATCACCGGCACCGACCTGCATCGAACCCAAACCTTTCACCAAAAGCCTAATGCTTCAGTACCTCAGGCACTTGAGCATAACTGCAGCAAAGCCGTGAGACTGGGCCGTGACTCCTCTTCTAGTCATCAACGGTTAACTATGCCAAATAGAGAAAAACAACAACACTGCCACACCACACTATGAAAGCAAACACAAAGCGATGTTGACACCACTACAAGCAAAATCTGTTGGACCAGCCGAGACACGAGGCCCATCCGAATCCACGCAAGGGAGCACCCCCCAAAACCACTGCTCCATCCGAACCCCCACCATCATTGCATCCCTCATGCCACCACCACCATTGCGCACCTCAGAGCCAACCTGCCAACAAAAAACAAGCCGTCATGCCGTCCTCCAGCCCAACCGCACCGCCAACGTACATTCGGGGTTGAAGCTCGCGCAACCATAGAGAGATGACGCGCATCCACAACACTAGCACACTGCAAAATGCCAATTAGCATCCCCGATGCAACGCCAACCACCACATACGACAGGCGCCGCACTAACCCATCACCATGCCACAACCGCGGCCTGGCCAAGTTGGGTGGAAGGCGCTCAAGCCGTCTGCCAAAGCAACACCGCTGACAAACATGAGTCGAGCAGCAGGCTCGCACGACCCCGATTGGGCCTGCCTTCACCCAACTATCACCACGAGCCAACACGTCATCTAGATCCGGCCGCCGGCCGCATGGACGCCACCACTGTAAAATGCCACGGGATACCCGATGCCTCCACCATCGGCGCTCGTCGATCTGCCTATCAATCATGGAGTCGGCGTGTTCGCACGACCTGTGCATCTCCCATGCCTCCTATGGGAACTAGCTAGTGTGGCTGCCGACACCATGTCACCTGCCAGTGGCAACGGCGGCCGAGGACAGAGTCAAAGGAGGAGGTAGGTAGATGGCAGGATTTGGTAGTCTAGTAGCCCTGCGGGAAGCAGCTGCAGACAGTCGAATGTGTATATATGTGTTTGTGCCCGATCACATTCGAATACAGAATTTCGTTCTCCTGCGAGCTAGTTCCGCAAATCTGCATTTCATATGATTACATGAATTTGTTTTTGACGGGAATATTCAGGATTTTTCACCCCTCAGGTTGTGACATTTAAGTCATTTGTTCGTGTTGAGCTTGAATGCATATTACGATCTTGTGTGTTTTTCCTAAGTAGGGAAATCCGTGGCAATCACAAGGGGAAGAATAACACATCTTATCTTTTTCTGGTGTATCAAGTGAAAATAGATTCAAAATCAAGACAATGAATTTTGGGAACGAAGGGGGGGAATATATAAAGGTTTAGACAGGCAGACCTATACATGTACCACATGGAACATCAGCTAAAAGGGTAACATAAAACCCCGTTTCTATTTTTCCGACAAAGGTTGAATTTTCTTGGCTCAAAATGGAGTATCAAGAGGATACAAAGACAATAAGCACACACTCGGTTTCTGCATAATTAGGATGAACACAGCCAACCGAAAACACACACACACACACACACACACACACACACACACACACACACACACACACACACACACACACACTCACCCGCACACACACACACACACATGCACACCAACAACTATCAAAGTCATAAAACACCATTTCTATGAAAAGTAGAATAAACATCATACTTTTGATACATACTGCAATGACATTGACCAGCTAGAAATCCGGAGGGAGAAGCCACGTCAGACGGTGATCAGTAATGTTATAGTGACTAGTCCTGTAATATCCTGTTGACTTGATCCTATCCACTCCATTGATTTTTTTGTCTTTCCTACAATACAAATGTTCGTTGTAGTGACATTTCATCAATTGCACATCATTGCAGATGCGATTAGTATCGCCTGGTAAATTTAAATGGTTGTAGTAGATGTGATTTCTCTCTACTCCGCCACGCCTATCCGCCGGCACGTACATCATTTTGGAGCAACTGGTACTGAGGAACAAGGCATGGTCGTCCAATGTGGTCACTTCTACCCAGCTGTAGTCGGAACACGTATTTTTAGTTAGCTCAAACACCTTGAAGAAAAGCCTGTTCTGCACTGTCGTCCACTGGGCTCGTTTGGCCATCAACATCCTGTCGCCGTGCTTGAAAATGTAGCTGATGTCATCGGATCCCACACACTTGGGTAGTTGGTTCATGTCCAATTCGTAGGTGATGCTGACCACCAGATCGCTGTTCTTGGTCATGCTAATTGTGTATATTTGTAGACTGCGGCGGAGTAGGCCACATAGCTTCCCATCGTAGAAAGCGATGTCGTAGTAATGGTTACGCTCTCTCGACCTCCACCAATTATGGTTGCGACACCCAACTTTCCACACCGCGAGCCCGCCCGTAATGACGGCAAGGATGCAACGATTTGACGTGGGGCGCTCCGAACACACTAACTTGTCGATGTATGGCGTGGCGCGTTGCTTGACAGAGAGTGGCGCCTCGATGCCAGAAAAGAGATTGACAATTGTTAGCCAGTCACCAGCACCACCGTCGCGAGAGGATGCGGCGGCGATCCAGCCTCCATCGTGAAACCCGACCAGCCTGTTGTGGACTGCCTCGGGCGGGAGCTGAAGGTGTAAGGATACGCCGTCCATGGGGCAGAACACGCGCATCCCGCCGTCATAATATAGCGAGTAGATGAGCCATGGCAAAGTCGGCGCAGGGTGTTGCCGTGACTTGACAACACGCCATGAGCGGCAGACTGCGGTGAAGCGGACGCGGCCGAGAGGGGAAGCGATCCGGCCGTAGACCTCGCCAAGAAGATCGGCCGGAAGCTTGGACCACGTATCATCGGCCGCCGCCGCAGCCGACGTACTCAGCTCGGCCGCCATGTTCCTAGTTCACGATTTTTGCGGATGGATTTGTATTGCTGTGGCCTGTGGGGATCCATGTAGTAGCTAGGTTTGGCAGCGTATATACTCCTTTTTCCGTCGGGGCCACGTAAACCGAGAGCAATCATGTCACGTCCCTACTTCATGGAACTCATATTTTAGAAGAAAAAAACTTTTATTTTATGGATTTGTTTTGGGCGAAAATACCAGAACAGTTTTTCATTAAACTAACAAAAGGGTTTGCGCGTTGCAACGGGAAAAAATCCCACACAGTTCAAAATTTCAGAGGCCGGTGTTGTAGATTTGGCAAACTACAGTTTTAATAAACTTAATTCATACCCCTGGACGAAAATGTCGACACGGGTCGGTTCGGGCGACACGGGCGAGGCAGATCCCCTTGATCGCAGGTGGGCGGTGCACCTCGTCTCCAACCTTGCGACGCCGACGCTGCTGCTCTTCCGACGAGGCGTACTCCTTCAGCGGGGCGGCTCGCCGTGGCTGACGCTGCTGGATGATCGTGGCGTGCGTGTCGACGCGGTGCGGGTACACGATAAGGGAGAAATACAGGAAGGTGCACAAATTCGGTTTCCTTGTCACGTTGTTCTGGTGTGCAGGGTGCTGGGGATTGGGGTGGAGGCACGGCGCGATGCAAGAATCAAGGTCAAGGAGGAAGAGAAGCGTCGGGAATGGAGGAGGATTAAAGCCGCGGTGCGGCTATCCCTTCCCCATTCGACGAGATCCATTCCCCTCCCACACCACAAACCTGTGCTCCAGTTCGAGAGATCCATGGCGCCCTGGAAGCCGAGACTCGAGGTGAGGGCGACGGAGATAGCCAACGGGGACAATGCGAAGCTGGAGAAGCTGATGGAGATCATCTCCTGGTTCGCGGAGGAGAGGGATCTGAAGGAGGCGGCGGGGATGGTGTACAGGCGGCTCACGGAGGCAGAGGATTGGCGCCTCACGCCGACGGGCGAGCCCGTGGGCGCGCTCAGGATGTTGCTCTGGGCGATGGAGGAGTCGGAGGCCGACGACCCCAAGCAGGAGATGAAGTGGAGGCGTTTCGCTCCCGCCGCCGCAAGCCTGCTGGGCCAACGGAGTTCGTCGTCGGAGCCGTGATGGGCCTCCCGGTGCCTGCTCCTACGGTGCCTGCTCCAGCGGTGAAGGAGGAGGCGTTGGGTGATCCAGTGGCCAGTGCTAGAGAGGAGGGAGTGAAGCCTGGTGCGAGGAAGAAGAAGGTGAAGTGGCCGCTGGTGATAAGGCGATCCCCGTGCGTTCGCCGCGTCTGCTCAGCCTCGCCCGCCTCGCGCGGGGATAGGAGCCTCGCCGGCGGGCATTCGCTTCTGGCTGCTCGCTGGTGAGGTCTCTGACGGGGAGGCTGGGCCCTCGTTAGTGTTGCAAGGTAAAATTTCTTCTCCCAGTAAATATCTTGTTGATTGTGATACAGAGATTTCTTTTGGCAAAATTAGAATGAACAAGCAAAGTCGATTGGCTGCTAGAAATGGGGATAAGATTGAAAATAGATCATGTTTTGGTTCTGTGTCTGGGAAAATATCTTCAGAAATGAAAGTGGGTGAGGGAATTGGTGAGAAAAATAGAAAGAAGGTGAAAGATATTGATTTCAACAAATCTATCAGGAAAAGTGATAAAAATTATGGTGCTGGATCTATTACAGAATCTAGTCGCAAGGTCGATCCAGACCTGGTTAGAAGAAGTATCTCCATAGCTGAAAAAATGAATTGTGCAAATTATGTGCAAATCCCAAATTTCTGGTCAAGTGATACTGTGCATCTAGATAATATGGTCATCGATAGATGCCAAGTCTCAATGCCTGTAGGGATTGTGAGTAGATATGGAATGTCTTCCCCCACTTGGGGTAAAAAGACAACAAATAAAGATGGGCAAAAGATGGACAAAGCAAAAGGGGAGGCGGGTTTTAGCAATACGCCTTCCCAAGCATTTCTGACTATAAATAGTGCACCTCTCCTCTGCTTTGAGAGAGAGTGTGATCCCCTTGAGGATTCAGGGTTTCCCCTTCCCCCGCCGCCACTGGGTGAGAGTGAAGAGAGAGAGAGAGATGTTGAACAGGGGGCCTGGAGGATATCGGGGGGGGGGGGGGAGGAAGATTCAATAGGGGAGGGAGGGACAATTTCCAGTATAGAAGAAAGAAAGAAGAACTTGACAGATTTAGAGAAATATACCCCAACAATGAGAGAGGAAGTGGAAGATTTGGATACATGGAAATCTGATCAGCAAGTGGAGGAAGAGAAGAGAGGGATGGCAGATCTAAAGTTACCTTCGGGCTCCAAGGAAGAATCTGTGAAGAGGTTGGAAGAGGATCAGAGGGCTAGAGAACTCAAAGGCAAAGAGGATGTGGTGGTTCTTGCTCCCTCTTTCGATCTGATCCAACATCAGTAGTGGTTTGGGGCTCTGATGGCCCAGATGTCCCAACAAAACATGGAAAGCTCGTCTGGGGGTGGGATTGTTGTCCCCCTGGAAGCAGTAGAAGTAATTTGTGTGATGAGACTAAGAAAGAGCTTGCTGGAGGGAAAGATCCCATGGAAAAAAGTGAACCTAACATCGATATGGGGAATAAGCAAGGGCAGAAGGGATGGTTTCAGAACAACATGTTTGGCCAGAGGGAGAGCTTGGATAAAAACAAAGCTAGTGGAAATTTCAGAGTGTTGTGCAACAAATGCAAGGACACCAGACATCTGACTAGAGACTGCAAGTTGCCCAATTGTATCATCTGTGGCAAGAACTCTCACATTACTGAGGAATGTGCTTGGCTGAAGCAAATTAAGCCAACCCCCAAGTTTAGTGGATATGCAGCTAGAGGTTTAGAATTGTTGCTGGTACAAAATTCTAAAGATGTTGTTAGTAGTGAACAGACTAACCCTATGGCCATTGAGTACATATCTTCTTGGGAGATTAATCAAACTCAAATCCTGGAGGGGTAGAACTACATGTTTAGCTGGAACTGGCAGTAGAGATGCAAGAAACATGGAGATAGAGCTTACTTGATGAGATTTCCTAGCAAGAGCAGACTGGCAGAACTTCACACATTTGAAAACTTCAATTTCCTGGGGACCAATGATGTGATTAATGTGGACAGGTGGACTTATGACACTCAAGCTATTGGCAAATTGCACACACTGTGGGTGCAGTTTGGTAAAATCCCTGAATGTTTCAAACACTTTTTTGGAATGTATGAGGTGGCTGCTTCTCTTGGTCCTGTTTTGTAAATTGATATGTCCACTATTTTGAAAGAGAAAATCAGGGCTAAAGTGGGAGTCAGAGACTTTAAAAAAATCCCCCATCATACTGAGATTACTGACAAGGACCTGATGATATACAGAATCAACATTGAGTTGGAAGAGGCGATTGAACAAGGGTGGTATGAAGAAAAGAGAAAGTTTGAGAACATGGAGACTGAACTTGATGGAACAGCAATGGGAGGTTAGAAAAAAATCAATATTGGTGAGTTGGGAGCTGATGGAATTAAGGAAAACATCTCCTTGGGAAGTGTGGGACTCAAACAATTTGAGGAGATGCAGCAGAAGAATGAGGAGATATTGAAGATGCAGAAAGATTACTTATTGGAGGAGAGCTTGAGAAAGAAAGTTGAGGTGGATCTAGATAAATCTCTTAAAAAATTTCAAGAAGTTCAAGAAATCAGGTCCAGGAATGATGCTTGGAAAGCTGTGGAGGAAAAAAAGACTGCTACTTGGGAAACTGAGAAGAAGAGTCTGCTGGAAATGATCCAAGGTCAGCAAGAACTGATAAATAAGTGCATGGAAAAAATTGACGCTTGGGAAGAGAAAGATATCTATGGAGAAGACTTGGGTGAGAAAAATGAGCTTGAATCTGAAATATCCCAGGATCACACACCTGAAGATGCTTATGCGGAACCTGTGGATTATTCAGCTAGTCAAGATTCAGTGGAATCTCTAGGCACAAAATTAGGAATTGACAAGAAGGAGGAAGGAGACAAGGATAAAGATAAGGATGGACCTACTAGAAGAAGTGATAGAAACCTGGATAAAAAAGATGCTAAAATAGAAGACCTGGCCGAGGAAAGGGTAGCTGAAAAAAACAATTATGGTAAGGATTCTGATCTTTCTGATGAAAAAATTTCATTATATGATATGGCTAACAAAGTTGGAATTGATTTGGGATGTGCACTAGATATGGTTGCACAAAATCTAGACCTGATTTCTAACATGGAACAGGTTAGAAGATATATATATATATATATATATATATATATATATATATATATATATATATATCTCCAAAAATTAATCAATGAAAACAGGAGGAGAAAAAGGATGACTCTCCAAGTCTTATTGACATTGGAGATGTTGAGTTACAGGACTTATGTTCAGAAGGAGATAACTCTGAGGGTGATATAGAGATAGAACATTATGACACGTTAAAAAAGATTTTTTCTAGTAACAAAAAAATGAGAGGTGGGATGCCAGCCTTCAGTGCTGGGGAAAATCCATCTTGAGTGGCGGGACTAGAGTGAAGAATAAAAAAAATAAAAAAATGAGAGGCATGTTTTGGAATTTCAGAGGGATTGGGAAGGATACTAAAAGAAATTTTATTAGAGATACCATTTTGGAGAAACAATTAGATTTTGTTGGACTCCAGGAAACCATTAAGAGTGACTTCATAAAAAATGAGCTACATAACCTTGCTAGGGGAAGAAATTTTCTCTGGGAATGGATTGCCCTAGAGGTAATTCTGGTGGAATCTTAGTAGGATCCAACAATGATTGCTTTGATACAATACAAGTGGGAAAAGGGTCGTATTTCATTAAAATACATTTATTTGATAAAATAGCCAGATTTAGTTGGAATCTGGTCATAGTATATGGTGATACCCAAAAAGATGGAAAAGCAGCCTTTTTGTCTGAATTATCTAGATTATATCAAGATAATCCACAACCTTGTGTGATAGGGGGGACTTTAACCTTATCAGGAATAGTTCAGAAAAGAACAAGCCTGGAGGACTAGATCATTTTAGTTTTGTTTTCAATGCTATCATAGAGCACGCTGGGCTCAGGGATCTTCTTTTGAATGGGAGAAAATATACCTGGGCAAACAACCTGCCTGATCCCACTTATGGGAAACTAGACAGAATTTTAATCTGTCCAGATTGGGAAGACAAATACCCCCTGGCTATGGTGAATGCCATGGAAAGGAAAATTTCCAATCACACCCCTCTGCTGTTAGACACTGGGAATCATAGAAAAATCCAGCCCATCTTCAGATTTGAAAATGCCTGGATGCTCATGGAAGGTTTTAGGGAATTTGTGGAGAAAATTGCAACATTAAATGTAAAGGCTCTAGCCTAGACATTTGGCAAACAAAATTGAGGAACATCAGGCAGAAAATCAGGGGGTAGATTATTAATGCTAATGCTGCTTGTAGAAAAATAAAAAAAGAGTTACTAGAATTATTGGATGAGATTGACAAAAAAGCTAAAACTAATGGTCTTAGTGCTCAAGATAGAGAGATTCAAAAAAATTGGAAGGAAGAACTGAAGGACATCTTTAAGATGGAAGAAATTAAATGGCCGCAAAGATATAAAGATAAGGAGATAAAAGAGGGAGACTCTAATAGTAGGTACTATCATGCCAAGGTTAATGGCAGAAGAAGGAAAAATAGGATAACTACACTAAAACATGAGGGTGAGCCCATTGAGGGATATGCCAAACTCTTGAAGCATGTAACCAATTACTACAAAACTCTATTTGGTCAAGCGGATATATCTAATATCAATTTGGATATTCAAAACCCTGTAGGGATCTCCACATAGGAAGAAAATGATTTGATTGAACCTTTTAGTTTGGAAGAAATCAGAGATGTGGTTTTCAATCTGGAAAAAAACAAAAGTTCGGGGCCTGATGGATTTGCTGTAGACTTCTACCAACACTTTTGGGAGTTACTTAAGACAGATTTGAAAGCTATTTTAGATGACTTCCATAGTGGCAAAGTTGATCTGGCTAGATTGAACTATGGGATTATCACCCTAGTTTCAAAAGTTAAAGATGCTAAACAAATTCAAAAGTTTAGACCAATTTGTCTTTTAAATGTCAGTTTCAAAGTTATCACTAAAGTGATGATGAATAGATTGAGCAAAGTAGTCAATCTTATCATTTCTCCCATTCAAACTGCCTTTGTGAAGGGTAGGTATATTATGGGGGGAGTTGTAATTCTGCATGAGGCTCTTAATTCTATACAAAATAAAAAAACAAAGTGCTATGCTGTTCAAAGTTGACTTTGAAAAAGCATATGACAAAATCAAGTGGCCGTTTGTTCATAAGATGCTCAAATCAAAAAAATCCCTAACAAATGGTGTGATTGGGTGATGCACACTATGAGAGGTGGACATGTAGGAGTCAAAGTGAATGATGACATAGGTCCTTACTTCAAAACCTTTAAGGGGCTCAAACAGGGGGATTCTTTATCTCCTCTGCTCTTTGATCTGGCAGTTGATGCTCTTGCTATCATTTTAGATAAAGCTAGAGAGGAAGGGTTTGTGAAAGCAGTTCTCACTGATTACCATGAAAATGGGGTCAATGTGCTGCAATATGCAGATGACACCATTTTTTTGATACAAGATGATGAAGATTTTGCCAGAAATCTAAAATTTATCTTAACTGCTTTTGAACATATGTCTAGCTTGACAATAAATTTCCACAAAAGTGAAATATTCTTGTTTGGGGGGGGGGGGGCAGAGAGAAAAAAGATTTGTATCAGGGAATCTTCACTTGCATTCTGGGGGAAACACCCCTGAAATATCTGGGCTTGCCTGTATCTAACAAGAGAATTAGAGACAAAATGTTGAAGAATGTTACTGAGAAAATTTTGAAAAGATGTGCTTGCTGGCAGGGTAGACTTCTAAATATTGCAGGAAGAGTCACTTTGGTGCAATCCTGCTTATCTAATATCCCTATATACATGATGTCATTTTATCTCCTGCCAGCTAGAGTTAGGAAAAAGGTGGACTTTACGGAGCTAGGATGGTGTGGCAATCAGAAGAAGATAAAAGAAAATACCATCTGGTGAACTGGAGAACTTGTTGTCTCCCAAAACAACAAGGGGGGCTGGGGATTACCAACATTGAAATGTTTAATATAGCTCTATTAGCTAAGTGGTTGTGGAAACTAGAGAATGATGAGGGTTTTTGGCAGGGGATTATTAAAGGAAAATATGTTGGGGACAAATGTCTCTCTGGAATTAAACACAAAAGTGGGGATTCCCAATTTTGGCCTGACATCTTGAAAATTAGGAAATATTTCTACCCATTGTTAAGAAGAAATTGGGAGATGGCACGAACACCAGGCTTTGGGAAGGCAGGTGGGTTAGGGATAAACCCCTCAAAGAGGCTTACCCCTCTTTGTTTTTCATTAGCAATGATTAGGGGATTATAGTTAGAGAAGCTGTTGATAAAGGATGGGGTGGTTTTACCTTCAGGAGATCTCTTCATGGGGACACTGAGCAACTTTGGAATAGCATGAGAGCGAGATATGAGGAAGTTTTGATGCATGGGGGGAGGGATAAACCTATGTGGATGTTGACCACTGATAGAAAATTCACTGTCAAATCTCTATACAGATATCTGGTCAAATCTGATGTAGGGTTCCCCAGGAAATTTTTGTGGAAAATTAAAGTTCCTGCTAAGATTAGATTCTTTCTTTGGATTTTGGCTAGAAAAAGTATACTCACTAGGGATAACTTGTTAAAAAGAGGCTGGAAAGGGGATAAACATTGTGTGTTTTGTGGCAAAGATGAAACAATTGATCATCTGTTTTTCTCTTGCTCTGTAGCCAGAATCATCTGGGCTCTAGTGAGATGTGTGTTTGATCTGAAATGTACCCCTAGAGAACTTAATGATTGTTTGGGAAAATGGCTGAAATATTTTCAGAAAGATAGCAAGAAACTTATATTGGTTGGCATCTCAGCGTTGTTGTGGGCGATCTAGAGATGTAGAAATGACATTGTGTTTCATATAAAAATGATTTCTGACCCAATGGGAATTGTGAAAATGATGTGTGGTTGGATTTCTGACTAGGCTGTTTTGCAGAAAAGGTGCCCGGGGGAAAGAATGTTGATGCTGGGAGCAAAACTCATCGTGCAAGTAGCAAGTGATCTCTATAAGGCTGCGCGAGGCTGGCATTTTGGAGTCCTTCAAATCCAACAGTGACGGGGATGAAAAGACTTCTCCTTTTGGCGCTTCGACGAAGTGAAGTGAAGTGGAAAATCTGTGAATGAGGCTCATATTTTGTGCCTACCTTTTGTTGTTGCGTTATCTTCTGTAGTTTCCTGTTTTGCCTTGTTATGCTTCGAGACTACTCTGAGATGTAATAGGGCTAGATCTTATCCGCAGTGGTTTTGAAAAACATGTTTGGATATTTGCTTGCTGGATTCTCTAATGGAAATCGGAGGGGAAACCCTCTGTTGCTCAAAAAAAAATCATACCCCTGAATTTTCATGATTGTTCAAAAATTCATGAATTTTGGTCACTCCTAAAGCCTAGCCCTAGTTCAACATCAAACCATGCCCGTATTATTTTTATTGGATTAAGCATAATTTTTGAAGTCCAAGGAAATTTTCACAATGTTCAAAGTCCACTCTTAGCCCTCTCTTTCCTTTTTTTTCCTAATTTCAGTTTTTAAATGGAATAAAAAACAGAGAGGTTCCAGGCTGGCTCACTAAGGCCCAGCCCAAACATCGGCCTATACCTAACCCTAGCCCACAGGAAGCTCACCCTCTCTCTCTCATTCGACCCCCCCCCCCCCCACCCCCACCACTCTTCGTCCACACAGACATAGAATGCCGCCACACGCACAGAGAGGCGCACGACCTCTCGTGCTTTGGACAACGCTAACCCCAACAACCGCAGGAAACCGCAACGACCGTCCTGCCTCAAGCAACACCGAGTCAGCGACCAACAAGCGTCAGGCTGGGGAAGCGGGAAGGGAGGAGCGGCACACGGCCATGACCGGAACCCCCCTGTGCCGGGCGGCTCGACTTCATGGTGAGCTCGTCGAAGCCCCCACTCCTCCTACCGTCCTTCCCACCCAAACCACCCGGCTTTGCCCCACCACAGCCACGTACTGGCATAGACCAACGAGAGGCCACCGACGGCCGCAAGTTCATTGAAGAAGGGGTAGAGGACCACCACCACCTCATCTAAGGAAGAACCCATGGGCCGCTCACCCGCGCCGCACACCTTTGCCCAAATTGGGAAGGAGGCCCGGCCAAGGTTTTGATTTTCGGTTTGTGAAATTTTTCGCCACAGGCTGTGATGGCCGAATTTCGAGCATTCTAAAAAATTTCAGCCAAAATTTACCATAATTTGATCGAAATTTCACTAAAATTTGACAAAAATCTATTTTTTGCCGAAAGGTTATTTTTGCCCCAGGCCGAGATGGCCGAAATCCGTTTTTTCAGCCGAAATTCAAAACACAGGCCCCGAACGAACCCCATGACGCACACGCGCCGCCACTACCACAACCACGCCACTAGCACCGCCACCCCTAAGCACGACAATGCTGTCGGATGGACCGCCGGTGCCAGATCCAGCCAGATCTGACAGGGGCCGTCCTGCGCGATCCGCCTTATTTAACCACCCTCTGGAAGGAGCAGCCCCACCATGCCAAGGGCTGGCCCAGCCAAGACGGTAGCCGCGCCCCGGCCCTCGTCGCCTGCCGCCGGATCTGACGAAGCCGCCACCGCCCCCAACGCACCAGCATGCCTCACCACCAACTTCACACAACCGCCACCACTACACCGCACAGCGGCCCAGGAGAGGAACCCCACCGGCACCGACGCCAGTCGGGCTTCGCCCTACGGCGCTCTCTAGCGGCAGCGGGGAGGGGGTGCTGGCGGGCGGCGGCCAAGGTTTCGCCCTGCCGCCCTCAGAAGCGGCCTGGGCGAGAGAAGGGGAAATAGCCTAGAAAGTGGGTGTCATGTTGCATTGCATCAGCGTACACGCAAATGACCGTCATTTAACTGGATTTTCTTCGACTTATAGCTAGTTCTATGAATCTGCATTTTGTTCTTAGACATTTCTCACCTTAACTTGTTAAGAAGAGCAAATATTTTCCTTAGAGAGGATTATATGAATGTTACATGTATTTATTTTGCCGGTAATATTCAGGAATTTTGACCCTTCAAGTCAACAAATTTTGCCGGTAATATTCCTTAGAGAGGATTATATGAATGTTTGTTAGAACAGAATGTAACTCAAAAAATTGCTGCACAAGAGATCGACATACTAAAATGTGGAAGCACAAGGCTCATGCTCCGCCGACTCCTCAATCAGGTATAGCACCTAACATTTAGTTGGCTCTTTGCGCACAGGCGAAAGTTAGGATCGCGGCAAGGCACGTAAACAACGGTTGCACACATTTATAAAGAAACATACAGTTGGACGGTGACAAATAATTTTTCTTGTTACAAATGAAGCTACACATTCTCCCTAAGTCGAACTAAAACTAGCACCATCTCTTCTAAGAATGATGCTAACGGATCTTGACGTATGGCATCTTCAGCTTCCATGCATGCATCTTGTTTCTGCAATGCTGCGTATGACGACGATGGCTCTGCAAAGAGCAGATAAAGAAGTTAATGTACAATACATAAATAAGTATACCTCACCCTAAAAAAAAGTATACCTAGTTGATGCAGCCATGCATGCATAAATGGGCACAAAAAATTGGTTAAATTTATCCGAAATAAAACTGGCTACCTGATCTGCCAGATTATGGAGCAGCATTAGGGGTAGGTGCGGCCCTCATCGTCATCGGTGGCACGGGTCCTGCTCTCCGATACATCAAAAAGATTCACATTAAAGACGAGCTAGCACAATCAGAAATGTGCAAAAGAACAGTTTATATATAGTACCGGGAGGGGAGGAGAGCAATAAGTTACCTTCACAAGAACCAAATTCACCGGGACTCGAGTCGCAGATGATCATCGTACGAATGAATTTCTCTCTATCCACGGTCGCCGACATGAGCTTGTCGAGGTCGGTGCCCTCCAGTATGCGGCAGAGGCAGATGGGAGCGTCTTGGACGAGCGACCTGATGCCGTCGCAGCACTTGCCCTGGTTCGGAGGCTCCGGCGCGGTGCTGCTGGTGAGGAAACCCTTGCATGGCATCAACCCCATCAGCGGCGTCCGACACTCCTTCGGCTGTGGCTTGGACGGGGGCGGAGGCGGCGGAGGTAGAGGAGGTGGCGGCGGCGGCCGTGGACAGAATATGGGTGGTATACAAAATATCTCTGGTATAAACGAAAAGCAAGGGATGATGCACCATGACCATGATGATGGTTTCGCTACTAAGTCGCCGTTGGTGGAGGGAGCGGGGGCCCTGGCCGTGACTGCCGCCGCCGAAGGCGAAGGCTCCGGCTCGGCGGCGGCGGACAGGACGGCGAGGGCGAGGAAGAAGCAGGCGAGATGGGACTTGGATGGCGCCATGGGTCGGTCTCTTTCTTGGTTTGTGCTTGCTGGCAGATGTGAATGCTGCCACGAACGTCTTATGGTTTGTGATCAGTGAACGTATATATAGGGTGGATGCACGTGAAATGCTCCATGTGATGCGTTGGGATAAGAAGATAAGAAATGTTTTCTGTTGGGGCCGATCCATATCTTGTTTCCTTGATCTCCGCACGTACCATTTGTTAGGCGGGAGTGTTAGTGCGTGAGTACTTACTTGGTTAGTCTCTACCCAAATAATAAAGCAAATTAGGTTTCGGTCGTCCGTCATGCACTTTTGCAGAAAATCCCCTGTATTTTTTATGAATTAACCCGCAGTATACACTTAAGTCATAACCGAACCATTATTTTACATTTTTACGGAAAACCCCCTGACGTATTAGATAATTCACCCGCCGATCATATATAAGTCAAATAAATGTTTTTCTAAATTATCCGTATCTTTTAAACCTAAACTCTGATTTTAACATGTTACATATGAAAATTGATTAGAAAAATGTGTAGAATCTGAATATGATGTTATTTCGTTTGTTAAATATTTTTTAAATATTATTTTGGAAGATATTTAAGTCAAACAAATATTTTTCATAATTATCCATATCTATTGAACTGTAACTCCGATTTTAACATGTTATATATGAAATTTGAATAGAAAAATATGTAGAATTTGAATATGATGTTATTTTTACCTATTAAATATTATAAAATATTATTTTAAAAGCAAACTTGTAACCTATAGGGCACGCCCGTTTTTCTTTCGTAACGCGACGATCTGGATTGCAAATAAACAACCACTAAAATCATAAAGAGATGAAAGAAAACATCGATAACCACACACGAGCACCTCTGAAAAACTGGCAGGGGAAAAACAACATTCAAACACACTTTGGTTTGTGTGAACACTGAGACCACTGAGTGTGAGAAGTAGGATAAGGGGCAAAACAAAAATGATGCCTCGCTAAAATAAAGGACATGAACATATTATGGTTATTGGGCTAAGAGTGTGTTATTTTTTCTCCCGTTGCAACGCACGGGCTCTTTTGCTAGTAGTATCTAAACCTTCAACCGGTGATTATGTTAGTTTAGTTGAGCCCATGTAACGTCGGGTCGGACAGTCCACCGACGGCGCGGTCGATGCCATGCATGGCCGGCCAAGTTCAACAAAGCAGAACAAAGGCAAAATTCTCAAGGACTTGTCCCTTTCAGAATTTTAACGACAGTGAAAATAAAAGGCAGCAAGCTGCAAGCACGTACATTCTAGGACTTAGAGCATTTCCAGCCGTTCGGCCCCCCAGGGCGCCGAAAAACTGCGGCCTGGGGGCGAGCTAGCGCTAGTTCGGCCCCTGGGGGCGGCCTAGCTTCTAGCCACGCCCCCAGGCGCCCCCCAGCCTTGGCAAATTCAAACGTAGTTCATTCCCGCGCTCAAAATAAACGCCACAATCCAGCGATCAAGCGGTCAGTAGATCGACGATCGGATGAAAAGTTCGGCGTACAAAAAACAGAGAGGACGGAAGTGCGCATCAGGCGGCGAGGTCGGCCTCCGGCGTCGACAGAGTCGGCGTGCGCGGGCTTGACGGGGCCTCTGTGCTTGGCGGCGTGGCTTCTGCGCTGCGGGCAGTCTCGGCGGCATCATCAGTCGGGCTTGGCGGCGGCGGCGGCGTGTGCGTGGGCGGCCTCGTCGAGGGAAGCTGGTCCAGGATGAGGCCGACATGCGTCCTGTACCACTCCTTGACCGCCTCGTCGTGCTCTGGAGCATGTCCGCCCCGCCCAGCAGAAAAGCCAGGTCGGTGTTCCTCTTCTTCGCGGCAACGTTGGTCCGGAGTAGGTCGAGCTTGACGGCGCTGGTCGACATCAACGCCAACCACCGCGCCTCGGTCTTCTCTTCACGAAGGACGGCCCGAGCCTGTGCATCGGCGAGGCAGTGCTAGATGGATTCCTGCACGCGAGCGGTGGCCGCGTCTGCTTGTTTCCCCTTCTTGGCACCTTTGTTGCCATCCGGCCGCCCTTCTGACGCGCCCGGAGCCGGCGCGTCCGGCTTGTATGTCTCCTTGGCCTTCTCGAGGTTGCGCCGGACTTCCGCCCACTTATCGCACTTGTCAATGCGCTTGTAAACGTGGAGGTTCTCGGCGTCATTGCTGCTCTACCTATAGAGGCCGAACATACGCAGCAACTGCGCGGGGACGAACAAATAGTTGGCGGGCGCACACGGCGAAGAGAGACGGGAGACCGGCGTGGCATACCTGATGCTCAATGCTGGCGCCGCTCTCCGGGCGAGCGGCCACCTCCTCGACGACACCATGCCATTTGTTGCACGCCCCATGGATGCGCCCCCAATGGTTCGCCATCGCCTTCGACCCGCGCTGCATGTAGACGCCTTTGAAGTAGGGGTCGACGAGTTTGTGCTCGTCGAACTCGCCCTTGATGCGCGCCCAATACATCTCGATGCTCTGGTTCGCGCCGGTGGTCGGGTCGAGGCAGACGACTTTCCATGCCTCGGCGAGGCATTCCTCCTCCTTGGACGCCCACTTGATGTGCGGCTCAGCTGACCTGGCCGTCCGCTTCTTCTTCTTGCGCCTCCTCGCCGGCTCCACCTCCACCTCGTCCTCCTCCTTGTCCTCCTCCTCCTGCTCCTCCTGCTCCTCGTCGCCATAGACGTAGCCGAGCTCGTCGTCCATGCCGCCGCTGAGATCCACCGTCTCATCCGCGGTGAACCCAGGAGACGCGGCGGTCGCGGCCGAAACTTCTGCGATGATGTCGTCCATGTCGGTCTCGGTCTCGTCGGTGTCGCCGAGGTGCGAGAAGGGCAGCGTGCAACAGTGGAGAGGGGGCATCGGGGAGGACGCGTACGCGGGCGGCGAGTAGTTGTATGGAGGGTACTGCACGCCGGTGAAGGCGGGCGAGGGCGTGTGCTAGGCCGGGTGTCCATGGGGGAACGTGACATTTGGGTTGAACCCACCGTGCACGTCCCCGTCGGCGTAGCCCGGCAATCCCCATGGCTGCGGCGTCGGAGACCCGACGCCTTGCTGGCCCCAGGGCGCGTACTGCGCGTGGTTGCCGCGGGGATTCATCATCCCCGCGCGTGCCGCCTCGGCCTCGGCCTGGTCCGCGGAAGCGGCAGCGGCACCCGCAGCCGCGCGTGCCGCGTTGTCACGGGCCTTCTTGGCGAGGGCCCTGTTCCACCGGTAGGCGGTGACGGCCTCCCGCTGTTGTACTTCTACCCTCCAATCGGCGTTTGTCATGTCCGGCGGCTTGGACGGCGGCGCCCTCGGCTTCCTCTGCTTCGGCTGGGCGACGGAGGCCGTCGCGGTTGTCGCGGCGCGGGGGACGAAATACTTCTTCGGTGCCATGGCGGCCTGCTGGGAGGCAAGCAGGAGAGAGAACGACGGGAGGAAAGGAGAAAATGCGAGGGAACTAGGGGACGGCGGGAAGAAACAGCGGGAAGAGGCGCCCGACTCGCCGACAGGGCGGACCCACGCACCCTTTTCGCTTGTGCCGATGCCCCAGGTGCCCCCCAGGGCGCCGGGTTCTGCCTGGGTCCGCCGACACCAGATTCGGCCCGAGCCGGCGAAAAAAGGCTCCTGGGGGGGGGGGGGGGAGGGCGACTGGGCCGTTTTTTTGACGTCGGCGCGGCAAAAACGCCTGGGGAGGGCCTGTTGGGGGCGCGGCTGGAGATGCTCTTAAAACTGCAAGAGCAATGCTAGGTTCATGGACAATTTGTTCACGGGATCAATGGACTGGCCAACGTGGGAACTTGGGATTGGTAGTTGGAGATGAGGTGGGGCCCATGATTTATTGAAACTGCAAACCTTAGACAGACTAGCTAATTGCCCGTGCAACAAGGGGGCATGCATATTTTAGTTGTTCATATAAAAAAATATGTGTGTGTGTGGGGGGGGGGGGGGGTCCCACCTGAATATATTGCTCAAAAACCCAAGGGCAAGTTACATTAAGGATTATAGTGAGAGGAGAGGTACAATGCCAAGACATGGCATCATTCCTACTTACGGGGTCCTTAAATCTAAAGGCTCAAAGCATAAAGTCTGAAATGATGTTCTGAATAGTATCAAGCTGAGGGTGCATCTCGTTGCGGAAAACAAAAGCATTCCGAGAGTCCCAAAGCTTCCAGAGGATGACGAGGGAGACGGTAGGTCAAATGTTGATGTGGAGACCAACCGGCGTTTGAGTATCCCAGACGAGGTCGATGGAGTGAGGTGCCTGAAGGCCCAAGAGGGACTAGACCTGAGTCGCGCATGGGCAGAGGATGGCGAGGTGCGTCGTGTCCTCAAGAGAGATGTCGCACCGAGGACAAGTAGAACTAGAGGAGATGGTCTTGCGATGAAGGTTCGTCGTCGTGCTCAGCCAGTCACGCCAGAGAAGCCATCCGAAGATCTTAACCTTGATCTCTGTCTCCCCAATCTAATCTTACCACCTATGTCAATGGCTCATCCCGTCGTAATCCCACTTTCACTGCCACCCAACCACACTTTGGATTTTAAACACATGGTAAGTTCCACGTGCGTTGCTACACGAGATAAAAGATGTATATAAATATCTTATAAAAAATCATTACATTTTGTGAACTCCCCACCGCGTTCCCGTTGGGCTTTGTTCTTCTTTATTGTACGTCTCCTCCACACCCGTATCTCCCACAGTATATTCGCCCCAAACATCAACTCTTCCTTTAGCTACTCCATCATTTCCTCCAACTTTGTCGAATCTTCGTCGGGGAATCAATATAGAAACTTCTTTCAATCCATAAATTCTTGCTGGCAAGAATCATGGCTCAAGGCTTTTTTTTCCCCTGAGTGCATTTCTTGCTTCTTGGACTGCTTTATAGTGGAGTTTTTAGTCCTACAAAAGCGAAAAGTAAGCACAATATATTCAAGACAATGTCTCAAAGTTCGCCATCTACTATCCTTACTTCAAAAGGTCTAGACAAAAGGCTCCAGGAACATTCCACACTGCTAATCTTGGTCCTGTTATGTGCAGAGACTTTTACTAAGATCTTTGTTGATCCTGCAAATTATTTATAATTAAACTTTATATGAAAATATCTAACAAAAAACTTTGTCATTAGTTGCTTGCATTACATGTGCTTCATTTGATGTGCATATGCAAATATTGTTGGGGAACGTAGTAATTTCAAAAAAATTCCTACGCACACGCAAGATCATGGTGATGCATAGCAACGAGAGGGGAGAGTGTTGTCCACGTACCCTCGTAGACCGAAAGCGGAAGCGTTAGCACAACGTGGTTGATGTAGTCGTACGTCTTCACGATCCGACCGATCAAGTACCGGACGTATTGCACCTCCGAGTTCAGCACACGTTCAGCTCGATGACATCCCACGAACTCTGATCCAGCAGAGCTTTGCGGGAGAGTTCCGTCAGCACGACGGCGTGATGACGGTGTTGATAATGCTACCGATCCAGGACTTCGCCTAAGCACCGCTACGATATTATCGAGGTGGAATATGGTGGACGGGAGCACCGCACACGGCTAAAAGATCAATGATCAATTGTTGTGTCTCGAGGTGCCCCCCTGCCCCCGTATATAAAGGAGCAAGGGGGGAGGTGGCCGGCCTGTAGGAGGGCCCTCCTGTTGGGGAATGTAGTAATTTCAAAAAAAATCCTACACACACGCAAAATCATGGTGATGCATAGCAACGAGAGGGGAGAGTGTGTCCATGTATCCTCGTAGACCGAAAGCGGAAGCGTTAGCACAACGCGGTTGATGTAGTCGTACGTCTTCACGGCCCGACCGATCAAGCACCGAAAGCACGGCACCTCCGAATTCTTGCACACGTTCAGCTCGATGACGTCCCTAGAACTCCGATCCAGCCGAGTGTCGAGGGAGAGTTCCGTCAGCATGACGGCGTGGTGACGATGATGATGTTCTACCGTCGCAGGGCTTCGCCTAAGCACCGCTACGATATTATCGAGGAGGACTATGGTGGATGGGGGCATCGCACACGGCTAAGAGATCAATGATCAATTGTTGTGTATATGGGGTGCCCCCTTCCCCGTATATAAAGGAGTGGAGGAGGGGGTCGGCCAAGGGGGTGGCGCGCCCTAGGGGGGGAGTCCAACTCCCACCGGGTGTAGGACTCCCCCCTTTCCTATTAGAAGAGGGAGAGGGAAGGAAGAGGAAGGAGGGAGGAAGGAAAGTGGGGGGCGGCCCCCCTCCCAATTCGGATTGGGCTTGGGGGGGTGCCCCCTCCCTTGCTCCTTTCCCCTCCTTTCCACTAAGGCCCATTAAGGCCCATATACCTCCCGGGGGGTTCTGATAATCTCTCGGAGCTCCAGTATTGTCCCAATCTCACCCGGAACCTTTCCGGTGTCCAAGTATAGTCGTCCAATATATCGATCTTTATGTCTCGACCATTTCGAGACTCCTCGTCATGTCCGTCATCACATCCGAGACTCCGAACAACCTTCGGTACATCAAAACACATAAACACATAATATAACTATCATCTTACTTTAAGCGTGCGGAATCTACGGGTTCGAGAACTATGTAGACATGACCGAGACACGTCTCCGGTCAAGAACCAATAGTGGAACCTGGATGCTCATATTGGCTCCCACATATTCTACGAAAATCTTTATCGGTCAAACCGCATAACAACATACGTTGTTCCCTTTGTCATCGGTATGTTACTTGCCCGAGATTCGATCGTCGGTATCTCAATACCTAGTTCAATCTCGTTACCGGCAAGTCTCTTTACTCGTTACGTAATGCATCATCCTGTAACTAACTCATTAGCTACATTGCTTGCAAGGCTTATAGTGATGTGCATTACCGAGAGGGCCCAGAGATACCTCTCCGAAAATCGGAGTGACAAATCCTAATCTCGAGATACACCAACCCAACAAGTACCTTCGGAGACACCTGTAGAGAACCTTTATAATCACAAAGTGTTCCTCTGGTAAACGGGAGCTGCATAATCTCATACTCATAGGAACATGTATAAGTCATGAAGAAAGCAATAGCAACATACTGAATGATCAAGTGCTAAGCTAACGGAATGGGTCAAGTCAATCACATCATTCTCTAATGGTGTGATCCCGTTAATCAAATGACAACTCATGTGTATGGTTAGGAAACACAACCATCTTTGATTCAAAGAGCTAGTCAAGTAGAGGCATACTAGTGACATTATGTTTGTCTATGTATTCACACATGTACTAAGTTTCCGGTTAACACAATTCTAGCATGAATAATAAACATTTATCATGATATAAGGAAATATAAATAACAACTTTATTATTGTCTCTAGGGCATATTTCCTTCAGTCTCCCACTTGCGCTAGAGTCAATATTCTAGTTCACATCGCCATGTGATTTAACACCAATATTCATATCTGTATATGATTAACACCCATAGTTCACATCGTCATGTGATCAACACCCAAAGGGTTTACAAGAGGCAATAATCTAGTTCACATCGCTATGTGATTAACACCCAAAGAGTACTAAGGTGTGATCATGTTTTGCTCGTGAGAGAAGTTTAGTCAATGGGTCTGTCACATTCAGAGCCGTATGTATTTTGCAAGATATTCTGTGTCTACAATGCTCTGTACGGGGCTACTCTAGCTAATTGCTCCCACTTTCAATATGTATCCATATTGAGACTTAGAGTCATCTGGATCAGTGTCAAAACTTGCATCGACGTAACCCTTTACGACGAACCTCTTGTCACCTCCATAATTGAGAAACATATCCATATTCCACTAAGGATAATTTTGACCAATGTCCAGTGATCTACTCCTAGATCACTATTGTACTCCCTTGCCAAACCAGGGCAGAGTATACAATAGGTCTGGTCCATAGTATGGCATACTTTTATGGAACCTATGACTGAGGCATAGGGAATGACTTTCATTCTCTTTCTATTTTCTGCCGTGGTCGGGATTTGAGTCTTACTCAATTTCACACCTTTGCAACACAGGCAAGAACTCTTTCTTTGACCGCTCCATTTTGAACTACTTCAAAATCTTGTCAAGGTATGTACTCATTGAAAATCATATCAAGCGTCTTGATCTATCTCAATAGATCTTGATGCTCAATATGTAAGTAGCTTTACTGAGGTCTTTCTTTGAAAAAACTCCTTTCAAACACTCCTTTATGCTTTCCAGAAAAATTCTACATTATTTCTGGTCAACAATATGTCATTCACATATACTTATCAGAAAGGTTGTAGTACTCCCACTCACTTTCTTGTAAATACAGGCTTCACCATAAGTCTGTATAAAACTATATGCTTTGATCAACTCATCAAAGCGTATATTCCAACTCTGACATGCTTGCACCAGTCCATAGATGGATCACTGGAACTTGCACACTTTGTTAGCACCTTTGACAAAACCTATGTGGCATGAGCTGTGAAACTATTCCACATTGTTTTTAAATGAAGGCCAAACTCGTACCTAAAATATGCTCCTCTAAGATCAGATGGTAGAAACTTTAATTTCTTGTTACGATGATTCTCCACTTCACTTATGAAATTCTTTGAACTTTTCAAATGTTTGGGACTTGTGCTTCATTAAGTAGATATACTCATATCTACTCAAATCATTTTTGAAGGTCAGAAAATAACGATACTCTCCAAGAGCATCAACACTCATTGGATCGCATACATCAGTATGTATTATTTCCAACAAGTCAGTAGCTCGTTCCATTGTTCTTGAGAACGGAGTTTTAGTCATCTTGCCCAAAAGGCACAGTTCGCAAGCATCAAATGATTCATAACCAAATGATTCTGAAAATTCATCTTTATGGAGTTTCTTCATGCGCTTTACACCGATATGACCCAAACGGTAGTGCCACAAATAAGTTGCACTATCATTATTAACTTTGCATCTTTTGGAATCAATATTATGAATATGTGTATCACTACAATCGAGATCCAACAAACTATTTTCATTGGGTGTATGACCATTGAAGGTTTTATTCATGTAAACAGAACAACAATTATTCTCTGGCTTTAAATGAATAACCATATTGCAATAAACATGATCAAATCATATTCATGCTCAACGCAAACGCCAAATAACATTTATTTAGGTTTAACACTAATCCCGAAAGTATAGGGAGTGTGCGATGATGATCATATCAATCTTGGAACTACTTCCAACACTCATCGTCACTTCCCCTCAACTAGTCTCTGTTTATTATGTAACTCATGTTTCGAGTTACTAATCTTAGCAATTAAACAAGTATCAAATACTCAGGGGCTACTATAAACACTAGTAAGGCACACATCAATAACATGTATATCAAATATACCCTTGTTTACTTTGCCATCCTTCTTATCCACCAAATATTCAGGGCATTTCCGCTTTCAGTGATCATTTCCTTTGCAGTAGAAGCACTCATTTTCAGGCTTTTGGTCCAACTTTAGGCTTCTTCAAGGGAGTGACAACTTGTTTGTCATTCTACTTGAAGTTCCCTTTCTTTCCCTTTGTCCTTTTCTTGAAACCAGTGTTCTTGTCAATCATCAACACTTGATGCTCTTTCTTGATTTCTACCTTCGCCGATTTCGACATCACGAAGAGCTCGGGAGTCGTTTTCGTCATCCCTTGCATACTATAGTTCATCACGAAGTTCTAGAAACTTGGTGATGGTAACTAGAGAAATCTGTTAATCACTATCTTATCTGGAAGATTAAATCCCACTTGATTCAAGCGATTGTAGTACCCATACAATCTGAGTACATGCTCACTGCTTGAGCTATTCTCCTCCATCTTTTATCTATAGAACTTGTTGGAGACTTCATATCTCCCAACTCGGGTATTTGCTTGAAATATTAACTTCAACTCTTGGAGCATCTCATATGGCCCATGATGTTCCAAACATCTTTGAAGTCCCGATTTTAAGCCGTTAAGCATGGTGCACTAAACTATCAAGTAGTCCTCATATTGAGCTAGCCAAACATTCATAACGTCTGCATCTGCTCCTGCAATAGGTCCGTCACCTAGCGGTGCATCAAGGACATAATTCTTCTGTGCAGCAATGAGGACAATTCCTCAGATCACGGATCCAATCCGCATCATTGCTACTAACATCTTTCAACACAGTTTTCTCTAGGAACATATCAAAATAAACATATGAACGCAACAACGCGAGCTATTGATCTACAACATAATTTGCAAAATACTACCAGGACTAAGTTCATGATAAATTTAAGTTCAATTAATCATATTAATTAAGACCTCCCACTTAGATAGACATCCCTCTAATCATCCAAGTAATCACGTGATCCAAATCAACTAAACCATAACCGATCATCACGTGAAATGGAGTAGTTTTCAATGGTGAACATCACTATGTTGATCATATCTACTATATGATTCACGCTCGACCTTTCGGTCTTAGTGTTCTGAGGCCATATCTGCATATGCTAGGCTCGTCAAGTTTAACCTGAGTATTCTGCGTGTGCAAAACTGGCTTGCACCCGTTGTAGATGGACGTAGAGCTTATCACACCCGATCATCACGTGGTGTCTGGGCACGACAAACTTTGGCAACGGTGCATACTCAGGGAGAACACTTTTATCTTGAAATTTAGTGAGAGATCATCTTGTAATGCTACCATCAATCAAAGCAAGATAAGATGCATAAAAGATAAACATCACATGCAATCAATATAAGTGATATGATATGGCCATCATCATCTTGTGCTTGTGATCTCCATCTCCGAAGCACCATCATGATCACCATTGTCACCGGTGCGACACTTTGATCACCATCGTAGCATCGTTGTCGTCTCGCTAACTATTGCTTCTACGACTATCGCTACCGCTTAGTGATAAAGTAAAGCAACTACAGGGCGATTGCGTTGCATACAATAAAGAGACAATCATATGGCTCCTGCCAGTTGCCGATAACTTGGTTACAAAACATGATCATCTCATACAATAAAATATAGCATCACGTCTTGACCATATCACATCACAACATGCCCTGCAAAAACAAGTTAGACATCCTCTACTTTGTTGTTGCAAGTTTTACGTGGCTGCTACGGGCTTAGCAAGAACCGTTCTTACCGACGCATCAAAATCACAACGATAGTTCGTCAAGTTAGTGCTGTTTTAACCTTCTCAAAGACCGGGCATAGCCACACTCGGTTCAACTAAAGTTGGAGAAACTAACACCCGCCAGCCACCTGTGTGCAAAGCATGTCGGTAGAACCAGTATCGCGTAAGCGTACGCATAATGTCGGTCCGGGCCGCTTCATCCAACAATACCGTTGAACCAAAGTATGTCATGCTGGTAAGTGGTATGACTTGTATCGCCCACAACTCACTTGTGTTCTACTCGTGCATATAACACCAACGCATAAAACCATGCTCGGATGCCACTATTGGGGAACATAGTAATTTCAAAAAAATTCCTACGCACACGCAAGATCATGGTGATGCATAGAAACGACAGGGGAGAGTGTGTCCACATACCCTCGTAGACCGAAAGCGGAAGCGTTAGCACAACGCGGTTGATGTAGTCGTACGTCTTCATGGCCCGACCGAACAAGCACCGAAAGCACCGCACCTCCGAGTTCTTGCACATGTTCAGCTCGATGACGTCCCTCGAACTCCGATCCAGCCGAGTGTCGAGGGAGAGTTCCGTCAGCACGACCGCATGGTGACGATGATGATGTTCTACCGTCGCAGGGCTTCGCCTAAGCACCGCTACGATATTATCGAGGAGGACTATGGTGGAGGGGGGCACCGCACACGGCTAAGAGATCAATGATCAATTGTTGTGTATATGGGGTGCCCCCTTGCCCCGTATATGAAGGAGTGGAGGAGGGGGCCGGCCAAGGTGGGTGGCGCACCCTAGGGGGGGAGTCCAACTCCCACCGGGAGTAGGACTCCCCCTTTCCTATTAGGAGAGGGAGAGGGAAGGAAGAGGAAGGAGGGAGGAAGGAAGAGGGGGCCGGCCCCCCTCCCAATTCGGATTCGGCTTGGGGGGGGGGCTCCCTTGCTCCTTTCCCCTCCTTTCCACTAAGGCCCATTAAGGCCCATATACCTCCCGGGGGGTTCCGATAACCTCTCGGAGCTCCGGTATTGTCCCAATCTCACCCGGAACCTTTCCGGTGCCCAAGTATAGTCGTCCAATATATCAATACTTATGTCTCGACCATTTCGAGACTCCTCGTCATGTCCGTGATCACATCCGGGACTCCTAACAACCTTCGGTACATCAAAACACATAAACTCATAATATAACTATCATCTTACTTTAAGCGTGCGGACCCTATGGGTTCGAGAACTATGTAGACATGACCGAGACACGTCTCCGGTCAATAATCAATAGCGGAACCTGGATGCTCATATTGGCTCCTACATATTCTACGAAAATCTTTATCGGTCAAACCGCATAACAACATACGTTGTTCCCTTTGCCAACGGTATGTTACTTGCCCAAGATTCGATCGTCGGTATCTCAATACCTAGTTCAATCTCTTTCCTGGCAAGTCTTTTTACTCGTTATGTAATGCATCATCTCGTAACTAACTCATTAGCTACATTGCTTGCAAGGCTTATAGTGATGTGCATTACCGAGAGGGCCCAGAGATACCTCTCCGACAATCGGAGTGACAAATCCTAATCTCGATATACGCCAACCCAACAAGTACCTTCGGAGACACCTGTAGAGCACCTTTATAATCACCCAGTTACGTTGTGATGTTTGGTAGCACACAAAGTGTTCCTCCGGTAAACGGGAGTTGCATAATCTCATACTCATAGGAACATGTATAAGTCATGAAGAAAGCAATAGCAACATACTAAATGATCAAGTGCTAAGCTAACGGAATGGGTCAACTCAATCACATCATTCTCTAATGGTGTGATCCCGTTAATCAAATGACAACTCATGTGTATGGTTAGGAAACACAACCATCTTTGATTCAAAGAGCTAGTCAAGTAGAGGCATACTAGTGACATTATGTTTGTCTATGTATTCACACATGTACTAAGTTTCCGGTTAACACAATTCTAGCATGAATAATAAACATTTATCATGATATAAGGAAATATAAATAACAACTTTATTATTGCCTCTAGGGCATATTTCCTTCAGTCTCCCACTTGCGTTAGAGTCAATATTCTAGTTCACATCGCCATGTGAACTAACACCAATAGTTCACATTTGTATGTGATTAAACCCATAGTTCACATCGTCATGTGATCAACACCCAAAGGGTTTACAAGAGTCAATAATCTAGTTCTCATCTCTATGTGATTAACACCCAAAGAGTACTAAGGTATGATCATGTTTTGCTCGTGAGAGAAGTTTAGTCAACGGGTCTGTCACATTCATAGCCGTATGTATTTTGTGAATATTCTATGTCTACAATGCTCTGCACGGAGCTACTCTAGCTAATTGCTCCCACTTTCAATATGTATCTAGATTGAGACTTAGAGTCATCTGGATTGGTGTAAAAGCTTATACTGATGTAACTCTTTATGACGGGCTCTTTTATCACCTCCATAATCGAGAAATATTTCCTTAGTCCTCACTAAGGATATTTTTGACCGCTGTCCAGTGATCTACTCTTAGATCAAAAAATTGTACTTCCTTGCCAAACTCAGAGCAAGGTATACAATAGGTCTGGTACACAGCATAGCATACTTTATAGAACCTATGACTCAGGCATAGGGAATGACTTTACATTCTTTTCTATTTTCTGCCATGGTCGGGTTTTGAGTCTTACTCAACTTCACACCTTGCAACACAGGCAAGAACTCCTTCTTTGACTGTTCCATTTTGAACTACTTCAAAATCTTATCAAGGTATGTACTCATTGAAAAATCTTATCAAGCGTCATGATCTATTTCTATAGATCTTGATGCTCAATGTGTAAGCAACTTCACCAAGATCTTTCTTTGAATTTTTTTTATTCAAGTATCCTTTTATGCTATCCAGAATTTCTATATCATTTCCAATCAACAATATGTCATCTACATATAGTTTTAGAAATGCTACAGAGCTCCCACTCACTTTCTTGTAAATACAGGCTTCTCCAAAAGTCTGTATAAAATCATATGCTTTGATCAACTCATCAAAGCGTATATTCCAATTCCGAGATGCTTGCACCAGTCCATAGATGGATCGCTGGAGCTTGCACATTTTGTTAGCACCTTTAGGGTTGACAAAACATTTTGGTTGCATCATACACAACTCTTCTTTAATAAATCCATTAAGGAATGCAGTTTTGACATCCATTTGCCAGATTTCATAAAATGAGGCAATTGCTAACATGATTCGGACAGACTTAAGCATCGATACGAGTGAGAAACTCTCATCGTATTCAACACATTGAACTTGTCGAAAAACCTTTTACGACAAGTCGAGCTTTGTAGATAGTAACACTACTATCAGCGTTTGTCTTCCTCTTGAAGATCCATTTATTCTCGATGGCTTGATGATCATCTGGCAAGTCAACCAAAGTCCACACTTTGTTCTCATACATGGATCCCATCTCAGATTTCATGGCCTCAAGCCATTTTGCGGAATCTGGGCTCATCATCGCTTCCTCATAGTTCGTAGGTTTGCCATGGTCAAGTAACATGAACTCCAGAATAGGATTACCGTACCATTCTGGTGCAGATCTTACTCTGGCTGACCTACGAGGTTTGGTAGTAACTTGAGTTGAAGTTTCATGATCAATATCATTAGCTTCCTCACTAATTGGTGTAGGCGTCACAGGAACCAGTTTCTGTGATGAACTACTTTCCAATAAGGGAGTAGGTACAGTTACCTCATCAAGTTCTACTTTCCTCCCACTCACTTCTTTCGAGAGAACGTCCTTCTCTAGAAAGGATCCATCTTAGCAACGAATATCTTGCCTTCGGATCTGTGATAGAAGGTGTACCCAATAGTTTCCTTTGGGTATTCTATGAAGACGCACTTCTCCGATTTGGGTTCGAGCTTATCAGGTTGAAACTTTTTCACATAAGCATCGCAGCCCCAAACTTTAAGAAACGACAACTTTGGTTTCTTGCCAAACCATAGTTCATAAGGCATTGTCTCAACGGATTTTGATGGTGCCCTATTTAAAGTGAATGCAGCTGTCTCTAATGCATAACCCCAAAATGATAGTGGTAAATCGGTAAGGTACATCATAGATCGCACCATATCCAATGAAGTGTGGTTATGACGTTCGGACACACCATTACGCTGTGGTGTTCCATGTGGCATGAGTTGTGAAACTATTCCACATTGTTTTAAATGAAGGCCAAACTCGTAACTCAAATATTTTCCTCTACGATCAGATTGTAGAAACTTCTATTTTCTTGTTATGATGATTCTCCACTTCACTCTGAAATTCTTTGAACTTTTCAAATGTTTCAGACTTGTGCTTCATTAAGTAGATATACTCATATCTGCTCAAATCATCTATGAAGGTCAAAAAATAACGATACCCGCCACGAGCATCAACACTCATTGGACCGCATACATCGGTATGTATTATTTCCAACAAGTCAGTAGCTCGTTCCATTGTTCCGGAGAATGGAGTTTTAGTCATCTATCCCAAAAGGCACGATTCGCAAGCATCAAATGATTCATAACCAAGTGATTCCAAAAATCCATCTTTATGGAGTTTCTTCATGCGCTTTACACCGATATGACCCAAACGGCAGTGCCACAAATAAGTTGCACTATCATCATCAATTTTGCATCTTTTGGCATCAATATTATGAATATGTGTATCACTATGATCGAGATCCAACAAACTATTTTGATTGGGTGTATGACCATCGAAGGTTTTATTCATGTAAACAGAACAACAATTATTCTCTGACTTTAAATGAATAACCGTATTGCAATAAACATGATCAAATCATATTCATGCTCAACGCAAATGCCACATAACATTTATTTAGGTTTAACACTAACCCCGAAAGTATAGGGAGTGTGTGATGATGATCATATCGATCTTGGAACCACTTCCAACACAAATCGTCACTACACCCTCAACTAGTCTCTGTTTATTCTGTAACTCCTATTTCGAGTTACTAATTTTTAGCAACCGAACAAGTATCAAATACCCAGGGGCTACTATAAACACTAGTAAGGTACACATCAATAACCTGTATATCAAATATACCCTTGTTCAATCTGCCATCCTTCTTATCCACTAAATATTCAGGGAATTTCCGCTTCCAGTGACCATTTCCTTTGCAGTAAAAACACTCAGTTTCAGTCTTTAGTCTAGCTTTGGGCTTCATGGAAATGGCAACTTGCTTGCCATTCTACATGAAGTTCCCTTTCTTTCCCTTCGCCCTTTTCTTGAAACTAGTGGTCTTCTTAATCATCAACACTTGATGCTTTTTCTTGATTTCTACCTTCATCAATTTCATCATCATGAAAAACTCGGGAATCATTGTCGTCATCCCTTGCATACTATAGTTCATCATGAAGTTCGACTAACTTGGTGATGATGACTAGAGAACTTTGTCAATCACTATCTTATCTGGAAGATTAACTCCCACTTGATTCAAGCGATTGTAGTACCCAGACAATCTGAGCACATGCTCACAGCTTGAGCTATTCTCCTCCATCTTTTAGCTATAGAACTTGTTGGAGACTTAATATCTCTCAACTCGGGTATTTGCTTGAAATATTAACTTCAACTCCTGGAACATCTCATATGGTCCATGACGTTCAAAACGTCTTTGATGTCCCAATTCTAAGCCGTTAAGCATGGTGCACTAAACTATCAAGTAGTCACCAAATTGAGCTAGCCAAACATTCATAATGTCTGCATCTGCTCCTGCAATAGGTCTGTCACCTAGCAGTGCATCAAGGACATAATTCTTATGTGCAGTAATGAGGATAGACCTCAGCTCACGGACCTAGTCCGCATCATTGCTACTGTCATTTTTCAACTTAGTTTTCTCTAGGAATAGATATAAAACATAGGGAAGCAACAACGCGAGCTATTGATCTGCAACATTATTTGCAAAATACTATCAGGACTAAGTTCATGATAAATTGAAGTTCAATTAATCATATTACTTAAGTACGCCCACTTAGATAGACATCCCTCTAATCATCTAAGTGATCACGTGATCCAAATCAACTAAACTATGTCCGATCATCACGTGAGATGGAGTAGTTTTCAATGGTGAACATCATTATGTTGATCATATCTACTATATGATTCACACTCGACCTTTCGGTCTCCAGTGTTCTGAGGCCATATCTGCATATGCTAGGCTCGTCAAGTTTAACCCGAGTATTCTGCGTGTGCAAAATTGTCTTACACCCGTTGTATTTGAACGTAGAGCTTATCACACCCGATCATCACGTGGTGTCTCGGCACGAAGAACTTTCACAACGGTGCATATTCAGGGAGAACACTTATACTTTGATATTTAGTGAGAGATCATCTTATAATGCTACCATCAATCAAAGCAGAATAAGATGTATAAAAGATAAACATCACATGCAATCAAAATATGTGAAATGATATGGCCATCATCATCTTGTGCCTATGAACTCCACCTCCAAAGCATCGTCATGATCTCCATTGTCACCGGCATGACACCATGATCTCCATCATCTTGATCTATATCAATGTGTCATCACATGGTCGTCTCGCCAACTATTGCTCTTGCAACTATTGCTATCGCATAGCGATAAAGTAAAGCAATTATTTGGCGCTTGCATCTTATGCAATAAAGAGACAACCATAAGGATTTTGCCAGTTGCCGATAACTTCAACAAAATATGATTATCTCATACAACAACTTATATCTCATCACGCTCTTGACCATATCACATCACAACATGCCCTGCAAAAACAAGTTAGACGTCCTCTACTTTGTTGTTGCAAGTTTTACGTGGCTGCTATGGCCTGAGAAAGAATCGTTCTTACCTACGCATGAAAACCACAACAATAGTTCATCAAGTTAGTGTTGTTTTAACCTTCTCAAGGACCGGGCGTAGCCAAACTCAGTTCAACTAAAGTTGGAGAAACTGACACCCGCCAGCCACCTATGTGCAAAGCACGTCGGTAGAACCAGTCTCGCGTAAGCGTACGCGTAATGTCGGTCCAGGCCGCTTCATCCAACAATACCGCTGAACCAAAGTATGAAATGCTGGTAAGCAGTATGACTTGTATCGCCCACAACTCACTTGTGTTCTACTCGTGCATATAACATCTACGCATAAAACCAGGCTCGGATGCCACTATTGGGGAACGTAGTAATTTCAAAAATAATCCTACGCACACGCAAGATCATGGTGATGCATAGCAACGAGAGGGGAGAGTGTTGTCCATGTACCCTCGTAGACCGAAAGCGGAAGCGTTAGCACAATGCGGTTGATGTAGTCATACGTCTTCACCATCCGACCGATCAAGTACCGAACGTACGGCACCTCCGAGTTCAGCATACGTTCA
Organism: Triticum timopheevii; assembly: GCA_963921465.1. Taxonomy (NCBI): domain Eukaryota; kingdom Viridiplantae; phylum Streptophyta; class Magnoliopsida; order Poales; family Poaceae; genus Triticum; species Triticum timopheevii. Next base: position 38,325,223 of record OY997264.1, on the reverse strand, counting down.
ACTCGATGACGTCCCATGAACTCCGATCCAGCAGAGCTTTGCGGGAGAGTTCCGTTAGCATGACGGCGTGATGACGGTGTTGATGATGCTACCGATGCAGGGCTTCGCCTAAGCACCGCTATGATATTACCGAGGTGGAATATGGTGGAGGGGGCACCGCACACGGCTAAGAGATCAATGATCAATTGTTGTGTCTCGAGGTGCCCCCCTGCCCCTGTATATAAAGGAGCAAGAGGGGAGGCGGCTAGCCTGGAGGAGGGCGCACCAAGGGGGGAGTCCTACTCCCACCGGGAGTAGGACTCCTCCTTTCCTTGTTGGAGTAGGAGAGGGGAAGAAAGGGAGAGAGAGAGGAAGGAAAGCCCCCCCTCCTTTTCCAATTCGGACTAGAGGGGGAGGGGCGCGCGGTCTGCCCTGGCCGCCCCTCCTCTTCTCCATTAGGGCCCATGAGGCCCAATAAACCCCCTGGGGGGGTCCGGTAACCCCCCCCCCCCCCCCCCCCCCGGTACTCTGATATATGCCAGAAACCTTCTGAAACCATTCCGGTGTCCGAACATAGTCATCCAATATATCGATCTTTACGTCTTGACCATTTCGAGACTCCTCGTCATGTCCGTGATCATATCCGGGACTCCGAACTACCTTCAGTACATCAAAATACAAAAAATCATAATGCCGATCGTCACCAAACTTTAAGCGTGCGGACCCTACGGGTTTGAGAACTATGTAGACATGACCGAGACACATCTCCGGTCAATAACCAATAGCGGAACCTGGATGCTCATATTGGTTCCCACATATTCTACGAAGATCTTTATCGGTCAAACCGCATAACAACATACGTTGTTCCCTTTGTCATCGGTATGCTACTTGCCCGAGATTCGATCGTCGGTATCTCAATACCTAGTTCAATCTCTTTACCGGCAAGTCCCTTTAATCGTTATGTAATGCATCGTCCCGCAACTAACTCATTAGTCTCATTGCTTGCAAGGCTTATAGTGATGTGCATTACCGAGAGGGCCCAGAGATACCTCTCCGACAATTGGAGTGACAAATCATAATCTCAAAATACGCCAACTCAACAAGTACCTTCGGAGACACATGTAGAGCACCTTTATAATCACCCAGTTACGTTGTGACGTTTGGTAGCACACAAAGTGTTCCTCCGGTAGACGGGAGTTGCATAATCTCATAGTCATAGGAACATGTATAAGTCATGAAGAAAGCAATAGCAACATACTAAACGATCAAGTGCTAAGCTAATGAAATGGGTCAAGTCAATCACATCATCCTCTAATGATGTGATTCTGTTAATCAAATGACAACTCATGTCTATGGTTAGGAAACACAACCATCTTTGATTCAACGAGCTAGTCAAGTAGAGGCATACTAGTGACATTATGTTTGTCTATGTATTCACACATGTACTAAGTTTTCGGTTAATACAATTCTAGCATGAATAATAAACATTTATCATGATATAAGGAAATATAAATAACAACTTTGTTATTGCCTCTAGGGCATATTTCCTTCAAATATCTCGACTAAAGTACACCCTACTAAAAGCAGTGGTATGCAGACTATCAAGGTCCTAAATTGGGTGTGTTGAACTTTGCATGCAATTTCTTCAGCAAAATTTCGTTATTTACTAACTCACCTTTCAAGCCAATAGTCGCTATGCTCGAACAACTTTTTTTTTATTTAGAGTTACTGGACATAAATATATAATCATAGCATTGCTTTAGAAGAGGGATTGGATACTTAAAACTTTGGCAGAGCCACATTACAGAATACAGAGGCATAGCTATAATGATATAATCCCCCACAAAAAAGCTATATTGATATAATAATGATGGAACTGGATCAGGTGCATGATCTGATCATCGAAGGTCTAACCATGGCTTCCTCACTTTTTTAAATCCTTTTCTGTCATGTGTAGTCCCCCAATAGGTCCAAGATTCATGTCTTAGAGCATCTCCAACAGACGCGCGGTTGCGTGGCACGCTAAATTTTTTTGCAATGCCGAAATAGCATTTCGCGCGCGTAGGAGGGTGTTCGCTTTAGTCTGCATGTGCGCGTGATGCCTGCGTGCTTGCTTGTTGAGTCTGCGTGCATGCTTGTCGTGTAGGAGTACTTCTGTGCGGGGCGCTGGCTACTGCTGGGCTCTCGCGGATGGAGCTGCAACAAGGCCCAATTCTTTTGCCAGAATCTGGGGATTCTCCCAGAATCCGACCCCTACCCAGCTTCTCCCAGAATCTTTGAGCCCCATTTGTTTTACAATCCTATCTAGTTAGGCTCTAATTAGACAGGATTATAAAACAAATGGGGCTCAAAGATTCTGGGAGAAGCTGGGTAGGGGTCAGATTCTGGGAGAATCCCCAGATTCTAGCAAAAGAACTGGGCCCAAGTCTGGTTGGGTGGTGGTGGATATGAATATTTGAACGTGGGCTCTCGAATGTGCAACACTCATCCATTCATGTTCACGTCCTTTTTTTGCTAACATATTACCATCAGGGGCAAAATTGTCTTTCTACATGCCATTTAACATAGCCGGATGAAAAAATGGATGAAAGTGTCACATAGGGAACGAAATGAAGTTTAAGTGTCAAGAATGGAAGAAAAAAGTTTTTGGGCCAAAAAGGAAAGCAAAATTTATGGGCCAAATAAGGAACACATATTTGTCTACGTGTCGCGATGTCGTGCTCGTGCAGACAAGGTGCAGTTCTTGAACCAGCGCACTCCCCAAGCATGGGTGTGACTTCCACGATGTCCAGCGACGGCAAAAGTGGGCGTGCTGACATGGTGTGCGGCCTCCACCAAGTTTGGACGACAGCGAGCGAGCAAGTGGGCAGGGATTGTAGCTTCTGCTTATCGAGAAGGGAGATCTAGCAGCACTAGCCGGTGGAGTGGCCTGCACACTGTACCAGCAACAGCGAGAGAGCTGAGCAAGGGAAACTAGGTGTGTCGAGATGGGGAAGAAAGAGGGATGGGGACCTGGGGAGGAATAGCGTGAGGTAGAATCACATTTTAAAATTTGAACAAGGATCCTAAGCTTAATGCAGGAGGAGGAAGAGGACTGGGGGAGATAGGCGGCAACTGGTAGCCTAGTCCATCCAGGCTTCAATTCTTGAGACTGCTGCTTCTTCTCATTCGGAATCTCCAGTGCTCGAATGTGTTCCTGGATGATTTCCATCAAACGAATTGGTTGATATTGAATCTCTGCATGCATATACTTGTTCCTGTTGCTCCAAACTGCCCACATCACAGAGATAATAACCGTCGATTCATCTTTACTTACAGAGTCTGGATCAAGGAGATCCTTCACCCATGTTATTGGATTCAGTCTTGGCAATTTCACTCCAAAGAATCTGTAAGCTTCTATCCAAAACAAGCTAGCCTGATTGCAAGTTACCAAGGAGTGGAACAGCGTCTCCTCACCTGTCCCACACATGCCGCATGTTGCATCCTCACCAATATGCCTCCGCTGCAACTCAGCTCTTGCTGGTAGGAACCCCTTGAAGACTCTCCACTAGAATACTCTGACTTTAGGTAGCACATTTAGTTTCCAAAGTCTCTTCCAGGTGTCCTGGTCACCAGAGGAGCTGGACGGTACCCCCAGTCCATCGCAATGCCTCTCTTTCAGAACTCTGTAAGCAGACCGCACTGTGAACAAGCCAGTTCTGTCCCATGCCCACGCCCAGAAATCAGGCTGTTACTCTAGGCCGTGGCATATTTAGTATGGCATTTACGTCCGCCTGTATGAATATTTTCTGGATTAGTTCCGTGTTCCAATCTCCATCCTCGTCCCGTATCAGGTCTGACACTAGCTGAACGGGTTCATCCGAGATCCTGCATAGTGGCTTCATTGTGGAAGAGCCTTCAACCCACTGGTCGTGCCAGATTTCTGTTGTGCGTCCATCTCCCACACGCCTAATCAAGCCCTGTTTTAGGACCTCTTGTCCTTGCATGATCGCACGCCAAGTTCTCGACGAATTTGCCGGACATCCAGCTTGTATAAAGTTTCCATCTGGATAGTACCGACCCTTCAATACCCTAGCACATAGACTCTCTGGGTTTTCCAACAACCTCCATGCTTGTTTAGCCAACAAGGCGTCATTAAATAGCTCAAGGTCGTGAAACCCCATTCCTCCCTTTGACTTAGGAGTAGCCATCTTCTCCCAAGCTTGCCAATGCATACCCTTCTTGTCAAGCGATCCAGCCCACCAATACTTAGCCATTACTGACGTAACTTTTCGGCACAAGCCTTTAGTGGGTTTGAAACAACTCATAGAGAAGGCCGGTAAAGCTTTTCTGAAACTCCACCCTTGGACTCTAGACCTTACCGACTGCACTATATGTTCGAAACTTTGTTCTGTGATCTTCTCAGCTGCAGTTGGCAAACCAAGGTACTTTTCATGAGGGCAACCCGCTGAATCTGTAATGCATTCCGGACCCCTCTTCTTGTAGACGCCCCACATTTTGGGCTAAAGAAAACCGAACTCTTCTGTCTACGCACTTTGACCGGAGCCAAGGCTGTAGGCTGATAAAATCTCACTTAGGCGTGTTGCACTCCTGCTGTCCGCCTTTATAAATACCAAGCAATCATCTGCGAACAATAAGTGTGATACCCATGGTGACCTCATTCCCGCCCGAATACCTCTGTCAATCCATCCTCCATCATAATTCTTTAGTAAACAAGATAACCCCTCGCCACACAACAAAAATAAGTAGGGGGAGATTGGATCCCCTTGCCTCATACCTCTGGAAGGATGAAAGGGAGGTAGAAGCTCTCCATTCACCTTTACTTGGAAGATTACTGAATTTACACATTTCATCACCAGAGATATCCATTCTTCAGAGAACCCCAACCGGGCCATTACTCCTTGTAGGTATTCCCATTCAACACGATCATATGCCTTCATCATACCGATCTTCACTGCACACCACCCTTGCTTGCCCCTCTTTCGTTTCATAGCATGAACACACTCATAAGCTGTAAGAATGTTATCTGTAATGAGTCGTCCTGGCACAAACGCGGTGGATCTGTAGAGAGGAAGAGCTGGGACGGCTGCAGTCGCCAGGGACCATGAAGGGAACTTCCTCTCAGCGCGTTACACAACATACATGGGGCAAACTAATCCATATGTTTGTGAGGTTCTGGGTTGTAGAGATGCCATGCTGTTGGCAAAGGAGAAGGGATGGGACCGGATTCAGGTGGTGACTGACTGCAAAAATGTGGCAGGTGATTGGAATGCAGGACGTAACCACTCGAGTTGTGGACCAGTTTTTCGAGAGATGACTTCGTACCTCTCATCTTTTCAGGGATTTGAAGTAAGACATTGTGGACGAGGAGCAAACGAAACAACACATCTTTTAGCTAAGCACTGTCTGTTTACAAGCGTGCAAAATGTAACCTATGATGTAAATCCCTGAGTTCTTAAGTGCGGTGGTGCACTTGGACTATGTACGGTCTATGAATGAATAAAATGCCTTAGGGCCGTTACTCAAAAAAAAAAAGAGATAGGCGGCATGGGAGAGGTGATTGGGGGAGGGCATCACAGGAGGTTGGAGAGAAGGGCAACGAGGAAGGGATCAATTTTTTATGAAGTATTATAAAAGAACGATTCCCGTTGGTTCCCTTTCGTATCCTAGGCTATGATTATCCACTTGTTAGACAGTGGGAACATGGCTTGGTAAGTTTGTGGACGACCATAAACTTGAAACTTCAGAAGTAGGAAAGATTATAGAATGCAAAATTTGAACTAATTACACAAGGTAACTTGAACGACTATATGTTGCATAACACCGCAAGCACTTGCAATGGTTGCACAATGAAGCATTTGCATTTGTACTGTGCTTCCAAAAAAATTGAGTTTGTTGCACAAGGCAAGAACTTAAGGTGACGCAAACATAAATTGAACCGATTATGCAGCATAGCATTGAATTCTCTAGACTGAAGTTATGTACTACTTATAATTCGAACTAGCCAATCTTTTGTCCATGAGTCCATGGGCTCCTAGTTGGGCTAGGAGGAGAGTACTGGCCCATGAAAGGGTGATTCCCTCCATTATATTGATGAATCGGAGGAGTAAGCTACCAACGAGTTTGAAAAAAATCTATGAAACTAAATGGTTTAAATTTAAACCAATTCTATTATTAGTGAATATTGATGGAGCAACCGATACATATCCATAGAAAATCAAGACATATCATCGCACAACCATTCATTGGATATAAGCAAGTCCGTTACAATTTAAACCAATTCTATTATTAGTGAATATTGATGGAGCAACTGATACATATCCATAGAAAATCAAGACATATCATCGCACAACCATTCATTGGATATAAGCAAGTCCATTATTAATGAAATATCATGAAACAATAAGTGTCTCCTTATCTGGAAATTGGACATGCAACGATTGTAAATTAAGTAACTATTGAAAACCATCTGGAACAATTGATATATACCCAAATACAAAGAAAGATAGATCGTCAAATCAGCCATTCAATAAATGTTGAGCGAACGCGTACAAGAAATGGTCTAAACCATTCTATAGAAATTTTTTTACCTTTACTCTCTATATATAGCATTGCCCAGGTCACACACAAGTATAAGGAACCACAAAATTATAAGTTTTGTTGAAGGAAGACAGTTCCTTGTACCCATGGCTTCTGGTCAGGGTCATGTTATCATACCAATATTTCTCTTATTTTCGTTTGCTCCTTATTACATCACTTTGGGCGAATCAATAGATCTGAGTGGCAGTGTACAAACAAATGAGAAGGTAAAAATAAATTTACTTCTTGCTTGTCAAAACATATAACCCTTTCTAATATTTCTTATGTATCCACCACGTTCTTGTACCTACATGACCACTTGATCATGACAAGTACCAATATTTGTATTCTGTTGTAATTATTCACTGTCAGTTATGTCGCCAATTAGATATTAGAACACCACATGTGCAAGGAAATAGTTATGTTTTGTGGATTTGGCACAACAATCGTCCTAACTTTCCAGAAAAAACATTTTCTAGGATGGCACTCTTTCAAGATCCAGTCCTTTTCAGCTCAACGGGAGAATGAAAACTGATGGAAAAGGCAACACCATATCTCACGTACGACACTCCCTCCCTCCCTCCGTGTTAGATTTGAATCCTATTTGTTTTGTTTTACGTGATGAACAGGAAGGCGAGAAGGAATTTTCCCAACTCGTTAGATCTTCAGTTCTCAGAAACATCAATCAGAGAATGTGTCTAAATACTAAAATTGCACATTGTGGAAGTACTTCTAGAGACAAATGTATGCATATGATTTTATAGTAAGTACTTTACCTGTGTCCAAAATGATAATTTTCGTAACAGGAGGGAATAGTTGCTTAATCTAGATTACATGCATGAATGGAAGTATGAATATGTTTCTCTTTAGCACAATCTACAAAATTAATGTACCACACACAATGGATTCAGAAACAGATCTTGTTTTTTCACAAAAAAAGGAAAGAAAAGAAAAACAGATCTGGTTTGACAAGGAATGCAATATACTACCTCTGTTCGCGTATATTAGGGCCCCTTGTATTTTGGATCCAACTTTGACTTTCTATTTGACTAAAAAATGTAAAGTATATGCTACAAAAATTATATTGTTAGACTTGTATTTGAAAGAGGTTTTCCACGGTACAATTTTTGTGACATATAGTGTAAATTTTATTAGTTCAAATTCATGTCAAAACTTTGGTCCAAAATAAAAGGGGGCCTAATAAACCCGAACAGAGGGAGTACAAAATTAATGCACTACACTCAATGGATTCAGAAATAGATTTGGTTTGACAAAGAATGCAATATACAAAACTAATGCGCCAAACCCAGTGGATCCAGATACAGACCAACACAAGTAATGCAATATATAAAAATTAATACACCACACCAAATGGATTCAGAAACGGATCTAGCTCCATGCATGCTCTATGTATTACTAATCCCGATGTGCCAACACTTAGCTTGGACTTGGAGTGCACATCGTATTTCCTTACCGAGAAGTTCCATGTATGCATGCACTATGGAATACTAATCCCGATGTGCCAACACTTAGCTAGGAGTTAACCAATGCACCAATTGCCCACGCTACATCGGCATGACCCATGCACCTTGTTGAGAAGGATTGTTCGAGCCAAACCTACTTGGTTAAGGTACAGGAAAATCCTGATAGCGTCCAGAGGATCACCTAAAAGCACCACGTCGTAAGTTCTAGGAGAAGAGCATCTTATCGCTGGCAAGAAGCTACCTAAAAGTTGTAATATGCTTGTGCACTAGTACAATTTTTTTCTGACTATTCACTAATTTGAGCTACATCTTTATATAAATAGTATGCAATGTGGCACACAGAGCCGGGAAAATTCTACGGTCTTCGAGCTGAAATGAGTATATGGGGTTCACCTAATCAAGAAAACTCTCAAGACTCCGGATCAGCCATACAGATCTACTGTCAAGAAGGGAACCACTACAGCTTAATTGAAGCAGGGTTTCATGTACATACATATCACCCATTCTGACAAACTCAAATGCTTTTCAAGAATGTCTATTTAAATTATGGGTTGGCTTGCAGGTTTCCCCCTCTTTGTATCATAACCGAGATGTTCGATTCTTTACATACACGACGGTAAGTGTATACCATGCCATTCTGATAAAGTACATAATGTTGAGGTCTCGCTAAACTTATCTTTTTTTCCCTCTTTGGACTTGTTTATACTAAGTATAGCTATGTATAATTAACATATATACATGTCGCCTTGTACCATTTCTCAGAGGGACACCAAATCTGCAGGCTGCTATAACTTGCAGTGCCCAGGATTTGTCCCTGCAAGAGGAGCTGCACTAGTGCCTGGCCAAGCTATTTCTCCCCCGTCAATTTATGGCCAAGCCGATCACTACGCCAGGCTTAGCCTTAACAAGGTCCCCCCTGTTGTCCTAGTAGATATCCCTATAAGATTGCATTGGCACGTGTTCACAAGAGATACCTTGCAAGCTATCTAGTTTCTTTACACTTCTGTAGCATGAAAAATATCATTTATGACCATCATCCCTTGTTTATTGTATACTGCAGGATCCGAACTCTGGGGATTGGGTGGTGTACCGACACGATTTAGACCGTCCATCATTCTTGGGGCATTTTCCAGGACAACTTTGCCCTGGAGAATCACGAATACAAGCCCTGACAGGATTTGTGAATTACCTAAATAATACACATGGCCCTCCAATGGGCAGTGGTCAATTCCCGGATGATGAAGATGATAAGAGATCTGCATACTTTAAGCATATTAAGATCTACGATGCCAACGGCCATGCTCGGGACCCAATTACAACTCGCATGATCAAGTTAGTTGACAGGCCAGATTGCTACAAAGAAACTGACTTCACTGTTATAATCAATAGGGGCTACATATTTTACTATGGTGGGCCAAATGGTTGTATTGGTTGAAGACACAAGTTTTTCATGCCTTTGATGATGTAACAAATCATAAACTATTATCTACAGATGGTTGTATTGGTTGAGGACACAAGTTTTTCTCGCCTTTGATGACTTAATAAATCATAAACTATTTTAAATATATTGAAGGACAAACAAGAACCCATGTTTTATAGAGAAAACCCAGTGAGCTAAATTACATTTGGTATTATATGATGGATTACTGTAACTTCGTCCAGCCTATGAGATTAGCTCTTAGATTATTAGATATTTGGCTTCATACTTATTTTTTGGTCAAGCTGTGTTCTGACAAAAGGTGGAAGGGCAACTACGGGATAACAAAAATTCTTGATATGTAATCTACTAATAAGAGTAATAGAACAACCGTAATTTTTCACCGGCAGCTTACAAAATAAGCACACTGCAACTCAGTTCAGAAACTCAAAGTAATTCGATATCTCTTGATAATTTAATTTTTGAAACAACATAATCAAAAGGAGAAGGCGAGAAAACTGGTGAGTGATCCCTAAATAAAAATGCGAAGATGGAAAAGAGGAAAATATTAAATAATGAAAATCTTGGAAGCTAATTTACTAAGATTGATCTTACTAGCTTTTATCTTTACCAAAATGAAGGATGGCATCGACAAGCGTCGTTGACACTGTTAAACATCATTGTATGTTACGTGACATATGCGGCAGGAGATATTGGTTCGGTGCATAGTAGAGATAAGCCCAGGAGGTAGTTTGCATAGAGATCTTCTCGTAACTATCTTCTCTTTCTTGTTTCTCAAGATGTACTTTAGATCTCTCTTATCTCTTCTCTCTTGACCGCATGTAATCTGCTCCTTTGTTATATATAAACAACACGTCGCCCTCGTCATGGGCAAGACGTTTTCCGCTCGCACATGGTAATCAGAGCCCCTCTTCTTCAACTCATCTAGCTACCAGAATCACCTGTGTCGAAGCTGCACCATGTCTTCCTCCTCCGGCGCTTCCTTCCATCCTAGCCTCAACGGCCAGGTCATCAAGAAGCTATCCCGCACGAACTACGTGCTATGGCGCACGCAGATCATACCGCAGCTGCGTGGCGCCGGGGTCTTCGGCTACGTCGACGGCACCCATCCGGAGCCGGCGCGCCTCCTCGTCACCACCAAGGAAGGCAAGGAGACTTCAACGCCCAACCCTCTCCACCCCATCTGGGTTCGAGGGGACCAGCAGGTCCTCGGCTACCTGTTGAGCAACCTCACCAAGGAGGTGCTCCTCACGGTGACCATGGTCACCACCGCGGGCGCGCTCTGGACGACGCTCGCTGGCATGTACTCGTCGCAATCGGTGAGTCGAATCAACAACATCCGTACTTCTCTCATCAATGCACAGAAGGGACACCTCTCCGTCGCCACCTACTTCGCCACCATGCGCGGCTACGCCGACGAGCTGGCTGCAGCTGGCAAGGCCATCCTCGACGACGAGCTCATCTCCTACATCATCCACGGGCTCGACGCCGACTACCAGCCGCTGATCTCTGCCTTGGATGCTCGCGTCACGCCCGTCACCCTCGACGAGCTCTTCGCCATGCTGTCAAACTTTGACCAGCGGATGGCACACTTCAACGGCAACGGCGGCGGCAGCTTCAAGTCCTCCGCGAACTCGGCATCTCGTGGTCGTGGTGGCCCCTCTCGGCGCGGCGGTGGCGGCGGCTTCTCCCGTGGCAGGGGGAGGTCCAGTGGAGGCAACGGTGGCGGCTCCAACTCCCGCAACGGCGGGCGCAACTCCAACAAAACTAGCCGCGGCGGTGGCAACCCTCGTGCACGCCCTGATGCTCCGCGGTGCCAGATATGTGGCAAGGTGGGGCACACAGCAAAAGATTGCTGGTACCGCTATGAAGAGGATGATGACTCCTCTCAAGATGATGACAAGGTGGCGGCCACCGCAGATGGCTCATACGGAATCGACACCAACTGGTATGTCGACAGTGGCGCCACCAACCACATCACCAACGAGCTCGAGAAGGTGACCATGAAGGAGAAGTACCGTGGCAAGGACCAAATCCACACAGCTAGTGGTGAAGGTATGGAGATCCGTCACATTGGTCATTCAAGTTTTAGTACCCCTTCTCGTAGAATTCATCTTAGGAAAATTTTGCATGTTCCTAATGCCGACAAAAGTCTTCTTTCTGTCCATAGAATTGCTCTTGACAATCATGTCTTCCTTGAATTTCACCCCTATTTCTTTTTGATCAAGGATCAGGCGATGAAGAAAATTCTCTATCGAGGTAGATGCGTTCGTGGGCTCTACCCGTTGATTCCGGAGCTTAGGAGACTAAATAAACAAGCTTGTGGTGCTATCAAGCTTTCATCCACATGATGGCATGATCGTTTAGGACATGCTTCTTTTTCCTTAGTTGAAAAATTACTTAGAAAGAATAAGCTCCCGTTTGTTGGTGAGTGCAATATTGAAGCTATTTGTGATTCCTGTCAACGTGCTAAGAGTCATCAGCTACCCTATCCTATATCCACTAGCATGTCTACCAAACCACTGCAATTAATATTTTCAGATGTTTGGGGTCCTGCCCCCAACTCAGTTGGTAGACATACGTACTATGTGAGTTTTATTGATGACTATAGTAAATTTTCTTGGATTTATCTACTTAAGAAAAGATCCGATGTCTTTCAAGTCTTTAAAAATTTCCAAGCACTCGTTGAACGCAAGTTTGACAGCAAGATACTTGCTGTCCAATCAGACTGGGGCGGAGAGTATGAGAAATTAAACTCTTTCTTTCAAACTCTCGGCATCTCCCATCATGTGTCATGCCCCCACGCTCACCAACAAAACAGCTCAGCTGAACGCAAGCACAGGCACATCGTTGAGGTTGGCTTAGCTCTCTTAGCTGGCGCCTCCATGCCACTTAAATTTTGGGATGAAGCTTTTCTCACTGTTGTTCATATCATCAACATGCTTTCCAGTCGTGTTATTAATAATGAAACTCCAGTAGAACGACTCCTTCACACCAAACCTGATTACACATCTCTTCGTGTTTTTGGGTGTGCATGTTGGCCCAATCTTCGTCCCTATAATCAACGCAAACTCATGTTTCGGTCAAAACAGTGTGTGTTTCTTGGATACCGTGTTCAACACAAAGGTGTAAAATGCCTTGATGTGTCTACGGGACGAGTCTATATCTCCCGTGACGTTGTTTTTGACGAAACAAAATTCCCGTTTGCTGATCTTCATCCCAACACAGGTGCCTTGCTTCGCAAAGAAATTCTCCTCTTGCCATCTCATCTCACTGGCCTTGATCATGGGGGAAACACTTGTGATGATTCAATGCTGACTAACCCTCCTAATGGTACAGACGAGTCTTCTGGTGATGTTGCAGGAAAAATCAACGATGAAAACACCAAAGAACTCGATCTCCAGGCGCCATATTTGCTGTGTCAAGAATCAGGGAGCAAATCCCCCTCGGGATCAGCGCCAGATCAGGTGGAGCCCAGGAGATCCGCACCGGGATCAGCGCCAGCAGACGCGCCAGCTCCGTCCGCAGCAGAATCTGCTGCGCGTGCGGGCTCCCATGGTTCCACGCCTGCCACGCGCCAGGTTGCGGGTGGCGGAAGCCCCGCGCCAACTCCGCGCCAATCAACAGATGCCATGTGGCGGCGCCCTGATGGCCCAGGCGGGGCGCGGTTTCACGACCAACCGCAGTGCTACAAGAGGCGGGCCCAGGCGCAGCCGACCGGCGTAGACTCCAGCGCCCAGGTGCGGCCGACAGGCGCGGACCCCAGCGCTGATCCGTCTGGACAGGAGGGCGCGGGATCCGGTGCAGATCTGCAGGGCCCCGCGCAATCATGGGCTCATGATGAGCCGACCGGTGCGCCTGGATCTTCTACGGCTGCTACAACGTCTCCATCTGTTGGGGAACGTAGCAGAAATTCAAAATTTTCCTATGTGTCACCAAGATCTATCTATGGAGAAACCAGCAACGAGGGGAAGGAGAGTGGCTCTACATACCCTTGTAGATCGCTAAGCGGAAGCGTTCAAGAGAACGGGGTTGAAGGAGTCGTACTCGTCGTGATCCAAATCACCGGAGATCCTAGTGCCGAACGGACGGCACCTCCGCGTTCAACACACGTACAGCCCGGTGACGTCTCCCATGCCTTGATCCAGCAAGGAGAGAGGGGGAGGTTGAGGAAGACTCCATCCAGCAGCAGCACAACGGCGTGGTGGTGGTGGAGGAGCGTGGCAATCCTGCAGGGCTTCGCCAAGCACCTATGGGAGAGGAGGAGGTGTCACGGGAGGGAAGGAGGCGCCAGGGCTTCAGGTGCGGCTGCCCTCCCTCCCCTCCACTATATATAGGGGCAAGGGAGAGGGGGAGGGCGCAGCCTTGCCCCTTCCTCCAAGGAAGGGGTGCGGCCAAGGGGGGGAGGAGTGCCTCCCAAGTCAAGTGGAGGCCCTCCCCCTTAGGGTTTCCCCCCTCCCATGCGCATGGGCCTTGGGGGGGCTGGTGCCCCTGGCCCATTAAGGCTAGGGCGCCCCCCCTACAGCCCATGCTACTGTATTGGATGTGGTGGAACAATTTCCGGACCTCCGGACCCCTCCGGAATCCTCCGGAACCTTCTGGAAGCTTCCCGGTACAATACCGAAAAAACCCGAACTTTTTCCGGAACCCGAACAACAACTTTCCATATATAAATATTTACCTCCGGACCATTCCGGAACTCCTCGTGACGTCCGGGATCTCATTCGGGACTCCGAACAACATTCGGTAACCACATACGAACTTCCTTTATAACCCTAGCGTCATCGAACCTTAAGTGTGTAGACCCTACGGGTTCGGGAGACATGTAGACATGACCGAGACGTTCTCCGGTCAATACCAACAGTGGGATCTGGATACCCATGTTGGCTCCCACATGTTCCACGATGATCTCATCGGATGAACCACGATGTCAAGGAATCAATCGATCCCGTATACAATTCCCTTTGTCTAGCGGTATTATACTTGCCCGAGATTCGATCGTCGGTATACTGATACCTTGTTCAATCTCGTTGCCGGCAAGTCTCTTTAATCGTTCCATAACACATCATCCCGTGATCAACCCCTTGGTCACATTGTGCACATTATGATGATGTCCTACAGAGTGGGCCCAGAGATACCTCTCCGTTTACACGGAGTGACAAATCCCAGTCTCGATTTGTGCCAACCCAACAAACACTTTCGGAGATACCTGTAGTGCACCTTTATAGCCACCCAGTTACGTCGTGACGTTTGGTACACCCAAATCATTCTTATGGTATCCGGGAGTTGCACAATCTCATGGTCTAAGGAAAAGATACTTGACATTAGAAAAGCTTTAGCATATGAACTACACGATCTTTGTGCTAGGCTTAGGATTGGGTCTTGTCCATCACATCATTCTCCTAATGATGTGATCCCGTTATCAATGACATCCAATGTCCATGGTCAGGAAACCGTAACCATCTATTGATCAACGAGCTAGTCAATTAGAGGCTTACTAGGGACATGGTGTTGTCTATGTATCCACACATGTATCTGAGTTTCCTATCAATGCAATTATAGCATGGATAATAAACGATTATCATGAACAAGGAAATATAATAATAACTTATTTATTATTGCCTCTAGGGCATATTTCCAACAGTCTCCCACTTGCACTAGAGTCAATAATCTAGTTCACATCGCCATGTGATTAACACTCACAGGTCACATCACCATGTGACCAACATCCAAAGAGTTTACTAGTGTCACTAAACTAGTTCACATCATCATGTGATTAAGACTCAATGAGTTCTGGGGTTTGATCATGTTTTGCTTGTGAGAGAGGTTTTAGTAAACGGGTCTGCAACATTCAGATCTGTATGTACTTTGCAATTCTCTATGTCATATTGTAAATGCTACTTCCATGCTCCACTTGGAGCTATTCCAAATGGTTGTTCCACTATACGTATCCGGTTTGCTACTCAGAGTCATTCGGATAGGTGTTAAAGCTTGCATCGACGTAACCCTTTACGCCGAACTCTTTATCACCTCCATAATCGAGAAACATGTCCTTATTACTCCAAGGACAATTTTGACCGCTATCTGGTGATCTACTCCTTGATCACCTTTGTACTCTCTTGCCAGATATGTAGCAAGGCACACAACCGGTGCGGTACTTAGCATAGCATACTGTAGAGCCTACGTCTAAAGCATAGGGGACGACCTTCGTCCTTTCTCTCTTTTCTGCCGTGGTCGAGCTTTAAGTCTTAACTTCATACCTTACATCTTAGGCAAGAACTCCTTCTTTGACTGATCCATCTTGAACACCTTCAAGATCATGTCAAGGTATATGCTCATTTGAAAGTACCATTAAGCGTTTTTGATCTATCCTCATAGATCTTGATGCTCAATGTTCAAGTAGCTTAATCCAGGTTTTCTATTGAAAAACATCTTTTCAAATAACCCTATATGCTTTTCCAGAAATTCTACATCATTTCTGATCAACAATATGTCAACAACATATACTTATCAGAAATTCTATAGTGCTCCCACTCACTTCTTTGGAAATACAAGTTTCTCATAAACTTTGTACACACACAAAATCTTTGATCATCTCATCAAAGTGTACATTCCAACTCCGAGATGCTTACTCAAGTCCTTAGAAGGATTGCTGGAGCTTTGCATACCTTTTAGCATCCTTAGGATCGACAAAACCTTTCTGATTGTATCGCATACAACCTTTCCTTACGAAGACTGGTAAGGAAACTCGTTTTGACATCCATCTGCCAGATTTCATAAATGCAGCTAATGCTAACATGATTCCGACGGACTTAAGCATCGCTACGAATGAGAAAATCTCATCGTAGTCAACTCCTTGAACTTGTGAAAAACTCTTCGCCACAAGTCGAGCTTCATAGACGGTGACATTACCGTCCACGTCCGTCTTCTTCTTAAAGATCCATTTATCTCAATGGCTTGCCGATCATCGGGCAAGTCCACCAAAGTCCATGCTTTGTTATGATACATGGATCCTATCTCAGATTTCATGGCTTCTAACCATTTGTCGGAATTTGGGTCCACCATCGCTTCTCCATAGCTCGTAGGTTCATTGTTGTCTAGCAACATGACCTTCAAGACAGGATTATTGTACCACTCTGAAGCAGTACGCATCCTTGTCACCCTACGAGGTACGGTAGTGACTTGATCTGAAGTTTCATGATCACTATCATAAGCTTCTACTTCAATTGGTGTAGGCGCCACAGGAACAACTTCCTGTGCCCTGCTACACACTAGTTGAAGTGACGGTTCAATAACCTCATCAAGTCTCCACCATCCTCCCACTCAACTTTCCGAGACAAACTTTTCCTTGAGAAAGGACCCGATTCAAGAAACAATCCCTATTGCTTTCGGATCTGAATTAGGAGGTATACCCAACTGTTTTGGGTGTTCTATGAAGATGCATTTTATCCGCTTTGGGTTCGAGCTTATCAACCTGAAACTTTTTCACATAAGCGTCGCAGCCCCAAACCTTTAAGAAACGACAACTTAGGTTTATCCAAACCATAATTCAAACGTTGTCGTCTCAACGGAATTACGTGGTACCCTATTAAAGTGAGTGCGGTTATCTCTAATGCCTACCCATGAATAATAGTGGTAATTTCGATAAGAGACATCATGGTACGCACCATATCCAATAGGGTACAACTATGATGTTCGGACACACCATCACACTATGGTGTTCCAGGCGGTATTAATTGTGAAACAATTTCCACAATGTCTTAATTGTGTGCCAAAGCTCGTAACTCAGATACTCATCTCTATGATCATATCATAGACATTTTATCCTCTTATCACGATGATCTTCAACTTCACTTAGAACCATTCAATAATTCGGACTTGTGTTTTATCAAGTAAATATACTCAGTATCTACTCAAATCATCCGTGAAGTAAGAACATAACGATATTCACTGCATGCCTCAGCACTCATTGGACTGCACACATCAAAATGTGTTGCTTCCAACAAGTTGCTATCTTGTTCCATTTTACTGAAAACGAGGCTTTCAGTCATCTTGCCCATGTGGTATAATTTGCATATCTCAAGTGATCCGAAATCAAGTGAGTCCAAACGATCCATCTGCATGGAGTTTCTTCATGCGTATACACCAATAGACACTGTTCGCATGTCTCAAACTTTTCAAAAACGAGTGAGTCCAAAGATCCATCAACATGGAGCTTCTTCATGCGGTTTATACCAATATGACTTACATGGCAGTGCCACAAGTAAGTGGTACTATCATTACTATCTTATATCTTTTGGCATGAAAATGTGTATCACTACGATCGAGATTCGATAAACCATTCCTTTAGGTGCAAGACCATTGAAGGTATTATTCAAAAAATAGAGTAACCATTATTCTCCTTAAATGAATAACCGTATTGCGATAGACATAATCCAATCATGTTTATGCTCAACGCAAACACTAAATGACAATTATTCAGGTTTAATACTAATCTTGATGGTAGTGGGAGCGTGCGATGTTTGATCACATCAAACTTGGAAACACTTCCAACACATATCGTCAGCTCACCTTTAGCTAGTCTCCGTTTATTCAGTAGTTTTTATTTCAAGTTACTAACACTTAGCAACCGAACCGGTATCTTAATACCCTGGTGCTACTAGGAGTACTAGTAAAATACACATTAACATAATGTATATCCAATATACTTCTATCGACCTTGCCAGCCTTGTCATCTACCAAGTATCTAGAGTAATTCCGCTCTAGTGACTGTTCCCCTTATCAAAGAAGCACTTAGTCTCGGGTTTGGGTTCAACCTTGGGTTTCTTCACTAGAGCAGTAGCTGATTTGCTGTTTCATGAAGCATCCCTTCTTGCCCTTGCCCTTCTTGAAACTAGTGGTTTCACCAACCATCAACAATTGATGCTCCTTCTTGATTTCTACTTTCACGATGTCAAACAACGCGAATACCTCAAGGATCATCATCTCTATCCTTGATATGTTATAGTTCATCACAAAGCTCTAGCAGCTTGGTGGCAATGACTTTGGAGAAACATCACTATCTCATCTGGAAGATCAAATCCCACTCGATTTAAGTGATTGTTGCACTCAGACAATCTGAGCACAAGCTCAACGATTGAGCTTTTCTCCCTTAGTTTGCAGGCTAAGAAAATCGTCGGAGGTCTCATACCTCTTGACGTGGGCACGAGCCTGAAATCCCAATTTCAGCCCTCGAAACATCTCATATGTTCCGCGACGTTTCGAAAACGTCTTTGGTGCCTCTACTTAAACCATTTAACTGAACTATCACGTAGTTATCAAAACGTGTATGTCCGATGTTCGCAACATCGACAAACGACGTTTGGGGTTCAGCACACTAAGCGGTGCATTAAGGACGTAAGCTTTCTACTGTCCGCATAATCGCTACTGTCAACTTTCAACTATATTTTCTCTAGGAACATATCTAAACAGTGGAACTAAAGCACGAGCTTACGACATAATTTGCAAAGATCTTTTGACTATGTTCAGGATAATTAAGTTCATCTTATGAACTCCCACTCAGATAGACATCCCTCTGGTCATCTAAGTGATTACATGATCCGAGTCAACTAGGCCGTGTCCGATCATCACGTGAGACGGACTAGTCATCATCGGTGAACATCTTCATGTTGATCGTATCTACTATACGACTCATGCTCGACCTTTTGGTCTCTTGTGTTCCGAGGCCATGTCTGTACATGCTAGGCTCGTCAAGTTAACCCTAAGTGTTTCGCGTGTGTAAATCTGTCTTACACCCGTTGTATGTGAACGTAAGAATCCATCACAACCGATCATCACGTGGTGCTTAGAAGCGACGAACTTTAGCAACGGTGCACAGTTAGGGGACAACACTTCTTGAAATTGTTGTAAGGGATCATCTTATTTACTACCGTCGTTCTAAGTAAACAAGATGCATAAACATAATAAACATCACATGCAATTATATAGTAGTGACATGATATGGCCAATATCATATAGCTCCATTGATCTCCATCTTCGGGGCTCCATGATCATCATCGTCACCGGCATGACACCATGATCTCCATCATCATGATCTCCATCATCGTGTCTTCATGAAGTTGTCTCGCCAACTATTACTTCTACTACTATGGCTACCGGTTAGCAATAAAGTAAAGTAATTACATGGCGTTGTTTAATGACACGCAGGTCATACAATAAATTAAGACAACTCCTATGGCTCCTGCCGGTTGTCATACTCATCAACATGCAAGTCGTGATTCCTATTACAAGAACATGATCAATCTCATACATCACATATAATTCATCACATTCTTCTTGGCCATATCACATCACATAGCATACCCTGCAAAAACAAGTTAGACGTCCTCTAATTGTTGTTTGCATGTTTTACGTGGCTGCTATGGGTTTCTAGCAAGAACGTTTCTTACCTACGCAAAACCACAACGTGATATGCCAATTGTTATTTACCCTTCATAAGGACCCTTTTCATCGAATCTGTTCCGACTAAAGTGGGAGAGACTGGCACCCGCTAGCCACCTTATGCACCAAGTGCATGTCAGTCGGTGGAACCTGTCTCACGTAAGAGTACGTGTAAGGTCGGTCCGGGCCGCTTCATCCCACAATACCGTCAAAACAAGATTGGACTAGTAACGGTAAGCATACTGAACAACATCAACGCCCACAACTACTTTGTGTTCTACTCGTGCAAAGAATCTACGCGATAGACCTAGCTCATGATGCCACTGTTGGGGAACGTAGCAGAAATTCAAAATTTTCCTACGTGTCACCAAGATCTATCTATGGAGAAACCAGCAACGAGGGGAAGGAGAGTGCATCTACATACCCTTGTAGATCGCTAAGCGGAAGCGTTCAAGAGAACGGGTTGAAGGAGTCGTACTCATCGTGATCCAAATCACCGGAGATCCTAGTGCCGAACGGACGGCACCTCCGCGTTCAACACACGTACAGCCCGGTGACGTCTCCCATGCCTTGATCCAGCAAGGAGAGAGGGAGAGGTTGAGAAAGACTCCATCCAGCAGCAGCACAACGGCATGGTGGTGGTGGAGGAGTGTGGCAATCCTGCAGGGCTTCGCCAAACACCTACGGGAGAGGAGGAGGTGTCACGGGAGGGAGGGAGGCGCCAGGGCTTCAGGTGCGGCTGCCCTCCCTCCCCTCCACTATATATAGGGGAAAGGGAGAGGGGGAGGGCGCAGCCTTGCCCCTTCCTCCAAGGAAGGGGTGCGGCCAAGGGGGGGAGGAGTGCCTCCCAAGTCAAGTGGAGGCCCTCCCCCTTAGGGTTTCCCCCCTCCCATGCGCATGGGCCTTGGGGGGGCTGGTGCCCCTGGCCCATTAAGGCTAGGGCACCCCCCTACAGCCCATGCTACTGTATTGGATGTGGTGGAACAATTTCCGGACCTCCGGACCCCTCCGGAATCCTCCGGAACCTTCTGGAAGCTTCCCGGTACAATACCGGAAAAACCCGAACTTTTTCCGGAACCCGAACAACAACTTTTCATATATAAATCTTTACCTCCGGACCATTCCGGAACTCCTCGTGACGTCCGGGATCTCATCCGGGACTCCGAACAACATTCGGTAACCACATATGAACTTCCTTTATAACCCTAGCGTCATCGAACCTTAAGTGTGTAGACCCTACGGGTTCGGGAGACATGTAGACATGACCGAGACGTTCTCCAGTCAATAACCAACAGCGGGATCTGGATACCCATGTTGGCTCCCACATGTTCCACGATGATCTCATCGGATGAACCACGATGTCAAGGACTCAATCGATCCCGTATACAATTTCCTTTGTCTAGCGGTATTATATATACTTGCCCGAGATTCGATCGTCGGTATACCGATACCTTGTTCAATCTCGTTGCCGGCAAGTCTCTTTACTCGTTCCGTAACACATCACCCCGTGATCAACCCCTTGGTAACATTGTGCACATTATGATGATGTCCTACCGAGTGGGCCAAGAGATACCTCTCCGTTTACACGGAGTGACAAATCCCAGTCTCGATTGGTGCCAACCCAACAGACACTTTTGGAGATACCTGTAGTGCACCTTTATAGCCACCCAGTTACGTTGTGACGTTTGGTACACCCAAAGCATTCCTATGGTATCCGGGAGTTGCACAATCTCATGGTCTAAGGAAAAGATACTTGACATTAGAAAAGCTTTAGCATATGAACTACACGATCTTTGTGCTAGGCTTAGGATTGGGTCTTGTCCATCACATCATTCTCCTAATGATGTGATCCCGTTATCAATGACATCCAATGTCCATGGTTAGGAAACCGTAACCATCTATTGATCAACGAGCTAGTCAATTAGAGGCTTACTAGGGACATGGTGTTGTCTATGTATCCACACATGTATCTGAGTTTCCTATCAATACAATTATAGCATGGATAATAAACGATTATCATGAACAAGGAAATATAATAATAACTTATTTATTATTGCCTCTAGGGCATATTTCCAACACCATCAACTACTGCAGCCACAGAAGATCCGGTGCAGCTGGCGGGCGAATCTGTCTCGGGATCGCCCGTGGCAGGAACTCCTGTGCGTGATTCTGGATCCTCTGCGCCAGCTAACTCTGCAGCACAGTCTCGGCGGCTCACACGGCTGCAAAAAGGTGTAACTAAACCTCTTAATTATAAACATATGAGCAAATATGGTCTCGTCTGTTCTACAGATGCACAAGTTGAACCAAGAACTTTGGACGAGGCCTTTGGAGATGAAAAGTGGAGAAAAGCAATGATGGAAGAATATGTGGCACTGAAAAAAAAAGAAAACATGGCATCTAGTTCCCCCACGGCAAGGTAAAAATCTCATAGACTGCAATTTGTGTTCAGAGTTAAGAGAAAATCTGATGGAACTGTTGACAGATACAAGGCAAGGCTTGTTGCCAAAGGCTTCAAACAGAGATATGGGATTGATTATGAGGATACATTCAATCCAGTTGTAAAAGCTGCTACTATTCGTCTTGTTCTGTCTATTGCTGTCTCTAGGGGATGGAGTCTCAGGCAGCTAGATGTACAGAATGCGTTCCTTCATGGTGTTCTGGAAGAAGAGGTTTACATGAAATAGCCTTCTGGGTTTGAGAGTAAGTCTAATCCATCATTTGTGTGCAAACTTGATAAAGCACTCTATGGCTTGAAGCAAGCACCAAGAGCGTGGTACTCACGTCTCAGTCACAAGATGCAATCACTTGGTTTTGTTCCTTCCAAGTCAGACACCTCACTGTTTATTTACAATAAGCTCAACACATGCATATTTGTTCTCATCTATGTTGATGATATTATTGTTACAAGTTCATCTAGTGAGGCTATTGCATCATTGTTGAAGGATCTAAGTGCAGAATTTGCTCTCAAGGATCTTGGAGATTTGCATTTTTTCCTTGGGATTGAAGTGAAGAAACACAAGGATGGACTTCATCTCTCTCAAGAGAAATATGCAACTGATGTGGTAAGAAAGGCAGGTCTGCAGGGTTGTAAACCATCTTTCACTCCATTATCCAGCTCAGAAAAATTATCTCTCACAGAAGGGCAACTCTTGAATCAAGAGGACAGTACCAAGTACAGGAGCTTAGTAGGTGCACTTCAGTACTTGACTTTAACAAGGCCTAATATTTCTTTTGCTGTTAACAAGGTATGTCAGTTTTTGCATGCTCCTACTACTGTGCATTGGACTACTGCAAAATGCATTGTCAGATATGTCAAACATACCTTGAGCATTGGTCTTAGTTTCAGCAAGTCACCTTGAACTCTTGTCAGTGCTTTTTCTGACTCTGACTGGGCAGGCTGTCTGGATGACAGACGCTCTACTGGTGGATTTGCAATATTTTTTGGACCAAACCTGATTTCGTGGTGTGCAAGGAAGCAGGTCACAGTGTCTCGGTCTAGCACAGAGGCAGAGTACAAGGCATTAGCGAATGCTACAGCTGAAATTATATGGGTTCAATCAATGTTAAAGGAACTTGGTATACGAAGTTCTCAAACTCCATGTCTGTGGTGTGACAATCTTGGTGCCACCTACTTGTCTGCAAATTCAGTCTTTCATGCCAGAACAAAACATATAGAGATAGACTTTCACTTTGTCAGAGAAAGAGTTGCAAGGAAACAGCTTGATATTCGGTTTATTCATTCCAGAGATCAAGTTGCAGATGGGTTTACTAAAGCCCTGCCTATGCGAAGCTTTGAAGAATTTAAGTATAATCTCAACCTAATGAAGTTGTGATTAAGGGGAAGTGTTAAACATCATTGTATGTTACGTGACATATGCGGCAGGAGATATTGGTTCGGTGCATAGTAGAGATAAGGTGAGCCCAGGAGGTAGTTTGCATAGAGATCTTCTTGTAACTATCTTCTCTTTCTTGTTTCTCAAGATGTACTTTAGATCTCTCATATCTCTTCTCTCTTGACCGCATGTAATCTGCTCCTCTGTTATATATAAACAACATGTCGCCCTCGTCATGGGCAAGTCGTTTTCCGCTCGCACAGACACTCGATCTGGGAGAAAGGTTTGAGTACACAACATCTCACGGAGGCGGCTATAAGGACGACTACAAAAGCTACGACATGTATAGGCGGCTTATTGACATGAGGATGTGTCTCCGTCCCCTTGACGCTGAGGGGTCGCGCTGCAGCAGCCACAGCGCTGGTAAGCATGTCAAAAGGTGGCAGCGCTGGATATGCTGGTACGTGGCGAGGCTCCTGAGTTAGTGCTGGATGAAGGAAGCGCCGCTCGGCCGCAGCTTCATGTCAACCACCGCCGCAGGTCCCTCTACTGGAGCTCCGGACGCCACGGGGCAGAAGGACACCGACGACGCCTGGCGGCGTAACCCATCGCCGGAGAAGGGGGAGACAGTCGGCGACGGGTTCCTGATACAGGCTCAGGCCCAACAGTCTGTCGACAGTGCTGTTGGTACCATGGACGGCCTGTTCAACAGAGCAGAAAGGCAAAACTCTTCAGGACTTGGCCTCTTTCAGCATTATTGCGAGAGTAAAAGCAGAAAACTGCAAGCACTTGAAATTCTCCAGCATACAACCACGAAGACCTGAACAGATTATAAAATGCAAACGCTGAATCAGTTACACAAGGAAGCTCTGAACAACTATGTGGCATAATACTGCAAGCACTTGAAATAACGTAGCGTAAAACCACAATTGCTTTGAACTGATTACACAAGGAATGATTGAACTGATTGCACAAGGGAAACATTTTAAGATTACACAAGCATAAACTCGCCTTATTCGGTAGCATAGCATTGAACTGATTCCCAGATTAAAAGTAGGCAAGTACCAAGTAGGCAACATAATTTAAAAGTAGACAAGTAGGCCCTCAGCCTATCCAAACATGGACTTGACCGCTGACAACACGATCTGGTCGGGGAGGAGGCTGATGCGATCAGCGCCGCCGGGGACCTAGGCCGCGCCGGCGAGCGAGAGGGGGGCGGCGGTGGAGATGGGCGGTTGCGGGAGGAGGGCGTCGTAGACGACCGTCGCCATGACCTCCATGCTGAGCCGGAGCGTCCCGAGCTCCAGTCCGTCGCGCCCGTGGGCGGCCTCCGCCTGCTCCATGCTGAAGCCGATTAGCGGCCGCCGCCGGCGATCGGCGGCGAGGGTTTCGGTTTGCCATCGTCGGGGATTTGGGGGTAGTGGCGAGTCAAAAGTGGGCGGATCCTATATGGCGCATAGGTCGCCCCCTAGCGTCGTGGCGCGCGTACCCCCCAATCTCACCGGCGCGCCTTATGGGCCGACCAATGTGGGGCGCGCGTACCCCCCAATCTCACCGGCGCGCCTTATGGGCCGACCAATGTGGGGCGCGAGGACTCCAGTTTTCTTCTTTTCTCTTTTTTTGTTTCTTTTTTTTCTTTTTCCTTTTTTCTTTTTTCCTTTCCTTTTCTTTTCTATTTTCTTTGTTTTTCTATTTTCCTTTTTCTTTCCTCTTTTCCCATCTTTACTTTCTCACTATTGTTGCGAATTATCTCTTCAAATTCCCAAAGATTTTTTTGTTGACTGAATTCGAAAAATATTCATCATTTAAAAAAATGTTTAACATTTCAAAAAGTGTTCACCAAATTTAATTTTTCTTCATCGGATTTAAAAAATGTTTGCCAAAATTCAAAAATTATTCACCGACCTAAACAAATGTTCATTAATTTCAACTTTTATTCATCATTTTCAAAACATGTTATCAAATTAAACCTTTTTGTTCATGGATTTAAAAAATGTTAACCAAAATTAAAAAATCGTTCAATGACCTAAAACAGGGAAAGGGAAAGTAAAAAATGAAAATCGAGAAACGAGAAACAAAATTGGGGCGCCCGCCCCGCGCATGGGCCGGCCCAACTGGGCGCGCGGGGGTTGTGCGCTGCCGCGACAGGGGGGCGCCCCACGCGCCATATAGGAGGTCTCTGAAAAGTGAGGACTGGTGGTAGGTTTTTTTTAGGATCCAGCGTGGACATGTGGGCTCCTGCTTAGGGTTCGGCATGTGTTGTTGGGTTGGGCAAAATGTTGGAAGCAAAAGCAACTTGGTCGAGGGCCAATCCCGTAAATATGTATGACACCTCAAAAACAAAACTATTCCCTTAATATAAAAAAACGTCTTATATTTAGGTACAAATGTAGTAAATATGTATGTGTTTTGGTTACGGAAAAACCACTGAAGTCACTTGCACCTGCAATGGTTTGATGATACTTATTTGCAGCTCTATTGCCTTTTTGTCTAGTGTTAAGTTTATTTAAACTATGTAGGCATGCTTATACTGTAAATTTTAATGAAACTTTTTTGTGTAGGGTTTATTTGGTTTAGGTGGAGGTTGATTAGGTGCATTTATTAATTTTAGGGGTTTTATCATTTATGCCACCCATTGTGTCTCACTACTCAGTTTTGCCACTAGGAATTTCAACTGCTCAAAAATGTCATCGCTTCGTTAGACACATGCTCAAAAATGCCATTGGACACCATTATTGTGATCTCAAATCTCTTTTGCCATGTTATAATGACATAAATACCTATGAACCAACATGCCAGCTCTCACTCTATCTCCCTACAATAAAGCATGGGGCCCACTTGTTCCCAATAGCGTTCTTATTTTCTTGTAAAATTATTCGCTTGGTTACTCCTGACAAGTGGGGCCACACTTATCATTGTGAGATAGAGAGAACTAACATGTGGGTCTACGCATATTTTTGTCATATAACATAGTCAACGGGTTTGACATGAAAATAACAATGTCTAATGCCATTTTTGAGAAAACATCTAACAGAATGATGGCATTTTTGAGCAAGCATCTCATGAATCGATGGCATTTTTGAGTAGCTGTAATTTCTAATGGCAAAACTGAGTAGTGGGACACAACTAGTGACATAAATGATACTCATGATGTCATGCACATGTTTTAATTTAAACAATATACTCGTGCCTATGGTAATTTTGAAATTGATCCGTTATAGTTTCGATTTAGGTTAGTTTGAGTTTAGGTCTAGCTATATACTATGTCACTTGCGTGTTAATTTGAACGATGATTATGCTTATGTTACTTTTGGATGGGATCATGCACTTATAGACCAATGATGAAACCCAAACTATTTTCTATTTATAAACTGGTAGTTTTGACTTCATCTTTTTCGAACACACTTTTTCCTGCACTCACGTTAGATATTTATTGGAGTTTCTCAGCACAAGATTTTAATGTGGCAATTCATACAGCATATGCATATATGTCAGCATCATTTCCGCATTTTGTCCGCACTAGGTTTTTGGGAGTTTTTATGACCCTACAAGTACCGTTGATCTGCAGAGGCCGGGGGGTAACCTCCTTTTAAAAAAAAAAAAGTAACGTTGATCAATGGAGAGTAGAGTGTAGGATTCGGACACCATCACCAAGCTTGTACTTGAGCATACACATCATTATCTCTCGAGACTTGTGACCGGTGTCTATCTTTCAAGGGATCTAAACGCTCTTATATTTCTTTGCAGAGGGAGTAGAAGATAAGGGAGCCGGGATCCAAGCTAGGTATCTACGAAGACATAATCATATTCATCCTCTAAAAACAGTAAAAAATAATAAACAAAACGGTCATATTCAAGAAAAGGCAAAAATGACTTGTAGGAAACAACATAAAACAGGTCTAGTTAGGCGTAAGCTTAAATGTGAAGAGAAAAATAATCATTATTGGAGCTTTTATCTATGGAGAGTAGATTCTCTACAAATTTTCTATGAACTATCACTAGTAGAAAAAGGACCTAATGCGAGACACATTAGTCCCGGTTCGATTTTGGCCCGGTACTAATGGTACCATTAGTGCCTGTTCGAACGGCTAGGCATTAATGTCGGTTCGTTATGAACCTTTAGTACCGGTTCATGCCACGGACCGATACTAAAGGGGTGGTGGCAGGCTGGCGTCAGGCCGGGGCCCCACGATCACCTTTAGTACCGGTTCGTGGCACAAACCGCGGGACTAAAGGGGTTTGACCTATAGTCCCGGTTGGAGACACAAACCGGGACTATAGGGATATTTCCAAACTCTACCCTCCCCCCCCCCCCCCCCCCCCCCCCCGCGGGGTGTATCACCATTTCAGTTTTGAAAAATACAAAAGAAAATGATAAAAAATCAAAAAAAATTCTTCGAGAAGTAGTTATATTACTACATCTACTAGTTAGGAAAATTAAAAAACCTAAATTTGGACATGTTTTGCAAAAAGTGTAGGAAAAATGTAAAACGGCTATAACTTTTGCATACGATGTCGGAAAAAACGTATAATATATCAAAAAATTCAGCATGAAAATCAGCATCCGATTTTGACCGCCTATGGCCTGTTTGCAATTTTTTAGAATCCTCAAATTCTGAAAGGAAAAAAAGATATGCTCAAATTTCAATTTTTTTAATTTTGGTTAAATCTGGTCAAACTATGGTCAAACTACTTATTCAAGACGTATTAATGTTGCAACATAATTATTCAAGAATATTAGTGTTAGTAAATAATTATTTCAATTTTTGGAATTTTGGTCAAATCTGATTAAACTGTGGTCAAACCTGTGGTCAAACTTATTCAAGAAATATTAGTGTTACTAACTGTTTTTTAGAATAATAGTTCCAAACTCAAACAGTGAAACGTGTGACCTAATGCTCAAGCTAAACTGTCGAGGGTTAATAGGATTGACAGCTTACATTTGTCAGGAAAACAGACTTGGAAAGTAGGGGGAATAGAACTCCGAAGTTAAGTGTGCTCAGGCTGGGGGAGTGAGAGGATGGGTGATCGGCCGGGAAGTTAGAGGATTTGGAATGAGTGATCCACACTTGAGCAGTTACGAGGGGTGATTAGAGACTAAATCATCAAATAATTCAGAAAATTGGAAATTGGAAAAAAATCAAATATTTTTTACAAATTTTTAAAAAAAATCAAAAAGAAAACCTTTAGTACCGGTTGGTAACACCAACCGGTACTAAAGGTCCCCCATACAATTGCGTGGTCTCACGCCACGTGGTGGGTCTTTAGTGGCGGTTCATGCCGAACCGGTACTAGGGGGGGCTTTCACTAGTAGAAAAGGGGGAAATGGTCCTGGCCAGGTCAGCCCATTAGTCCCGGTTCAATTCAGAACCGGGACCAATGGTGGCATTGGACCCGGTTCGTTAGCCCCGGGGGGCGGTCGGGCCACATGGGCTATTGGTCCCGGTTCGTCTGGACCTATTGGTTCCGGTTGGTGGGAAGAACCGGGACCAATATGCCTCGCTCCTGGGCCACCACCATTGGTCCCGGTTGGTGGCTCGAACCAGGACCAAAGGCTTCCCTTTAGTCCCGGTTCATACCACCAACCGGTACTAAAGTGTTGGTCCTAGTTGCGGCCAGAGTTTAGTCCCACCTCGCCAACCGAAGGGGGCTCACACCAGTTTATAAGCCCCTCCCTCTCTGCCTTGTTAAGCTGCTCTCAAAGTGAAAATAGATGCCCTTATACAGGAAATTTGACCTAAATTCATATTGAATTTTTCTGAAGTTAGTAGAAATTTATTATGAATTTAGGTCTAATTTTCTCTATAAGCGCATCTATGCTCATTTCTAAGTAGTTTTTTATATAGTTTTTTTTTCTTTTTATTTCTGAGTTGTAATAAGTCATTAAAAATAAGCATCGATTCTCATTTTTTAGTTAAGTTAATCGCAACTATTTTTTCTTCTATTTATTTCTGAATTGTAATAAGTCATTAAAAATAAGCATCTATGCTCATTTTTTAGTTAAGTTAATCACAACTATTTTTTCTTCTTTTTATTTCTGAGTTGTAATAAGTCATTAAAAATAAGCATATATTCTCATTTTTTTAGTTAAGTTAATCACACCTATTTTTTCTTCTATTTATTTCTGAATTGTAATAAGTCATTAAAAATAAGCATCTATGCTCATTTTTTAGTTAAGTTAATCACAACTATTTTTTCTTCTTTTTATTTCTGAGTTATAATAAGTCATTAAAAATAAGCATCTATTCTCATTTTTTAGTTAAGTTAATCACAACTATTTTTTCTTCTTTTTATTTCTGAGTTATAATAAGTCATTAAAAATAAGCATCTATTCTTATTTTTTTAGTACAGTTAATCACAACTATTTTTTCTTCTTTTTATTTCTGAGTTGTAATAAGTCATTAAAAATAAGCATCTATTCTCATTTTTTTAGTACAGTTAATCACAACTATTTTTTCTTCTTTTTATTTCTGAGTTGTAATAAGTCATTAAAAATAAGCATCTATTCTCATTTTTTTAGTTAAGTTAATCACAACTATTTTTTCGTCTATTTATTTCTGAATTGTAATAAGTCATTAAAAATAAGCATCTATGCTCATTTTTTAGTTAAGTTAAGAAAATAAAAAAGTAGTTAGACGGGTCCATTGGTACCGGTTGGTGGCTCCAACCGGGACTAATGCCACCCTTTGGTCCCGGTTGGTGGCACTAACCGGGACCAATGCCACTCTTTAGTCCCGGTTGGTGGCTCCAACCGGGACCAAAGGTCTTCGTTTCCCGCCCTTTGGGCTGCTGAAAAGAGGCCTTTGGTCCCGGTTGGTGGCACCAACCGGGACTAAAGGTGGCATTAGTCCCGGTTGGAGCCACCAACCAGGACCAATGCTCTTGCTATATATACAGGACTTCGCAGTTTTCGCCAAAACCTATCTCTTTCCTCTCGTCGCCATCACCGCCGAGCCCTGCCCCGACGCCCTGCTCCTCGTCATCATCGCCACCCCCGCCGTCGCCCCTGCCCCGCGCCGCCCCAATCCCGCCGTCCCCGTCGCCGCCCCGAGCCCGCCGTCCTCGTCGCCCCTGCCCCACGCCGCCCCGAGCCCGTCGTGTACGCCCCTGCCCCGCGCCGCCCCGAGCCCGCCGTCCTCGTCGCCCCTGCCCCGCGCCACCCCGAGCCCGTCGTCGCCCCTGCCCCGCGCCGCCTCGACGCCGTCGCCGCCCCGCTCCGCACCTCGCCGTCGCCTTCGCCGTCGCCGTCGCCGGCCGTACGTGAGCATGTTTTTTTATTTTTATTAGATTCTTTTTGTAGTTCATAGATTTTTTTTGTTAGGTTAGATGTGTAGTAATTTAGATATGTAGTTCATAGATTTTTTTGTTAGATTATATTTTTTTTGTTAGATTACATGTGTAGTAATTAATTTGTTCATATTATATTAGATTTTTTTTCTGTTAATAGATTTTTTTTTGGTGATATTATTATTGAATATGCATGTTTGGTGATATTATTGTTAATAGATTTTTGTAGATTTTTTTTGTTAGGTTAGATGTGTAGTAATTTAGATATGTAGTTCATAGATTTTTTTTGTTAGATTATTTTTTTTGTTAGATTACATGTGTAGTAATTAATTTGTTCATATTATGTTAGATTTTTTCTGTTAATAGATTTTTTTTGGTGATATTATTATTGAATATGCATGTTTGGTGATATTATTGTTAATAGATTTTTTTTGGGTGATATTTAGATTGTGTAATTAATTTTGTTCATAGAATTGTAATGATTTTTTTGTTCATAGTATTTAGAAAAAGGAAAAAAATAAGAAGTAGTTTATATATAGTTGAACTAGCTAGTTGATACAATAAACTAATTTATTTTACTATATATAGAAGTAGTTTGTTTTTAGTAAGTACTACTTATTTATTTATAGTAAGTGCTTAGTATAGTTGAACTAGATAGTTGATTTAATTAATAAAACTACTTTTATTTAACTATATATAGAAGTAGTTCCCGCGTCGACGTCGGCGATGCCTATCCCGCATCCTCGTCGTCGTCGACTCGGCGGTGGAGGCCTGCTTGATCAGGGCCATGTTCGGGACTGGGCTTCGCCGGGCTGGTATTGGGAGGTGCTACCTTCCGGGGGTACGTAGGTTGGTGAGGAGGCAGCCCGTTGTTGACCCGATCCTTGTTTGGTGGCGGTCGCGTGGGCCAGTGACGATGGTGAGGCATCCGGACACCGCGGAGGTGGTACATCACCGTGTGAGCGAGGAGGACGAGCATGTCCGTCGCTACATGGTTGCATTGGAGGGGAGGTTCGACAATACCTGGCAGGTTCTTCAGGGATCTCACTGGAGCTATGATCCTGTGATGGTTCCTTATCTTTGGGTGTCCACCGCCCGCGTCGATACCCGTCGGGAGCTACGATTCTAGTTGTATTAGTGATAATATTCGACGATGTACGGACACCAAGAGATGATGTACTTTTGCTTATAATTATTGAATGCATGCTAATTTGAATACTATACTTTATTTTATGATTTGGTTTTGCTTATTTTATGATTTGGTTTTGCTTATTGAATGCTCATATTGGATAAGTTCTCCTTCATTCCCGTGTACTAGACAATTTGATATAATTAATAATGCATTCGGGAATGAAAGGAGGAGCTACGTACATCGATCATCGATAGTCAATCCGTGATTAATAATAATGATCTAGTTTAATATTTGAATTATGAACGTAGGCCGGAAATGTCATACTCATCGGACGACGAAAACCGCCCGGGGGAGTGCGACTGGTGCCACGACGACCGAGGTATGTACGACAGGTTCATTGTGCTGGACGAAGATCGGCGCTTCAGCATTAAGCTCGAGGAGACCTTCGATGTTCATACGGTACGCAACCGACGATAATAGTTTTTTTTGTAATTACTCATGACTTCAACTATTTTAATCATGACAATATTTTTCATCTTTTCCAATTCAACTAGCTTATCCCATGCTTTGCAAGACGCTATGTCTTGGAGAGGATGGGTTTTGAAGACCATGAAAGTTTCGAAACCAAAAAAATTATCCTAAGTACCCATCATGGTGTGGATTTTCAAGTAAAGCTGTACAATGCTCAGAGTGTAACCCATTTTGGTTGCAAAAATTGGGAAGCACTTTGCAAGATGTATGGTTTTGATGAGGGTATGCTTGTTACCATGGATCTTGGTGATCCTACAATCGAGCAAGAGAGACCTACGATTTTCGTCCTTGTAGATACACCTCCAATTCTTCCCCCATGTGAGCTTAACATAGTTATTAAGTAATTTATATTGTTTATTTCAAAATAGTTGACAACTTATTCTCCATTGACAGCTTATTTTCATTCTTCAAAGAATGTGCGAAACATGGTAGACAGAACCTACTACACTGAAGGCTCCGAACTAACTTATCAGGAGAAAAATCATCTGGTCGGATTTTGTACTGATTTTGAGAATTACAATGTCTACAATCGAACTCCTCAACATTATGGTCAATACGTGCCACTAGTGCACGTGTTGAACTACGGTAACTACCATGAAGATACCCTGGTAAGATTTTTTACTATTACAACATCCGTGCATCTTTTTGCACACTTCTAAAACTAGTACATCATATCATTGCTAACTACGAAGTTATTACTATGATTTTCAACAGATAATCCCGAATGATTGTGTGCCTCATCTGATGTATACACGGGGTAGCCTTCATGTTTTGAACATACAACCAGGTCATCCTATGAATCTCAACTGTCCATACCGGATTTCTAAAAGAAGTGGAGACATGATAATCAAAGAATAGAAAAAATGTATGGACAGTCGTAAGGAGCTTCTTGGAAGCAACATTCAGCGAAGGGCAAAAATTGGAGACAGGATGATCGCCATTCTTCATAATGGAGAGTCAGGGTCTATATTGTTTTATGCTATTTTACCTTAAGGGTGTTTAGGTCCTACCTGATACTGATGATCATGTGCTAAGAACAATTATGTAGGGTTGGGTTCGATGACTATGAGGATGATGATCGTATGACTTATTATTAATAACGAGTAAAAGTTATATGATGATGTATGATTAGTAGGACTTGTTATTATATATATATATGTGTGTGTGTGTATATATATATATATATATATATATATATATATATATATATATATATATATGATGTATGATGTAAGCATGCATGAGCATTTTATATCTGCGGGTGCAATGAACATAGCAGCAGCGTTGATAAACCAAGGACGAAGATATAAGAGAGGACACTTCTCTCTATTAGCTAGCTATAATAACAACCTAAAAATAACCCCCAAACCCCCTAAATCAGCCACTTTTGTAAAAAAAAAATTAACTTTTGGTCCCGGTTGGAGCCACCAACCGGGACCAAAGGCCCCCTGACTGGGCTCGGCGCACAGGGCCACGTGGAGGCACATTGGTCCCGGTTCATGTTTGAACCGGGACTAATGGGTGGAGGTATTAGTAACGACCCATTAGTCCCGGTTCATGAACCGGGGCTAAAGGCCCTTACGAACCGGGACTAATGGGTGGTTTTCTACTAGTGTTCGGTCTCCATCCTTTAGTGACGGTTGCAGAACCGGCACTAAAGGCCCTTACGAACAGGTTTTAAAGCTCCGTTTTCTACTAGTGTATGTATATGTATTTTCTATCCATGCATGTGAATGACTTCGGTTTCATATCATGCACACAATGATAAATGCATTCATGTCTATGCTTAGTGGCGGACACACGAAAAAGTCAGGCCCCAGGCCGACCCAGGCATCCTTCAGAGCACTGTAGCTACAGTGGTGTACGGTAGCTACAGCCAACGAAGTAAGTCGCCTCCACGCCCCAGGCAGACGCCCGGGCTGCCTGGGGCCTAAATCCGCATCTACCTGTGCTAGAAAAAAATGTAATGGGTCTGTTATAGGTATAGGTTAATTATTAGGTTTATGTTGAGATCGGTTAGGGGCCTATGTAATGTTAAATTTGAATATAGCCATGGTTATATGCTAATTTAAATTATGTAGTCATGCATGTGGTAATTTTGTACTCCCTCCGTCCGGAAATACTTGTCGGAGGAACGGATGTATCTAGACGCAATTTAGTTGTAGATTCATCCATTTCTCCGACAAGTGTTTCCGGACGAAGGGAGTAACTGATTGGTTTAATCGATTTAGGCTAGTTTGAGTTTAGGTCTTGCTATGTTACTCGTGCATTAATTTGAATGCTGATTATGCCTATGCCAACTTGAATGGGAGCATGCACTTATAGCCCTTTTGAATTATGGAACAGAGGGAGTAGACGAGTAGTTCTAACCCAATTCATGTCAACTTTGTAGAACCCTTGAGGCTAAAAAATAACTTTGTCGACCCTTTTCTCATGCGCTTGCTTTAGAGATTTATTGCAGTTTATCGACACGTGATTTTGATGAGGCAATTCATACATATATATGCTGGTACCATTTCTTCGTTTATACCACACTAGTGTTTTCGGAGTTTTTCTAAGGCTTAGACTTTGCAGAACAATGTATAGTGTAGGATTCACCCCCCCCCCCCCCCCCCCACGGTTATATTCTACAGAAGACAAAAATGAGGGTTAGAAAACAACAGAAAGGGTTGTTGTTAGGCATGATCAGAAACGGGAAGGAAAAAACAATCATTATTATTGGAGATTTAATCTATGGAGAGTAGATTCTCTACAAATTTTATATATACACTGTGTATTTTTTTTTCTATAGATGTGAATGGCTTCAATTCGATAAAAGAATGAAGCAACTATTATGCACGTACGCATTGTTCTGTGAAGACATCCCCACTCTCCTGAGTAGATTTCAAGTCGATGGCTTGGGACGTCATCACTGGAGATCATGCTCAACAATCATGCTACAATGCAGGCTATAACCACCAGCCAAATGGGGCCGTCTGATCATGTGAAAAGTGTGACAACATCTCTTCTGTATCCCCTAACCATCAACATCCGCGGCACGTTCTCGACGAGCAGATCCATGTATTCCATGTAGCAGTAGGCGGGCTGGTTCAGCGGCGGTGCCGGGAGGCTCACCAGAACCACGACGGCCATCCTCGAGTGCCTGAGGATGGTAGCGTTCAGCTTCAGCATGGTGTTGAGGAACTTGTCCACCTTCTGCTCATTAACCACGACCTGCTTGCCGCCCTCCATCAGGGGCCGCCCTTCTCTCACCGCGGTCTCCTTCATTTCTGAAAGATATACCCTGATTCTGTTTTGTGCGCTTGTGTAAGCTTCTTGAGTGTCATCAATCCTGGAACTGCCGTTGGCATGCGCTTCGAAAGATTTCATGGTGACGACAATAACCTCTGCTCGCATCCTGAGATCATACAGGAACTTCTCGACGTCAGCCTTTAGCTCCTCGGCCTCGGAGTCCTCTTCGGCGATGCAGAAGACCTGGATCTTACAGTCCTCGAAACTGTCCTTGGTTAGCAGGAGCTGAGACAGCAGAAGCATCAGCCCTCCATCCCGCACGATCCAGTATAGGTCGATGGTCCCGTACTGTCTCTGGTACTCGTTGGGCCACTCATCAAGCCCCTTCACTGTGACAACGGCCTTGTTAGCAGTAATGCAATCGTTTATAATGCCGACAAATGTCGATGGTATTTGTGTCAGGTTCTCGCTGCGCCAGATTTCAGGGTAGCGCATCACCACGATGTTTGGCTTCAAGTTTCCCAGGCCCATTGTCTGAACAATGCTCCGAAAACCATCGGACATCGAGGGTGCGACGATGATCTCCGCAACACCCTCACAGCGCTTGTCGTCAATATAAGCGCTTAGTTGCCTGCAGACTGCCTTTGCATCCTCAGCAGATTCATGATAGTCACCATCAATTATAGAGACGAATATCGACATGCCACGTCCCTTTTTCTTCATGAAATTAGCGAAATCTGCAAGCTTTGGGTGGCATGGGACATCTTCTGGAAGTCTGCCCCAAGGGCGGCAGAATATGAGAGGAATAGGGTACCAATTTTTTGGATGAACTTGATTTGCTGCAACAGACATGGTCCAAATTAAAAGAATGTTGCTTAGTGTGTTGTGAGGTACGTTTAATTCCGATGTATGATAATAACAGTACCTCCCAGTGATCGAAGACTTCGCAGAGCTAGTTGAAAGTAGGCACTCTTAAATCCATCTCCCCAGTCTCCAGCCTTTCCTTTTAAGCTGACATAGTAGTAGATAAGGCTTGCAAGGGCAAGAGAGACCACCGTAAAAGCCCAAGAGATCATAAACATGATAACTGGAAATTAAGAGGGAGAAACCATCTGTTAACGGTCTGCACCTTCGTAATGTATTCAATATTACGACCTAAGGGTGCAATTTTTTCAGCTATAGAAAAAGAACAAAGTAGACGAGAGCTGTAATGCATGTAATTTTAAAAGGCAGCTGACATCCCTTGACCACAACAACAAATCTTGGACAAACTAACATATAAGTGTTTACTAAAGATTTTCCATCAACTCATTGTTAGAAAATTGTACAGTGTCCATTTCTGTATACGTGTTATAACATGCGATCTTAAATAGAAATATTAAAATGGGGAAGCATACCAATGCAAAGTAATGCACCGATGAGAGAAAGGCTCCAATGGTGAAGCTTCCATCGAGGACGCCAACTTGGAGCATCGAGGAGGTCAAGCAGAAAGCAGGAAAGGTTCACACCGGCATAGCACAGAAGGAAAAACATAGTGATAGTGGGTGTAATTAGATCCAAGTTCCCAATCACAACACAACTAATACAGATGAAGCTTGTGAACAGAGTTGCCACGTGCGGCTCAGATCCTTCATAAGCTTTAAAACAGTTTAGGACAGGAAGAATGTCGTCATTCGCTATTGCCACAAGTAACCTTGGAGCCCCTGTTAGACTCTGCAGCGCTGCACCTAAAGTAGACAAGATAATGCCAATGTGAATTACTGCTGGGGCAGGCCAAGCGACTGTAGCTGTGAGGAGCCTGCATTAAGAAAATCAGTGAGCTGACTACACGAGAAAAAAGTAGTGTTACTAACTTGCAGCAATTCAGGATGTCAAATGTTACAAAATGCTGAATAGCAGCTTGACAGTATCACACTAACACAAAAATAACTCTATGTACTTGCTCACTATGTTGTGTAGAACATCGTATTTTTCATATTGGTTTCATGCAGTTAGTCATCTTAGGCTTCGATGCTTGGCATCAGCTTCGTACGAGTAAATACATTGGTTTTGAATCAATGCTTCCGCCAGGGCATATATTCAGTACATTTGCAGGTACTGTCAGGCGTGCATAAGCAATACTGCAGTAGTGATAGACTATCTTTCTCTCCTTGAGCATCATTACGAGTATGGGACGTGTCACCATTCCCCACCTTTAGCCACACTCGCTGGGACGCGCAAGTCCTGAATGTTTTTCAATATATGCAGTAGCGCTTGTGTACTAGTTCATGCCATCTTTCGGCGTTAATGCACTTGCTTTTAATTTAGCAACGATTATATGAATCTTAAGCTTATGGAGCTATCAACCTCTCTCTTAAATCTCACATCGGAGATGCTCTAAAAATGCCCCCATGCTGTCACAGCATAGCTAACACACTATCAACATCCTGAAATCTGAAGGTTGACGAAGAAAGCTCAGACCTGTCAGTTAGAAGCTCTTGTCTTGTAGCCAAGGCTCCGAACAGAAACACAGACAGTAGATACATCATAGTAGTTAAAAGGGTAGCATATAATGTTCCAATTGGTATTGAACTTTGTGTGTCTTTAAGTGAAGCAGAGCGGTTCGAACCAGCCATGATTCCTGTAACAGCTGGGAAAAAGAGACCTAACAATGCGCTGAAAGACAAATAGCAAACGATTAGCAAGTGCACACTAAATAGCATATACATATACAGCAAGCATGAGAATCAGCAAACTGGAAGAAACTTAAGTATGAGAATTAGCAGTATAAAAGACGCACTTAAAATCCCAATATATAGGCCCATTTGGATCAGGAACTCCAGCATCGTTTGTACGTTGGTAATCTGCACTCCAATTGTCAACTAGTGTAGTCGTACTTAACCCAGTGATTCCCTCTACGTAGGAAAAAAAAACCCAACAATGATTTACAACAAATAAAGAAATAAACATAATCATAAGCAAAGCTACTTACTTGGAGAGTTGGGCCCTGGAGCACTCAAGACACCAATGTAAATGCAGAGTATTGAGAAGAGGACTGGCATTAAGAAAGCAGGGGCAACCTTGTTGATAATTTTGACACCACCAAACACAATAAAACACAACAGTATGGTCACAATGACACCATAGATCTGGAGGTCATGCAAGCTGGGTGTTGATATAGTTATTCCACTGCCTCCATTTGCTGTACTATCGACCACTGTAACCTTCTCTGCATTTGAAAATTGCTAAGAGTTAATTTAAATAAGAAATCATGAATGATCAAAATTTAGAATAAAAATTGCACACCACTACAGAAGAAAGCATTTGCAAAGGCAAAACTATCATTTCGGAAAAAGGTGAGAGGGTTTTCTCGATTAAATAAGCATTTGGTAAGTTTTGTTAAAATTTGTTAAAATTTGGTAAAAACTACTTTTACAAGTTTTGTTCTGCATATAGGACCTGTAAAAACAAACCAACATCAACTGCATTGTTTTGAGCTAATAGTAACACAACACCTTGAAAAAATCCAGCAGAAGGAACAGCATCCAAAAAGGTTTCTACAGCTCCCAGCACATACCTGCAACTAGCAATCGTGTGTTAACAACACAACAGCTCATAAACTGATAATGCGTCAGAGAGAGGGAGAAAGCCACGCCAAGCAAGAATTAAAGCATTGAAAGCTGCAATGGTAACACTTGCGATCTCAATAAGCAGAACTGCACAAGCAACAAATGGCAATTCTGTCATTTCCTCTTTTGGTCCTACATAGAACTATGAGCTCTCCTAATTAACATACAGGTTTTCTTTCTTTTCTTCCTTAAGGTTACATACCAGCATAAAGGTTCCAATTACACACTGCAATACTGCATAAGATCCAAATATAATAGTATAATACTGATATTTTACTGGCTATTCTACCAATATTTGACTCGTTGTACTATACAAATGTATATAACTGCAGAAACAAGAAGAGAGCTATATTTCTTTTTTCTTTTGACGTGGAGAGAGCTATATTTCTGCCCAAGTAGATATAGTAGCAAGTCTGGAATATGATAGATGAAACTATTTGGCCAAAAGGAAGTTCCAAGAAAAGCAAATTTTACGAAGGACACTGTCAAGTAATCAATCAGCATGCTCTAAGTCTAACGCAGACTTACATAGCTCCAGCAACTGCATTTCCAAGGAAGAAACATAATCCAATACTAACTCCAACTTCTGGACCTAGTGCACGGCCAATTAGATAGTACGGTCCACCACCCTGACAAAAAAGAAAGTTACCTGGATACATCGACGATCTAGCATGTAGCGCAGAATAATGAGACGTAAACAACAAACTCTCTTGCGATGATTGGCTGAGAAGTCTAACTTGTTGATCTGAACATAATGGACTGAGAAATACAGAAATTCTAAGTCTGATATTCAAGTAGGGATGTAAATGGCCAATAAATGGCGCCCACTAGTCCCGTTTAGTCAGCTTTAGTTAGCTCAATAGTTTATTTTTCCTAGAAAAAACCTTTATTGAACTGTTAGACCCAACTGGACCCGGTTTACATCCCTGGCCCTCAAAGGATATCAAAATATGAATTTGTTTTCCTCAATTTTGAAATTACTGGAAATATATTTTACTGTCTACTGGATGGTGATGAGTTTGCCTCTCTATCGCGTTCGACAAACAACAACAAAAAAACAGTTATTTACAGAAGAGACATATACAGCCTTACTCAAGAATCTATCACTTACTACAGATATTCGACATACCTTCATTGCCCCATTAGTTGCAATCGCGCTTAATGATATTGCAGTTAAAAATGTGCATGCGCCACATAATGCAACTAAAACAAGCGACTGCCATACGCCTCCCATACCGACGATCCTACAAGGAGAAATGAAAGGTTGTCGTGTTTAATATTCGAATATTATGGTTTATCCTACATCTTTTCTAAAGCTAAGTAAGAAACACAATGAGAGGACGTGTCATGTCTTTATCACCTACTGTTAGATGAGAACCCAATAAACAAGAACGTCTCTCAAACTGGACAGGTCATTTTAAAGAAGTAACCATTCATGCGTGAAACTCAAAGCCCCCTTACACATACACAATAGTATGAACATCAATCCGAATCCACATGTTAAATTCTTATTTAGTTGCAAGAGTACAGGGTGTGGCATTAACGAAATTCAAAATGCCAATTCTTCAGGTAAGGTCCTCAGATGGGGCAATTCTCAGAGCCAACGGTTCCTAAAGTGGTAATCAATGTTTTGCAAGTTAAACTACGGAAACAGTGCATTCAATAGTAAATAAATACTCCCTCTGTAGAGTAATACAAGACCTTTTATACCACTAAAGTAGTGATCTAAAAGATCTTATATTTCTTTACACAGGGAGTATATGATAAAGCTACATGAAGGCTGTTTACCACAATGGCCATAAAGTACACAAGGGAAAGATATAAATATAATAGATTATTCCCAAGATATTTATAAATATAAATATAATGGATTGTTCCACGGTAGCATCTTCATGTTGCAGAAACTAACTAGAGTAGTGGATAATGGCATAACGCACTGAGAAAGAACAGGTGCAAAATTTTACCATGTGAAACGTATATAATAGATTATTCCCAAGATATTCTGCAAGCACGGCACAAAGACACCCATCATGGTACCGAGTTTAGGGTCGGTTTCCTGCATAGCAAAAAAAAATGAGAGCAACTAACAGTGACTCTTTACGAAAAATAAACTAAAGTAAAATTAAGCAAAGGGACCAAGTGCAGCAAAAAAATAGAATAAGTTGGTTTACAAATAAAAATAAACAAAATTAATTACAATTAAATTTGGAAATTGGCCTTGACGTAGCAAGCTTGGAAATGGCATTAGATAATTGGATGGGGAACAAACCTTAGGGCGTCCAATGGTAATACCGATATCCTCACTATCCGTAGGACTAACAGGTGTCTGAGCTGGTTCTTCTGCCATACTGTTCAGAATCAGTCAGACGTATGACATGGCTCTAGCTATGCTTTCTAAAGATTTCCTCAAACAATATATATGTTTAAATCGCAATAAACACACGTTCAGGAAAAACCTCTGAAGCTCTGATTAAAACGAAGCAAATTCATACAACAAGTGATGACTGATGAGCTGATGATACCTCTTAAGTCCCAAAATATTGACCAACGAGTCGAAACCGAAGAGCTCGAGCTTTGAATCACTTTGACGTGCACTAGATGTACGGTGCGCATTGGAAGAAGCCACTCGCATTCTTGGATCCATACTTCTGTTCCTACCAGGATTAATGGGCCTGTAATATGAACAATTAAATCTGTCAGTGCTAGCACTTCCGATAAAGAAACCAAAAAAAATTCCTTTCAGAATTCAGAAGCAGATGATTCTTCAGGTAGCAGGGAACCAGTAGCCATGGCAGTTGCAGTGCTGGAGAAGGGGCACTACTCACACTCACAAACAAAAGGGATAATACAAGTCCATTGGGTGCCAACCAATCTACCAACCGTATGTTCCTCAAACAAAGCATCAGGCTATCATAGGTCGATTTATGAGGATAATTTTTCACGCCGCAGCTCCTTTCAAATGGCAACTAAGACGTGTTTAAATTTGAATGGTTATCTCTGAACTAAACAAGTAATTAAATGAGTATTCATAAACACTCTACAGTAAATCCAAATGACAAGTAAATTTGGTCAGATTTGAACTAAACGAAAGGAGTCCAACTACTGGCTGCTGCAACAGAGATATTGCACAACCCAATTCTTTCAAAACTAGAAACATATGTATCATCATACAAAGCAGTCATTGGCACACACACAACACTGGTGTGGCTGATGACTGATGAAAACACCCCTTAAGTATCCCATTCTCAACAGCACCGGTCAACTTAGTTAAAAGAAATCATACTGTCAATCAAATTTGACAAGATGGGCTCTAACACTGCACGGCGATGCTCCGCTCTCTTCAGTTTCAGAACAGCCCAGCAATCTACAAATCTTGATAATGATAAAAGAAAAAATGGCATCATTTACCACACGAAAGGAAGACCCAACCGAATCACAGTAGCTCACTAGTGATTAACGCACTCGCCGGCCGATGCGTCTGAGGCTCTAACCTTCCCTGCCAGCAAGCAATCCACCGGCGCCTAGGAAAACCACGTCAACAGTGGGGATACTCCACCCACGGGACCTCTATTCCCCGCACGCGCATAACGAACGACAACACGAAATGCGCGCCATCCAATCGAATCACCTGGGCGCCGCGGAGGCGTCGGCGGAGGCGCCGGGGTCGAGGGGCGCCATCTGGACGACGGCGCTGTCGTGCGGCTCCACGGGGCGGTACCTCTGCCGCGACGCCTCCGGCACCGGGCCCTCCTCCTCGTCGTCGTCGTCCGCGGCGACGACGGCGCTGTCGTGCGGCTCCACGGGGCGGTACCTCTGCTGCGACGCATCCGGCACCGGGCCCTCCTCCTCGTCGTCGTCGTCGTCCGCGGCGACGACGGCGGCCCCTGGGGCTCCCCTGCTCCCCATCGCCTTAGGGTCGGTTTCAGTTTCAGATCGAGGCGCGAGTCTACCTGCACCTGGGACAGGGCACCTGGTTCCAAATGCAGCAACCTTTTTTTTTTTTTTTTTTTTTGCCCCTAGGCAAAGAGGATTTTGCTACTGAAATTTGATTCGATCTGGCAAAATCTATACCAATATAACTTTTTTTTTGAACCAGGGAACAAAAGATACTTGTGTTCATTGCATATTTTTTTTTGTTTTTGCGAAAAATCCTCCCACCTAGTAAGATATTAGATGTAATGGTGGTACACATATCGATGGAAATAATAGTAGAAATTTACAACCGGTTACATCGACGACTACATGCATTGGTGCGGGCCGAATGCGCACTTCCATCATTGTCCCTCCCTCGTCGGAGCCGGCTAGGCAAACCATGTTATGGTTGACATTTGGGAAATCGTCGTGCTAAGCCTTGGAGGACCGGCGCCCCATAGCACAAGTTTGTCGCTGACAGAGACAGAAATGTTGATCGAGAGGCCCCGTACCTGCAAGGTGTTGCGTCACCTTATTATTGGACCAGACCCATGTAATTTCAAAATACTTGAGTATAACCAAGGCCATAACCGCCCGCCAAATCCAGACGGATCTGCCTGAGATCAGCATCGATTGGATCCAAATAGATCTGTCGGAGGCCAAAGGCAACATGACTCAATCAAATCAACAGAAGACACCTCTGCATGCCCTTTATCCATAGTTTAAAAAACCGGACTGGACCGGCGGTCAGGTTGGGAAAAACCGGAACTGGCGGCCTTGCCGGTTTTATAAGCTTATTACACGGTTTTGCAAACGGACCGGAAAAACCGGTTGAACTAGACTGTTTTTTGCCCAAACCGGTTGAACCGGTAATAGACGCTAGTATCTCTAGGAAAGAGGAAAAATAATAGCGGCCGCTAGAGGTTTATCCTTGGGCACAATTAAATAGGCTGACGTCACCAATTTGGTTCAACAACCAACTTGCCCATCACACTTAACTGTGAAAGGCTAGAAACTTAGTATATTTGACATATTTTTATGGATTAAAAAACCAGCAAATGAAC
The DNA here is from genome assembly GCA_963921465.1 of Triticum timopheevii. Taxonomy (NCBI): domain Eukaryota; kingdom Viridiplantae; phylum Streptophyta; class Magnoliopsida; order Poales; family Poaceae; genus Triticum; species Triticum timopheevii. The sequence goes on along the minus strand of OY997264.1, from coordinate 38,280,702 downwards.
CGGTGAACTGGCGATCCGACTAGTAAAAAACTAAACCAGCGGCATCACTGGTTCAATCGCCGGTTTGGTTTTTTAAACTATGCCTTTATTGACCCTGGACGCATAGCTAGAATGGGTAGGGCGGCAACGACACTATCCTGGCTAGCTCAAGGGTGCTGCCGCGGCCTTGCCGCCTTACTAGGACACCGAGCACTACCGTCACCACAACCATGGCTGAAATCTCAAATGACTCGGCAACCCTAACCAGACGGAAGAACCCCAAATACTAGCACAAGTACCATACGAGCATAACCACAAGACTAAGAACAAAAGGAAAAACACACGAGAAGAACATGGATAGCTAGTGATGCGAAGGCAACACACCTATGAAATGTAGATTCACACTACACGTTTGAATGGTTTCTCACAAATTCACAGGAAACACAAGAACAAAGGTGGTGGTTCATCCTCAAGTCCGAAGTTAAGGAGTTATTGTGCTTTGTTGGAGCCTTCACCCGTATGTGGTCCCGTACTCAATAGGAATCTTCACTTGGAATTGACCTTGTACTCCAATGAAATCTTCTCCTATGGAAGGCTTTGTAATCCTTCAATAAGTAAAAATTATCGAACCCAACGAGGAGCGAAAGAAATTATTCTGTGGAAACTAGCTAGGAATCACTGTGGTTGCTAAAAGAAGTACTTTCTTCATAAAAAATATAAGAGTGTTTAGATCATTAAAATAGTGATCTAAATACTCTTATATTTCTTTATAGAGGGAGTATTATTTGTTTGGTTAATTAAACGATCGCAATATTAAAGGCTTAACTTGTTGGAGTATAATGTTCGGTCCTCTCCCAAAAGCTCAAACAGATGGAGAAAGGTGGGCTATGCATTTATACATCAACACTTCCCCTCACGTGTGGCTCCCTCAGGGCGAACACATGGATCGAAAGGATGTAGCTTTTGGGTGAATTGGCTGGTGCATGCAGTTATACATAAGTAAAGTAAAACAGTGTGGCAAGCGGGCCAATCCTTATAAGTGCTAGAGACAAGTGGGTTGTATTTCTTAAGTGGACTAAATCCGAACACATAAAATCTTTTTACATGTGTTTCTTTTGTCGTGTTTTTGTTGGATTTCCTTCGTATCAGAATATCTTTTCCCCTTAAATCTCCTCCTCTGAAAAGTAGAAGACATGGTTGAATATGTATGATAAAAGAGCACTTTATCTTACAAAATAGTGATGGAAAATGCATGTATTCAGTGAAGGCCGAGTTGAAAATTTAGGAGTAAACTGAAAGAATTTCTGCTTACTGGGGGTAATTCAGATAAAAATTCATTAAATGAGAGGTAATTACAATAACACTTTTGCTTTGGTACATCCCCTATATACATTGACGGTTGAGATCAGATTTCTAAAAGAGTTAATCAGATTTGAAAAAAGTTCATTGAATTTGAAAAAAAGTTCACAAATTTCTAAAATAGATCACAGATTTTAAAAAATCATTTATTTTGAAAAAAGTTCATTGAATTTGAAAAAAAGTTCACCGGATTTAAAAAAGTTCATAGCAGTCAAAAGAAATTCACCAGATTTTAAAAAATGTAATCATATTTGAAAAAAGGTCGTTGAGTTTGAAAAAAAGTTCATTGATTTATAAAAAGTTCACAAATTTTAAAAAAAATCACAAAATTTGAAGAAAAGTTCATCAATTTTGAAAAAAGTTCATCAAATTTGAAAATAATAGTTCATCAATTTTGATAAAAAAAAGCATCGATTTTGAACAAAAAATTCATGATTTGAAAAAATTTCATCGAACCAGGAAGACGGAAAAAAGAAAAAGAAAATACAAAAAGGAAAAAAAAGGAAGAAGGATGAAGAAAGACGACAAAGATGAATGCAATCACATGGGGATTGGTGGCGGGGTTGTTATTGCATACTGGTTCGAAGCAGCAGGTGGCCAGTTCAAGTCGCAGACGATACACCCGCACTTCCTTTTGTTTTCAAACACAGAAGAAAAAGAGTAGATGGGTCGGCCCAGTTCGCAGCAGATAGAGTGTGCGTCTCAGGCGCCCGTTAGCAAAATGGTCTGTAACGGGCGGCTGAAATGCTAAATAGGGATCGCCACCCTCAAAGATGGATTGCAAGTTGAGGAGTTCGAAACCCAGCTGCGTGTGGCCCAGGATGACGTAAGAACGAAACAAACTTTGCACAGAGCTAACGACTAGTTGGGTCGACCCATTTAAACATGTACGTGGTTCTGGTTTTGGGGATCTTCTGGAACATTCTAGCCCTTGCTTTTATCGGTTTTGGGAGCCTTCTAGAAGGTTCCTGAACCCAGCTGCATGCGGCCGAGGACGACTAACAAAATAGAAGGCCCGCATAAAAAAGAACAGATTAAAGACCGAGATAGAGTGTGCGTTTCAGGCGCCCGTTAGCAAAATGGCCTGTAACAGGCGGCTGAAATGCTAAATAGGGATCGCCGCCCTCAAAGATGGACTGCAAGTTGAGGAGTTCGAAACCCAGCTGCGTGTGGCCCAGGATGACGTAAGAACGAAACAAACTTTGCACAGAGCTAACGACTAGTTGGGTCGACCCATTTAAACGTGTACGTGGTTCTGGTTTTGAGGATCTTCGGGAACATTCTAGCCCTTGCTTTTATCGGTTTTGGGAGCCTTCTAGAAGGTTCCTGAACCCAGCTGCATGCGGCCCAGGACGACTAACAAAATAGAACGCCCGCGTAAAAAAGAACAGATTAAAGACCGAGATAGAGTGTGCGATTCAGGCGCCCGTTAGCAAAATGGCCTGTAACGGGCGGCTGAAATGCTAAATAGGGATCGCCGCCCTCAAAGATGGATTGCAAGTTGAGGAGTTCGAAACCCAGCTGCGTGTGGCCCAGGATGACGTAAGAACGAAACAAACTTTGCACAGAGCTAACGACTAGTTGGGTCGACCCGTTTAAACGTGTACGTGGTTCTGGTTTTGGGGATCTTCGGGAACATTCTAGCCCTTGCTTTTATCGGTTTTGGGAGCCTTCTAGAAGGTTCCTGAACCCAGCTGCATGCGGCCCAGGACGACTAACAAAATAGAAGGCCCGCATAAAAAAGAATAGATTAAAGACCGAGATAGAGTGTGCGTTTCAGGCGCCCGTTAGCAAAATGGCCTGTAACGGGCGGCTGAAATGCTAAATAGGGATCGCCGCCCTCAAAGATGGATTGCAAGTTGAGGAGTTCGAAACCCAGCTGCGTGTGGCCCAGGATGACGTAAGAACGAAACAAACTTTGCACAGAGCTAACGACTAGTTGGGTCGACCCATTTAAACGTGTACGTGGTTCTGGTTTTGGGGATCTTCGGGAACATTCTAGCCCTTGCTTTTATCGGTTTTGGGAGCCTTCTAGAAGGTTCCTGAACCCAGCTGCATGCGGCCCAGGACGACTAACAAAATAGAAGGCCCGCGTAAAAAAGAACAGATTAAAGACCGAGATAGAGTGTGCGATTCAGGCGCCCGTTAGCAAAATGGCCTGTAACGGGTAAACCTGAGAATGGTTATTAAAAAACTGGGTGAAACGGTTCGGTTATTACTTTGGGTTTGATTGGTTCAGGTTTTATTGGGCTAAATTTTTTTTAGTTTGGTTTTGGTTTGGGTATGTGAAGAAACCAATTTGGGTATAGTTGGTTATGGGCTTAAACAGTTTGGTTATTAACGGTTATAAACTATGGGTCCAAACCGGTTTCTGGGCATTGGTTATGTGTAATAAGCAACGACGCATCGACAACGAGTATCTTTGATCCGCCTACATGTTGCGATGCACTATGTAATTATGTATTATGGGAAAACACCACATGCAAATCGAATGTGTTTGCTTGTGCTTTAGCTAAGCAATTGGTTTTAATACACTTGTCAGTGAGCTTTTTAGTAGTGGGCATTGTCTTTTTGACACTTGCTTTGTGTTGACCGTATCTCAACGATAACTTTGTTCCCAAACTATTGTAGATGCACTTATGTCTTTTCTATACCATTTGCTTCTTGACATGTCGATTTGTGCAATCATATATACATTGAAGCAAACCCATAGTTATGTATTGGGTTTAAACCCACGGTTATGTATTGGGTTTAAATTGGTTTGGGTGGAAAAAATAGATGGTTTAGTTTTGGTTGGGCTGAAAATGGCATTAAACGGGTATGGTTCAACTATGGTTTTGAGAGATACATGTACGGGTATGGTTCAAGTATGGTTTAAGTATGAAACCGTTCTCAGATTTAGTAACGGGCGGCTGAAATGCTAAATAGGGATCGCCGCCCTCAAAGATGGATTGCAAGTTGAGGAGTTCGAAACCCAGCTGCGTGTGGCCCAGGATGACGTAAGAACGAAACAAACTTTGCACAGAGCTAACGACTAGTTGGGTCGACCCGTTTAAACGTGTACGTGGTTCTGGTTTTGGGGATCTTCGGGAACATTCTAGCCCTTGCTTTTATCGGTTTTGGGAGCCTTCTAGAAGGTTCCTGAACCCAGCTGCATGCGGCCCAGGACGACTAACAAAATAGAAGGCCCGCATAAAAAAGAATAGATTAAAGACCAAGATAGAGTGTGCGTTTCAGGCGCCCGTTAGCAAAATGGCCTGTAACGGGCGGCTGAAATGCTAAATAGGGATCGCCGCCCTCAAAGATGGATTGCCAGTTGAGGAGTTCGAAACCCAGCTGCGTGTGGCCCAGGATGACGTAAGAACGAAACAAACTTTGCACAGAGCTAACGACTAGTTGGGTCGAGCCATTTAAACATGTACGTGGTTCTGGTTTTGGGGATCTTCTAGAATATTCTAGCCCTTGCTTTTATCGGTTTTGGGAGCCTTCTAGAAGGTTCCTGGACCCAGCTGCATGCGGCCCAGGACGATTAACAAAATAGAAGGCCCGCATAAAAATGAACAGATTAAAGACCGAAATCAATTCTTGGCATGAAAACGAGATGATCATCGTTTGCAAAAACCATGCTCGGATTTCATTGGAAAGCAATATTGCATGCTCTTCCTTTTTGTTTTGAAACACACAAGAAAAAGAGTATATGGGTCGGCCCAGCTTGCAGCAGACATGATAGTGTGCGCTTCAGGTGCTCGTTTAGCAAAATGGCACATACAGGGCGCTTTTGGACCTTTGAGAAAAAGGTAGCGGGTGGCACTTTCACTCGAGTCAGACTAGACAGGGCTCTAGGATCGGCCGAGTGGAGTGCCCAATATCCTCTAGCAAGCTTATCTCACCTAACAGCGGCTACGTCGGATCATTGTCCAATTTTGTTGGAGATAAATGAACCCAATGCACCGCTGGGACGGAAAGGCTTTAAGTACGAAACTATGTGGGAAACGCATGAGCATTGGAGAGATACAATTCTGGAAAAGTGGAGCTCCAAACATCCAGGTCATACAGTGGAGGAAATCCGGCGAAAGCTAACTGAGCTAGCAACTGATCTGTCGAGATGGAATAGGGACACTTTCGGCAGTGTACGCAAAGAGATCCGTGCCCTAAAAGTCGAGCTGGATCGTCTGCGGGGTGACGCTGGGAGGACGGGGCCTTCACATGTGGAGACGAAGATCAACGATAAACTGGTGGAATTGTACCATCGAGAGGAACTAATGTGGAGACAGCGATCTCGGATTGAGTGGCTTGCTGCAGGCGATAAGAATACTCGGTTTTTTCATCTCAGGGCGAGCATAAGGCGGAAGAAAAACATGGTGAAAGCGCTAGCGAATTCTTTGGGAGTACTCATCGAGAACCCAGAGGAGCTGAGGGAGATGGTCAATGATTTCTATCAAACACTATACACGTCCGAAGGAGTGTCTGGGCTGGACGACGTGATGGCGCACGTCCCAGTTAAGGTGACAGCAAGTATGAACGACATTTTATGTGCTCCCTATACGAATGAAGAGGTGAAAGTGGCCCTGTTCCAAATGTTCCCCACCAAGGCGCCAGGCCCAGACGGCTTCCCGGCTCATTTTTACCAACGACACTGGTCGATGTGCGGGGAGGAGATCACACGAGCCGTCCTCAGGATTGTCAGGGGGGAAGAGAGCGCGGAGAGCATCAATGATACTGTCTTGGTGTTAATACCAAAGGTAATGAATGCAACCCTTCTCTCTCAATTTCGACCAATAAGCTTGTGCAACGTCCTATACAAGATTGCTTCAAAGGTTGTGGCGAACAGATTGAAACAAATACTTCCTGACATCATCTCTGAGGAGCAGTCAGCGTTTGTTCCAGGCAGGCTAATAACAGACAACATCATTTGCGCCTATGAGTGCCTGCATTTTATGAAGAGGTCAAGGGCAAAAGCCAACAGCACATGCACCCTAAAGCTTGACATGATGAAAGCATATGATCGCCTGGAGTGGCCATATCTGAGGGCTATAATGTCCAAGCTGGGGTTTGCACAACCCTGGGTTGACATCGTGATGAACATGGTATCCTCGGTGTCATTTTTAGTTCTTTTCAATGGAGAAAGATTAGAGCAGTTCAAGCCTTCCAGAGGTATTCGACAGGGAGATCCGATTTCCCCTTACTCGTTTCTGATTGCAGCGGAGGGCCTTTCGTGCCTTTTAAAGTCCAGTTCTTAGTCATCGGTACTAGAAGGCATCAAGGTGGCACCATCAGCCCCGGCTGTGAACCACCTCTTGTTTGCGGATGACAGCCTGCTGTTTCTCAAAGCGAGTGTGGAGGGGACAAATGCGGTCTCAAACCTATTGGATGTTTACTGTGGGGCATCTGGCCAAAGAGTAAATAATGATAAGTCGACTATCTTCAGTAAGGGGTGCCCTCAGACCACCCGAGACAGTGTGAAAAATGTCGTTCAAGTCCATAGAGAATCATTAAGTGATAAATATTTGGGGATGCCAACAGATGTGGGCCACTCAAAAAATGGCACATTCAAGTACCTTCGAGATCGAGTGTGGGAGAAGGTCAAGGGTTGGATGGAGAAGCTACTATCCTCAGCGGGAAAGGAGGTCCTAATCAAATCCATTGCTCAGGCTATCCCTGTTTACTCTATGGCGTGCTTCAGGTTACCGAGAGGTTTATGTGACAGTGTTACGTCCATCATAAGACAATTCTGGTGGGATAGCAAGCAAGGTAAATGGAAACCAGCATGGGTATCGTGGGAGATCATGGCAAGGCCGAAGTACATGGGAGGCTTGGGCTTCCGCGACCTTGAGTTTTTTAACCTTGCGTTATTGGCCAGGCAAGCATGGAGATTGCTAGACAATCCAAACACCCTAAGCTCCTTAATCCTCAAGGCCGCATACTTCCCTGACAGAAGCCTTTTGGAGGCTGAACTGGGATCACACCCTTCACAGATCTGGCGGGCCATACTGGACGAAAGGGATATAATGAAGCAAGGGGTCATTAGAAGAATTGGGATAGGAGAGCACACGCTTATATGGGAACACAACTGGATCCCGAGGCAAGAGCTCCCACGGCCAATCACTTCCTTGGTTGCCAACCCGCCAACCAGAGTTCATGAACTTATAGATGCGACGACAGCCACTTGGAAGGAGGAGGCAGTTCGGACCATATTCATCCCCATAGATGCAGAGGCCATATTGAAGATACCTTTGTGCACCAGGAGAGTGGAAGATTTCTGGGCCTGGAGTAGAGAAAAGAAAGGTAATTTTACTGTCAGATCTGCATACCGCATGATACAAAACACAAAGCTCAACCGCGAGAATTGGTTGTACGGCACTTAGGGTAATTCTGACCACGATGAAGGTACAAGCTGGTCGTCCCTCTGGAAGACAGAAGTACTGAACAAGATACGTGTGTTCCTGTGGCGTTTGGCGAGAGAATCTATCCCCACATATGACATCCTACACCACCGCCATATGGCAACTTCGCCAACATGCCAGCTGTGCGGGGCAACGGACTCCTGGAGGCACGCCTTGCTCGAGTGTGTGTCGTCGAGAAGTGTATGGTCCTTGGCACCGGAAGGCTTGGTTGAGCAAATGAGCACATGTGATAATGCCTGCGCCAAAACATGGTTGTTTACTTTGAACAACACGTTATCGCATGCGGACTTCACCAGACTCGGGGTCACGCTGTGGGCAATCTGGAGTTCCAGGAGGAAATTGATCTACGAGGGGATACATCAAACGCCTTATTCAACTAATGGCTTCATTACTGCCTTTATCAGCGATCTTCAGGCTGTGGCGAAACCGCAGGGCCAGCCCAAGGTGGCTCAGCCTCGCCCGGCAAGGTGGATACCGCCACAAGAGGGGAATTGCAAGATCAACGCGGATGCCGCGCTTATGAGGACCAGGCCGGTTGGCGTGGTCGCAGCAGTATGCCGGGACATACATGGGATCTTCCTGGGAGCGTCCACAATCACTTTCCACGGCATAGATGACCCTACGATGCTGGAGGCGCTGGCAATACGGGAATCATTAGCCTTGGCGGACGATCTTTACGAGCGCAGAGTTTCAGTAGCCTCAGACTGCAAGGTAGTTGTTGATGATCTCAGGCAGGGAAGTGCAGCGGCTTATGGTGCTATCATTAGAGAGATTGTAGATCGATCAAAGTTTTTTATTTCCTGTCTTTTTAGTCATGAGTTTAGGAGCTCGAATGTCGAGGCTCACAATCTAGCGAAGCATGCTCTCTCACTTGGGGTAGGCCGCCGTGTGTGGTTGGGCGACCTAGGTGATCTATCTTTCGTCCCTGTAAACATTGTGACGATTTAAATAAAAGCTTCGCGAGATTGTCTCAAAAAAAAAGCAAAATGGCAAGCGCTAAATAGGGATCGCCGCCTTCAAAGATGGGTTGCAAATTGAGGAGTTCGAAACCTAAACAAACTTTGCTAACGACCAGTTGGGCCAACCCATTTAAACGTGTACGTCGTTCGGGTTTTGGGAACCCATTAGGGCAGCGCCTGCTGGGCCGGCCCACGAACGCGCACCCAAAACATTTGTAATATTGCGCGAAAAAACATCTAAAAAGGTGAATCCCTGTGAATCGAACTCGTGACCTTACACTCCTCGTCAAGCTTGGCAAAGCTGTACACCTACAAGCTGCTAGTGATTCACTAGAGCGCGAATTAGTTTGAGAACCAGCATAGCAGCGCTACTTATTGTACAGCCCCTCGCTTAGATTTTCGAATTATTTGAAAATATTAATGAAAAACGTGAGTGTATGGGAAAAATGTGAACAAATTTGGAAAGTTGACGAACATGCATAAAAAAGTTGGCCAATGTAAAAAAGGTTCATGTATTTAAATGAGTTCATGAATTCAAAAATAAAAGTTCATGAAATGGAAAAAATACACTAATTCATTTTAAAAAGTTCATAACAATGAAAATCAACCACGAGTTTGACAAAAGTTCACTAGATTTGGAAAATTTCATCTAATTATAAAAAAGTTCATCAACTTTTGAAAAAAGTTCATCGAATTTGAAAAATGTTCATGGATTCTCAAAACAGTTCATCAAATTTTAAAAAAAGTTCATCAAATTTGAAAACAGTTCTTTGAATTTGAAAAAAGTTCATCAAATTTGGAAAAGAGTTCATCGAATTTGGAAAACAATCATCGAATTTTTAAAAAGTTTATCAATTTAGAAAAAAATTCACGAATTTTAAAAAAGCGTGCATTAAAGAAAAACAAATTAAGAAAACAGAAAAAGATAAGGAAAAAAGTAAAAGAAAAAAAACAAACCGGACTAAAGAAGAGGAGAAGAACAGAACTAGTGGTGGCTGAAACTATGCGCTCGCTACGAATTGGTTGTGAGTTCGAAACTCTGTTCCCGCATATTTTTTGCGTTTGTAAAACTGCTATATGGGTCGGCCCAGCGCGGGACGTTGCAGGCGCCCGTTTGCGGAATACACGTTAACAAGCGCCTGCAGCGCCAAATAGGATTTGCCACCCATTAGCTTCCTAACTGAGAGGGCTAGGCCATATGACTTCCCATGACAGAAGGCGACGCCGTTAAACCAGTCTTTCTCTTTGGACGCCCACCGCCCACGTTCTCGGCATCCGACTCTGCACACACACATCGATCGCACTCTCAGGGATGGCGGCAAGGATGCAGCGTTTCGATGTGGGGGATGGTGCGTTGCTTGGCATAGATAATGCCAATGAGGTCATCGGGGAGCCTGGACCACATGTCGTCTGTGGCGGCCATGGTGGACACGCTCATCTGCGCCACCATGCTTCGCCAGATTTCTGACATTCCGCCGAATGGCGGACGTGCTCATCTGTGCCACCATGCTTCGCCAGATTTCTGTATATTCCACTGGAAGGTGGTTACTACGGATCGGATGGATTTCTACTTGCTAGTAGATATTCAGCATGCACGCATCGAATTACCACCGTATATGTTGGATCTGGTTTACAACCTTTTTCGGTCGGGAGCACGTAAACCGAAACAAATTAGGCTTTCTGCATCCCACGTTTCCAACTACTTCCTTCAAAAGTGTTAAAAAAACATGTTGCAGGCAGAGAAGCTCTCTAGGCCAGCCGAGTAAATTGCAGAAAACCACCACATTGACGCACATGTTTGCAGAAAACACCGGTCTACATATTTCAGACAAAAACCACTAATTTTGCGTCTAATCTTTTGCAAAAAACACTGATTGGCGGCTTTGGTCCGTTTGATGATGATTATGACATGTGGGTCCCGTAAAAGCTGATGTGGCCGACTGTTCGAGCGAGACGGCGTTAGACGCGATACAGGAGACGACCGTCTTCTTTTTTTTCCTTCCGTCTCTCCCGCGTCAGACTCAATTCCCCTCCCGGCGAGGCACACGCGGCGAGCTCGGCACGCGTAGGCGGCAAGATGGGCGCGACAGACACCAGGGAGCGCGTGTGGGAAGGAGGGAGAGGAGGGGAGGGGGTAGTGAACCTGCGTTAGGGGCGGGCGAGGTTGGCAGCGCGGGCGCGGTCGGCGGGGTCGTCGCGGCGGCGGAAGACGCAGGCGGAGATGTCCGGGCCGACGAAGTTGAGGAAGCTCACGGGGTCCTGCGCTTCCTGCTAGTTGAACATCGCCATGGGGGAGCCGCGGCCGCGAGCGCTCACGACGAGGAGAAGCGAGGTGGACGGAGAAACGGAACCGGCAGGCTCCTCCCCCTTTGCGTTTGCTTCCGTCCGCGGCGCCTGTGTGTGTGTGCGGAAGGAACGAGGAGCAACCGGACTTTGGTGGTTTGGCGGAGCACGGCGGTCAGCGGCGGCGCACCAGCGTGGTGCGGACGAGGCGAGTAGGGGCGACGCGGTTCGCGGCAGCGAGGCCAGCAGGGCAGCGCCTACTCCCAGCGAGGCCAGCAGGGCAGCGCCGCGGCTGCTCCTAGGAGCAGCGAACGCAAGCAGTGACCCATTGGTTTGCATGAGCACGGCCACATCGTGCCCACGGCGAGCATGTGAGGCGGCCGGCGTTCGGCCCATCTTGCCAGGGAGTTGATTGCTTTTTTATATTTTGATTGAAGGGTGTGTATGCAAAATACATGTCAGACGCCGTTAAGGACCAACAGTTACGCCAAGTCAGCAAAAGCGGGCCCACATGTCATAATCGAGGTTAAAATGCCCAAAGCGACCGATCAGTGTTTTTTGCAAAAGATTAGACCGAGAATCAGTGGTTCCTGGCAGAAATTCGTAAACCGGTGTTTTCTGCAAACCTAGGCGCCAATGTGGTGGTTTTCTGCAATTCACTCAGGCCAGCCTGATCCGACGTATAGCAGAAGGCTATTATGTGTCCCTTTGTTCCCCTAAAAAAAGTATGTATCCCTTTTGGACTGATAAATGGATCCCGAACTGTGGTTTAGTGACACCTTCTGTACAAATTGGCCCAGATTTGATTGCAAAGGGTGTTGGATCTAATTGATCATGAGAATGGGGCGTGGAAAGTTGAACTTGTTAGAAGGAATTTTATAGCCTAGAAGTTGAAGCTATACTCTTTTTTTCCCTTTTCTTTTCTTTGCGAGGGAAGTTGAAGCTATACTTAATACTATTCCGCTGGGGCGAAGGTGGGCATGATTATTGGGCATGGATATTTGAAAGAAGTGGTGTCTGCTCTCTTAAATCAGCGTATCGATCTCTCGTGAACTATAACAGGCGACTTGCTCCAGGCCAAGGGACGATTATCGAATCCTCATCGGCAGAGAAACAAATTATGGACATCACTGTGTAAAGTGAATGAGGTTCCCAAAGTGATGATCTTCTCGTGGCGCGTGTTGCATGGTATTCAAGATTTTATCTAACCTAAATCAAGTACCTGTAGTTCAAGCCTATATTCACGTGTTTTTGGAAACCAATATTTGGATAATACTTTTGGCCAAATTATGTTGTAAGAAAAAAAAATTGTACGTCCTATCCACTTGGCATGAACTTTTGTTGAAGTTTGAGACAAAGACTTGAAATGATTTGTCCAATGGAATTCTTATGATTTATGAGCACTTCTCAAAACAAGCAATACAAGAAAATTTAAAAGATTCAAATAAGAAGCAAGTTCAAACTCAAGCACCACTAAGGACCCAACGTAGACATTCATTAACCTCAAATGAACAAGGTACAAAACTCAGGGTGTTACTATAAGTAGGAACACATTTGGGGAAAATAAATCTAGACAAACACCTAAGAAACATGTAAAGCATGCAACATCTAGGGAAAAAATGGAATGTATGTAGCATCCTTTTTTTTGACAGATGTATGTAGCATCCCTAATTTTAAAGATGAGTGCATATAAAAAAGTACTGCTGAGTAATATTAATAACAGTTGTGATAAAGCACATTTATTTTCACACCATTGAGCGGCTAAAAATCGGGAGGGAGAAGCCACCCCAGAGTATGACTGCCACCAGCCACATAGTATCCCACTGACATGATCGCATCTACAATATTTACCTTCCGTGCCCTCAGATGATACAAATGGTCACCGTTGTCACATCTTCCCAAGTGCACGTCATCACGTGTTGCGTCGTGTTGAGTTCTTGAGCATCTGTGGTTGTAGTAGATGCGATTCTTCTCTATCCCGCTATGCCTACCCGTCGGTACGTGCACCGCCCTAGAACACATTGCACTCAAGAACAAGGCACAATGGCCCAAGGTCGTCACTTCTTGCCAGCTCGAACACATATCATCGGTGTTGACGAGCTCATAGACCTTGAAGAAAGACTGCTGCTCCGTACACCAGTGAACCCTTAGGGCCATGAATAGCGTGTCCCTCTGCCTGACAAGGTAGGTGCTGTTGCGGCACATAGATTTCACCCAGCCTGTGTGTTCGCCTAAATTCATGTTTAGCTGGTGGGTGAGAGTGAGCATCGGCCAAGCATTTTTAGTCAAGCGGATGTCGAACACGGAGAGCGTCCAGACCGAACGGGTTATTGCATATAGCTTCCCATGACAAAAGACAATGTCGTTGAGGAATTGATCCCACTTGGATGTCCACCACCCACGTTTTCGACATCCAACTCTACACACGGCGACCGTGCCATTTAAGTTGGCGGCTAGGATGCACTTCTTCGACGTGGGAGCCTCTGAGAAGACCAACTTCCGGATCATTCGGGTGGTGCGTTGCTTGGCAGAAAGCGGCACCTCGATGCCCGAAAAAAGATTCACAATCACCAACGAGTTGCAATCACCGTCTACATCGGAGGTGGCGCCGATCCAGCCGCCATCGTGACACCCGACCAGCCGCTTGCCGGCCGCCTCGGGCGGAAGTGGAACCCGTAAGAGTGCCCCGTCCACGGGGCAGAACACGCGCTCCGCCGTGCCGTCTTCGTATTGCGAGAGGACCAGCCAAGGGAAGGTTGGCGCAGGCCATTGTGCCGACGCCGCGGCACGCCATGAGCCTGAGACGGCCTTGAAGCGCACGCGGTCGAGCGAAGAAGCGATCTTGTTGTAGATTGCGCCGACGAGATCGTCGGGGAGGCTGGACCACAGATCGTCTGCGGCGGATGCGCTCATCTGCGCCGCCATGCGTCGCATTATTTCGGGATACTGGAACGGAAGGTGGATGTTCGATCGGATGGGTTTCTATTGCTGCACATGTCGTAGGTTTGTCTGCAGCTACGAGTCGTACCGACGTCCAGTTCACCCTTTTCCCGTCAAGGGCACGTAAGCTGAAACCAATTAGGATTTCCACGTACGACCTACGTTTCCAACTAGTACTGGATATGTAAGAAGCTTCAAACTGGAGTACTTTTTCAGGGAAAAAACTATGTAATCTTTATGGTAAACGTTTGTGACCGGTGCGCCGGCTGAAAACTCAGCCGGTCGCACACGGGCAACACGCGCCACGTTTCTCAAGTGGGGCCAGCCCACCGCCCCTTCCCTCACCTTATCTCCAGACTGAGATGAGATCCAGTTTATTTTTCCTCTCGCATAACCTCATCTCCTCTCCTCCGCCGGCTGCTTGCACTTCGCCTCCGCCTCCCCGTCGGGATCCGCTACAACCGGCGAGGCGGTGCCGGCCGGCCATGGCCTCCGGCCTCCTCTTTTTGTTTTTCTTATATCCTGTGTATTGGCTGAGGCTGCTCCACCAACACCCCTTTTTCCCCATTGACCAAGAGCAAAACCACCGGCGATGAGATGCACCCATGGCGTGCGGCGAGCTGCGCCCGTGGATGCAAGGCAGTGGAGCGGCCGGCCCGCGGTGGAAGCTGTTGCGTCCAAAAGCAAAAAAGGTTGGGACCGGCGGTGACGTGGGGGACATGATGCGACCTATGAGGTGCGGTGCTGGAACCAGCCAGTGGTTTTTCTTCAAACGGCGAGGATGGTGGTGGGCAGCGACGGCGGTGGCCAATGGCCATGGTAAGTTGCTTTTTTTGTTGTTGTTTTGCTGGAACCACTTTTGATTTTTGCTGGAACCCGCTTCCTTTTTTGCTTCAATAGGAGAGGCTAGTGCTGCACGGCGACGATGGTGGCCGCCATGATTTTTGCTGCATAGTTTTTTTTTGCTGGAACCAGCATTTGACTCTGCTACAACAGGTGAGGACCGTGCTGGGAGGCCTGGCGGGTGGCTGCCATGAATTTTGAATTTTTGCTGGAATCATATCATTGTTTGGGAAAACCATTTTTCTCAATTTTTTGCTGGAACCATATTAACTATGGTTACAATGCGTGCGTGACGGAGGGGGAGAAGCGTGTGTTGAGTAATTATTAGGAGGCCCAACTGGGGGACTAATTATTACGAGATCCAACCGTTGGACGAGGTCTCATCGAACGCTCCGCAGCGGATCGGCCGAAATTTGGGCCGGTGCGTCCGCGCAGAGTACTGCCCAATCTTTATTTTGGAAAATGATTTCTATTTGCAAAAACTTGAAAGAACACCATCTCCCCACTTTCTTTGACCACACTCCAGCCACCAGTGTCTTGGTTTTTGACTGTGTCCCACGCTTACCGCAAAACTCACCACAATCATCGTGTCTAGTCTCTGCTCTCCCGGTCGAGTATCTTGGGTAGCTAGCCCGCACCACGTCATCCCCACTAGAGAAGCACCGATCTCACCAACCGATGTCGAGATTCATGTATCCCTCGAATCACTGAGCTTCAGCCCGAACAACATGCTACTCGCTTTTCCTGCCGAACAGGTTTCGACTGTCCAAGTTCTTATGTTGAAGCCCCCCATCAGCATCGAGTGAAGTCTTCCATCGGACCACGCATTCACCTTCAACATGACTCCATGTAGATGATCAGTTCTTCCTACACATGTCGATTTCAAGCTCTCATGCATATGCCATCTTAAATCAGCCTTGTGTCATCGCCATGTCGAAGCGCACAAGCCCACACGCTTGCACCGCATGTTGCCATGCCTTGATGTCGGTCACTATCAGCATTAAACTCCTATGTTGTCGTCGTTGAAATCGCCACCATCTTCTATTGTAGCCAACGTCCCTATCTATCCGCCAGATTCTTCAGGCCTCACGTCTTATATGTCTGACACTAGTCAAACTTGTCCAATTACAACCATGCTCTACCTTGCATCGTATCATGCTAGCATATCAGCATGCACTGCTCGACGCACATGTAAAACATGATCATGCAGACATGCACGATGCAACGCAGGCTCCTCCGAAAGAGAGCACCTAAGAAGGTGCTTTTTTGGCTTATAATAAGCCATAGTGAAAAAGCAGCTATTATGTCAACCCCACAACTCATAATACCACGTGACGCTTCTTCTATTTTTCTTCTTATTCTCTATTCATATATAATATACTCCGATCAACCAGATGACAGCCAGTGACTTCTCGATTCTTATACATCGTAGTGCCTCTCATGGGAACCATATCTATTTTCCTCACAAACAAATGAAAAGACATAATCCTTCAGCCAGCAGATGCACGTGCATCGTCCGCCGCCTGCGTAGCCGTCAGATCGATTTTGATATACTGATGCTGGCCACCAGGCTCGTGCAGCCAGGTTTTTCTTTTTTTTTTTTTTGCAGCAAGCCTATTGTGTCAGAAGGTTTCTGCGAGTTCTTGTTTCACGAAAAAAATACTGTTCGGATCTGAAGTTTGTTTCAGCAACAGGATCCAGTTTCAGAAAGTTCTGCAACAGAGGACTTGTCTCAGAAAGAAATACATGCTCCGACGGTGAAGATTCTTTCTTCTGCAACAGGGCTCTTGTTTTAGAATCATAACCCCGATTCCTGAAAGCGTCGGAGGAGCGTCCGGCGTTAGAGCATACGAGGCCAAGCATTGGAACACGACGCTTTTAAAAACATAGCTCCGCTTGCAAAAATCGCCAGAGGAGCGCCCGGTGTGAGAGCTCGTTGCCGTCGTGCTGGACTAGAGGCAACTGCTCGGGGTGTTGGGTCGGAGGAGGCACGGCAACTCCAGCGTCCGGCGGCGCTCCATGGCCGAGGTGCTCAGGCCTTGGCGGGGCAGCAGTGTTGTCTCGGTGGACCTATGCAACAGTGCCTAAGCGCAACAAGCTAGCTGTTGCAAAAGACCTCATATGGCTGGGACGGTAGGTCGGACGGTTGTTTCGGGTGGAATTCGACAGCTGCCGAGGCGGCTGTTCTAATCGGTTTATCACCTGATGGATGCATAGCACCAACCTTGTTGCACACGTCCTGAACTTTCATGTGTCTCAACCTCATACGCACATGCACCAAATCATAGTACTTGTAATCGGGGACCAATTGTACAGAGACCTAAAGCACTACTGGAAGGCTATGCTAAATTACATGTGGATGCTGGAGTTTATAGGGGAGGAGGAGGAGCAGCTACTGCGGTTTGCCGGGACTGGGATGGCAAGTATCTCTGGAGTTCTTCCTTGGTCATTGGTGGGATAGATGACCCAGCGACATTAGAGGCTATTGCATGCAGGAAGGCTCTTGCATTAGCTCAAGATCTTCAGCTCCATCGCCTTGTCATCGCCTCTTACTCAAGGCAAGTTGTTTGGACATTAACACTACATCTAGAGGAAGCTACAGAGCTATAGCCGGCTATCTAAAACTATGATTCGTACTCTAGTTTGTTTCAATGTAATTTTACTTCTGAAAGTCATAAGGTGAATGTAGAATCGCTCGTCAGAGCCGGGACCCCATTTGTGGTTTGGCCAATTCCATGATCCAATGGGTATCTGACAACTTGTTGTTTTTGATGAATAAAGCTTGGTTATACCCCTCAAAAAAATCTAACGCTCCGCTAATTATTTTTTTGACGCGAACAGCAGGAGCTCTGCCTTTGCATTATAGAAGAGGGAAAATGGTCCAGTTAATAGGGAAACCGGACCCGAAAACCATACAACGCGCGGTTAATATGGGAAACCGGCAAAAAAACCACACCCAACAACTCATGGCACATCATCGGTGCCGGAAACAAGAGCCCCCGGACCTAGGAACGGAGGCCATGCCTTGTATCCAACAAAGACGAACTCCGCAAACACCCACAAACTCTCTACAATGGCAGCACACCGAAGTGCACCCTCGCAACAGAAGTGGTCAAGCATTGGCCTGAACTAATGCGCGCACCGCCTCGATCGCCTTGGGCGTGTGTTCCTTCTTGTACATCTGCAGATAGTGTTGCATCTTCTCATTCAGGTCTTCCTCAGGTGCTTTTCCTTTGCTCTTGAGTGTTGGAACCTCTCCAAAGGCCTCCGCCCGCCTATACTCCACGCGCTTGGCTACAGGAATGTCGCAATCTTTGTTTTTCTTGTCCAAACGGCAGCTTCGTCGCTCTAAGAGAGAAGGGGCAGCCTCTCCCACCTGCAAAACTTGCGGCGAGCTCGACACAGTGAGAGCAAGCTCTTCGAGGAACTCCCCCCACTGAGAGGAGGCTCTCCCAAGAGGCTCATCTGCATCCATCAGGATCAGCCCCTTTGAAGGCATCCCGGTGCAAGGGGCACTGGAGACCTTCGGCTCCTCCAGTGTCGACATCCCGGGTAGGACAGAAGCCAAATCAGGAGGATCATCCTCGAGCATGACCTTTTCCAAGGCAGGCGGATCATCAACGGACTGAGCCTTCTCACTCAACTCAGCTGAGCAGCTAGCCACAACAAGCGCACTGTAATCCTCTCCAACAGCCACAACAGGAGGAGCAGATTCAACATTGGCAAGGTCTTGGCTGCTCCCGATAGCTTCCATAGGTTTCCATAGGCTTGAGACTTGAGCAGTCCAACTCTCCACAGCAGCAACCAAGTCTTGAAGAGGCTTGAACAACACCTCAAGACGAGCAGCGAACAAGGTCTGTAGCTCAGCACCGAGCGCCTCCGCCTGAGCTGCAAGAAGTGGCCGCAATGGCTCCAAAACAGCAGGGGGCACGCCGAGGTCAGTCGCCGGCACGACACCATCAGTCGCAGGGCTGTCTTGATGAGAAAGCACCGAAGCCCAAGAGCGACCAGGTCGAAGTAGTGGGGCTGGAGGCGATCCGCTGCAAGGGGGAGGCCGCTGGCGAGGCCCGATAGGCGCGAGGGGGGGACGGCGAGGCTCTGAACCGGCAGGATGCCGTGCCAAGCACTCCCGCTCGCGATGGCCGGAGTGGCCACATCCCAAGCACCGGACAGGGCCGCGGCAGCCCGCGACGAAGTGGTCCGACGCCAAGCACCGAAAGCAGAGGCCGAAAGTCCTCTGCTTGAAAGTGCGAGGCAGTCCAGCATCCTTCCTGGGAGGGGGAGCAGCCACCTTCTCCAGGCTCGGGCGGCGCCGTCTCCCAACCTCCACCCAAGCCGGGGCGGTCGGGGCCAGAGCGGTGGGCGCCGGGGTCGGAGCCGCAGGGGCCGGAGCGGCCAGGTCCGGGGCGGCGGGCGCCGGGGTCGGAGCCGCAGGGGCCGGAGCGGCCGGCGCCGGGACCGGAGAGGCCGGCGCCGGAGCCGGAGCAGCAGGGGCCGGAGCGGCCGGCGCCGGGGCCGGAGCAGCAGGGGCGCAGAGAGCGACCGCCGGAGAGGGGCGCGGATCGGGATCCGGGTCAGGGCCTTCATCCCCGGCCGGGCTGGGAGGGGGAGGGGGAGGGGTGGAGGCGTGGGAAGCGGCGGGGGCTATGGGGGTCATGGGCGAAGGCGCGGAGGGGGCTGCGCAGTGGCGGCGGCGGCGGCCGCCAGCGGAGTCGCGGGAGGCTAGATCGCGGGAGGCTGTGACTTGCTCCTCCGCTAATTATTCAACCGTAGCACAATTTATACACATAATATTCGACACATATTTTAACAATGGCGCTCACGATCGGCGTTGCCATCGAGTCCATGCTCGCCATGCACGTGTCTCGTCGGAGGGAGGAGCAAGCTTCAGTTTGTGAGTGGCGGCCGCGATGCAGGCGCCATCCTGCTGCAGGACCGACACAAGGTGAAAATAGGTTGAACCGAAGTGATCAGCCAAGCTCAGACCAATGAATAAGTTGTGTGCAAAAAAAAAAAAGTTGTGTGCAGAGATCTGAAGAGGAAGAACTGCCCGTTTATGTTGCTGCAATCTGTATACAATGGTGTGTACAGATACTGTCAGATCAGTCTGGCTCTGTGCGCGTCGTTCCGTAAGTTATCTTTGTGTTAGCGTACATATAATACTCCATCGTCCCAATCGCACATGTGGCTCAGTGTCGCAAGCGTGTAATAAGACCGCGTGGTAATTAATCTAGTACAAATAATAAGGCATGTGATTTGTTAGCTGAAACGTGACAGTGGGATTAAGAAATGACCTATGGGCCAGGATGACTCTGTCTCTGAGCAAATACAAAAAATTTACGTCAAGAAGAGCTGCGTGTTCGTATCTAGTATCTACTCCCTCCGTTTCATAATATAAAATGCTTTTGCAAGCTCTTTTAGCTTGCAAAAACATCTTATGTTGTGGGACGGAGTTGGGGCTAACACTATATATGCACTCGACAGGAGCTCACTGTAGAAAGTTGGGCTGTTTGAGCTCACTAGATTTTCCAGAAGAAACAAAAATTAGTCCGATAGGATCTACACCGTAGAATGAGTGGCATCAAACGGAAAACTAGCATGCATGCTTAGCTGAAATTAGTGGGAGGAGCCCTGCCGTTGGGAACTGCCAGCGGTTTGAACAAAGTCTGAAAAATCAACAGAAAACGATGCTACTTGCTATGCCATTATCTTGAAAACATGAGGATATCAGATCCTAAACCCCAAGCCTGGTAACAATACGCGGGGATACGTTTAGATCCCTCCTTCCTCCAAAAAAAAGTTAGGGTTTCTGCCTCCCGCCGTTGCCGCCGCAGGTCCGCCTCCTCTCCGGTGGCCCTAGGGCCATGGGGCGCGGTGGATCTCGGCAAAGACCGGCGGGAGGGCTCCGTTTTTAGTCGTTTCTTTCAGTTTTGCTAGGGTTTGTGTCCTGCTCAGAAAGACGAGACGGCGGCGGCTCACTGAAGATGAAATAAAGGTCTCCCCGCCTAGTCCCCGTTCCGGCGGCGCGTCTAGCACCGTTGGTGGGCGTGTGGAGGTGTGTCTCCGGTGGATCTATCTTTGGTGGATTTGCTCGGATCTCGTCGTTGTTCGTCTACGTTCGCGTGTCTTCGGATTGGATCTTTCTGATCTACGTTATTTTTCATCTGCGACGGTTGCTGTTCTGGTGCGCTGGTCCTACGGGGCCTTAGCACGACGACTTCCCGACTGTCTACTACAACAAGTTGTGCCCGACTCCGGCGATGGAGGGGCGATGACGGCGGCGCGCCTTCAGCTCGCTTCAGTGCTGGTAGTCGTCGCTAGGTGGTCTATGGATCTGGATGTAATTTTTATTATTTCTTGTATTCGTTGTACTGCCATGATTGAAGATGAATAGGTCGGAAATTTTCTCGCAAAAAAAGAAAACATGAGGATATCAGAAACAATCAGTCTCCAAATGCAAGCTAAAGGTTTGAGGCATCATTTTTCATCCCAATATTCTTCTTGTGGCCAACTCAAAAAAGGAAAAAAAAAAGTTGATGAGGCCCAGCCAAGTCTCTACACGTTCTGTAATCACAATCTTGATTAGCTTCACTCATTTTTCAAGGCTTTTCTGACCTGGGCCTTTATGCAGCAATGCCCACAAATCAATATGACTACCATGTTCAGCTGCAACCTTATGCCTGCCACGAAAATCGTAGCTAAACCGGCGTGTCGTCATCGCCTCGCCTCATGTCGTCTCAAATCGGCGCGGCGCCCGCCTACACCAAGGCAGTTCAGCCCCCTTGCGCACCTCTGCGATGACAAGGCACAAACTAGTGGGTTGTGCGGCGGGGGAAGGATCCATGTGGCACATGGCAGTGAGCTAAGAGTAGATAAAAGAAAGAATAAAGAGCCAATTACAGCTCGGTCCCGACTCCCTTGTGACACCGAGTACAAAATGGAAAGTAGCAACTAAGGAATCAGGGCTTTTTCTCACTCGAATATGCACAAGCATACATATCATTCATTAGAAAAGAGGGGGAAACACTCCCCAAGTACATATCTTTACAAATAATTACAGTAGGGCTTTGCCGAACACCACTCAAGGAATCGGGGGCTATTGCTGGAGATGGAGGCACTTTTGGGGCCTCAGGAAATCAGGCTCATTTGGCTTTTGGGGCTCTAAAATGGGAGTTATTGCTAGAGATACTCCAGAAATGTCAAATGCTACTATTTTCAAGGTTTATCCAATGGGATTACATGTTGGCATCTCTCATGTGAGACGTATACATATTGTTTTTTTATTTTTTGCGAATAGAGACGTATACATATTGTGTTATAGACGGTTATCCTCTATGTCTTATTGTGGTGTAAGCTGCTTTGCTGTCATGTTACGCGTGAAATTGATGGTCCAGAAAAAATTCTCAAATGCGCAGCCGGGATGGGCAAATTTCAAAACACGTGAAAATATATACTCTAGGACTTTTTCCAGGATGAAATGTTCTACCCTGGAGCCGCGAGGAAGGCTCCATCCTTACCTAGGACTTGTTTGCGAAGATAAAATATTAATCGTAGGATGGGACGGCAAATAAAATATTTAAATCCAATCCAATGAACTACCTAGTAGTCTAGTACGGTAGTACTCCTACCTGCTAATGTGTACGATGCATGAGAGGTGCATTGAATCATATGCGAAATGTCAAAACGAGCTCCTCTCAAACTTTGAATATCATTTTGCTAACTTGGGAGCTATGGTCCCCATATACGTCTTCATCTATACACACTTATATTGAGTCTCTAAGATTTGATTAGTGATATATTTTTAATAGCCACCTAATAATTCATGCTAACCAACTATAGTAATACCCATTTGGATTATTTTACTTACAGTTGATGTATTTTACGCTAGCTGACACCTTGAGGTGCAATGAATGTGACCATCGAGGTTAACCGCCGGGCCTGAACAATTGGTTGCTGCATGGTCTATGTGAACAAGTGTATCAAATTGGTAATATTCAATTATGCGATCCGTACACATTAGCTAACTAATCAGTAAGACGTTCTTCAATTGGATCCAAGAGCCAACCTTCAAACTTCTAACAACAGGTGACATGCCCGAAACAAGAATATATGTGCTGCATGCATGAACCTTGAGGCTTAACCGCCCTGAGGTGGAGTCATGCCGCTCTAAAGTCATTTCCAAGTTTTGTGCAGCCAGATTTACCAATTCAACGTCTTAAGTCAGAAATAGTATGCAAACATGCGTGATGATCAATATGTATGCCTACTAGAACAATATGATTGATGTCCGCTCCTCAATTAATCAAGTTGCATATACAGTGGAATTTAATTAGTATGTTGATTTTTCCCAAATGTTCGACAAGTATATGCATGCAATAATGCACACCCTCAGGTTAAATTAAATGTATATTGCGGAGGTGAAATTTATGGCGATCGGAGGGTGATTATGGGTGCTCGCCCGGTTGTTGGCAATGGAAAATATGCGTGGGTTGGAGACTTTTCGCCTCTAGGCAGAGTGGGGTCTTGTTCATCACCGGCAACATCGTCTTACCGGGTGTGTGATGCACTCATTTATGGCTACTCTAGTATCAATATTGCCTCGATTGCGAAGTGGACGATCCCCTCATCGGACCCAGCTCGTTGGGGACAAGTAAGGGTTGTTATACATGTTCTTCTTGAGAGCTGTGGAAAAACTATTCCCGCGGGTGGAGCATGGGTGGCCAGTGGAGAGAATGGAGCCATGGACCAGATCATTCACACAGTGATTCACCGAAGGATGGTGACCCTCAGTGACAACCTCGATCATGAATAATTGATGGATCATGGTACATGGTCTTGTGCAAGTCCAATGGCTTTGTCCTTGTCGGTGTCATTCACTTCGTATCCGGAAGCGAGGCAACTATCGTCACATGTTCAAGCATATTCAGTCTTTTAGTCAGGTTGGATGGTAAGACCACAGGGCCGGGCCCCAAATTTTTATAGGCCTAGTATGTATATTTCTCAGGAAAAAAAATGTTATTCCTGGGCCTGGACCACTGCGTCAACGACTCCGCGTGAGTCTAGGCTCGAACCGTTGCTCGATGCGATCCCACATGGCTCGATCATAACCTTGTCCCAGGGATTGTCACACCTTCAAAAGAAAAAGAAAAATGGGATCTTCGGGACAGGAGTCTATCGTTGTCTGATTGCTAGAATTCTGCTCGCTAACACAAACCCTCGCGCACAACGACTCCTACATATCGGCGCCGCCATCACCTGGCAATTGCCACATTGTATCTGCCGGTCTCTCCGCGCCACAGGCAGCAACGCAGTGTCTCGCGGGTCCGCAATCGCAAGTAAGCTCCATAGATCCAGCCTCCTTGCTCTTATTTTGTACCCCATCCATGCTGCTGGTGCTGGGGACTTACGGGAGAGAAAATATTGGAGAAATTTTGCTTTCAGATCTTTTCCATACGAACACTCAGATCCTTCGACAGAAAAACCATAAACAAACTAGTATGCAACTACGGAGGACTTACGGGAAACTACAGTCTACCGGGCAAGCTGTTCGTACTTTCAGTGCTCCTGAAAATTTATAACACATAAGTAAATTTATTATTAATATAGTTTCTAATGTACTGTTGAACCATTTTATCCATCCTCTACCCACAAATATACCTGCCATGTCCGTTTTGCGATCGCGTCACCGTTGCTACAGCCTACAGGGGGATCGATCGGCGATTTGGCGACAGTCCTCAGGCAGCCCCTCGATTGGAAACATTATATTATATACAATTATATATTATAATTTTTTCTGCCGGATACATATACACATTATAATTGCTCGTGAGTCCATTTTTTTAGTGTGATAGGGCCCCATTTTGTAGTTTCGTACAGGGTCCTAGATTTTGTCGGCCCGGCCCTAAAGACAAGCATGTCTAACTTTATCTATGTGTCGGCCAAATACGACCAACTACTCCAGGACATGCCTAACTTGATCTACGTGTCGACCAAATACAACCAACTACTCCAGGAGATGCCCTACATAAGCTGCTATGGCGCTTTTGGAAGACAAATTGCATATGATACACGAGAAGTGCATCACATATGTGAAATGTCAAAGGAGCGAAATCTGAAAGTATGAATGTCAGATGATTAGCTGCCAACATGCCCGATCTTGGTGTGCATTAGTTTCGCCAGAAGACTTCGTCAAATGGTATATGTCCGCATGAACCATGCATGGGTAACGGAAGATGTTCTATATAACCAAATAGTGGATCTCACTAATCTATTTCTTTCAACATGCAAACATGCACAACATGTAATCATGCTCGGAGAAAGTCCTTATTGTTACCATTCTATTATGCCATTTATATTTAACAAATATTTAATAATAAAATATGATCCACACTAATCTATTTCTCTAACCATGGGAAAAGGCTCACCACAATATATTCCCTGAGTTTCTTCAACTATTCATATTCCATGCAATCAAATCTCATGGGAATATATTGTAACCAACACCCATGTTGCAATGTGGCACAAAGTATCATCTAGTTTTTCATTGTCGTATTTGCAAATTTTCTCCACTTTTTGATGATCGTGGTGGTCAGTAGTACTAAGCACTGACGAATAAATGTGTACTTGGCAACCACATACTTGGTTGATGAGCATGCATTATTTCGATTGAAAGATATATTCTACGCTACCCCCTCTAATCTGGACAAAAGTAAGGATAGAACACTATTGTTCTCCCACTGCTTCGGTAAGTCTAGACGATTGAATTATTCCATTTGCTTAGTCTCCTTGTAGGGCACACACTACTCCAGAATCCCTCACAAGTCACCGCCAATGATTCACAAATTTGCATTGATAATTAATAAGGACGTCATGGCTACTTGTATGTCTGACATCACGGCCGTTGATACGTCTGACGCAGGTAGCTCACTACCAGTTTTCAACGTCACGGCTGTTGATACGTCGTAGCCCCGGCCTACTGAACATCCGACAGTATAGGCTTGCATGTGCAGTGTTGCTGGATCCCGTTCTGGACTGGACGCCGCCCAATTGCCGAGAAAGCCATGCATGCTCACGCACAAATTCCCTTGGAAGATTTCTCAGACTTCTACTTCAAGCTGCTGCAGTGCAGCGTGCAAGTGACTGAATGACTCCCTTGCTAGTCCACCGGCAGACTTCTCCAGCTTGTAGTTCATCCCTTTTGGTTTATAGGGCTCAATTCAATAATTCTGCGTGCAAGTGATGGAGAACAATTAAATTGAGACTTATAAAACGGAAAATATTTTTTTTACATAAGCCCTATAAACGGGAAGGAGGCAGTATCCGCCAAAGCCCAAGCAAACCGGACTTTGTTTAACGAGGTGATTCCAGCGCGTAGCATTGATCACAGTACGGCGTTGTAGATGTAAACACACAGGTTGGACATACGACTTCGCTTAGATTCGTCTTGGCCCATGTCAGTATTTCTTAATCCCACTGGCAAATTGCAGTTAACTAATCACATGCCTTATGGAGGAAGGTGACAAGATGATAAGTAAATGTTTTTCTGTCCCAAAAAACTCGTTAGAATGGGTGGATGCGCCTCTTTATTTACAGTAGAAATAGTCCAGAGTATTTGCATGTCATGCCACTTGGCAGATTACGCTGAAAACCTTGGCCTTCCTCACATGACCATGGGCCGTAAGGGTAAATTTACATAAATATCTCATGGCATATTACTTTAGGCCGTGATAAGCACCAACAAGGTCAGGCTACAATATTGCCTTCGGCTGGAGGTGGGTGACCATGCAGTGTCAACTAAGCTAGTAGGAGGGGTGGGGGGAGTCAGGGAGAGGCCAAAGACGACAGTCATATTGATTGATTCATAGTTGTTACTGCTTAATATCCACAGAGGAACAAGCCTTGAAGGAGTGAAGCTAATCAAGGTAGTGGTTACTTACGCGATCCTGAAGAGCCATGGCTGGGCACCGTCGTCAAAATGTATTTTGGGGTGAACAATGATATCTAAAACTTTTAGCTTGCTTTTGGAGAAATTGAGTAGAGTTCAAAGGTCATTAATGGTGATAGCTAAGTTTCAGTGTTTCCTATTGATTTTGCATTCTTTCCTTGTAAGACTGTGAATACTGTTTACGGTTTCTCTCATGGAAATCGACAGGAACGCCCTTTAATTTCTTCCGCAAGAAAATATATTGCGTGGAAGGGTACCTCGCACAGATATCAGCTGAGTATGCATGGCTACTTTTTCACTTCATCCGTCCCATTTTACAATATAAAACGGAATGATATTAGAGTTATCACAGGCGGTGATGCACCTCCAAAAACCACCTCCAAAGGTTAGATACTGCGTATGAAACTGTCAAAGGGTCGTATCAAGAAACCACCTCGAAAACCGTTTTCTATACCGATGGTTTCACGCCTAGGTTTCCACTTGATGCGCCGCTGTTTCTTCCATGTAGATCCTACCGGACCTGTTTTGTTTCTTCCATCAAATCTAGGCCCAGGTCAGTATTTCTTAATCCCACTTACACGCTACAGTTAATTAAGTACTAACATGCCTTATTTAGTAGATTAATTGTGGAGCCTTTAGTACATCTTGATTACCACGCGGCTTAATTATGAATTGCTTGACAATATTATATGTAGGCTGACACGATATGGACGGACGCGCATAGAGCCAGACTGATCGATCGGCTAGTATAAATTACCACCAGTACAGATAGGAAGAACACAAAGGAGCAGCTCTTCCAAACTTGTTCATTGATCTGATCTGAGCTTGGCTAATCCCTTCGATTTCACCTGTTTTCACTACTCTTCCTCGGTCCCACTAGAAATTAATGGCACGGTCGTCGTCTCCTCTCGCAAAGAAGGCTTCGCCCACCGAGCAGCGCCGCCTGCTCCGTGCTCGCCATTCTTCAAAGCGTGTCACGGCTTTGAGACCGGAGGCGCTTCTTGGCGCCGAGCACCTTGTGCCGGTGTTGCAGCAGGATGGCGGCGGTGTCGTCGCTGCCACCATGGCTCCGCAGGGAGATGCTAGTCTCTCAGATGAGACCTTGGCAGTCCATGCCGGGGAGAAGATGGGGAAGAATGGCTCCATGGACACAGACTCGATCGCGACGCCGGTCGTAAGCGGCACGATGCACTGGTTCAAGAGCTCGGACGACCTCATCGCGTTCAAGGAAGGCAGGCGCCACAGCTTCGAGTACGGCTGCTACGGAAACCCCACCGCGAAGGTCCTGGAGGACAAGATCAGCGCATTGGAGAGGGCTGAGTCGACGCTTGTCACGTCCTCAGGCATGAACGCCATCGTCGCCACGCTGCTTGCGCTTGTGCCGCTCGGTGCTGGCCATGTGGTGACCACGACCGAGTGCTACAGCGAGGCGTGTGCCTTCATCCGTGACAAGCTCTCCAAGATGGGCACCAAGGTGACATTCATCGAGCTGAACGATATGAACACGCTCGAGGCTGTTCTTGACCAGGGCGACGTACGTCAATTTCCATAACACATATATAATCAAGGAATTCATGCATGTATGTCTTGGTTGTTTCTGACTCTGAGATGCTATGATGCAGGTGACACTCTTCTACTCTGACTGTCCGACAAACCCCCACCTCAAGTGTATCGACATTAAGCTCGTCGCTGAGCTGTGTCACCGCAAAGGCGCCCTGGTGTGCATTGACAGCACCCTCGCCTCGCCCATCAATCAGAAGCCGCTCACCCTCGGGGCTGATATCGTTGTGCACTCCGCCACAAAGTACATCGCCGGCCATCATGACGTGAGTAGCTACCCTCGATCACATGTCTTTTCATAGACGTACCTGCCATTTTGCTCCTTTACTTCCAAGATCACTAGTAGTGCCTATGTAGATTCATGACTTATCACCGTGTCATTCCATTTCAGGTCATTGCAGGATGCATCAGTGGCTCGGATGCGCTCATCTCTAGGATACGTGCATGGCATCACGACCTCGGCGGCGCCATTAGTCCGGTATGTAGTATGCATGAACTAGTACATATGTTAACACCCATTCTTATTCAAGAAAAGAGAACCAAATATTAAAACTTGCCACTTACACTGCAACTGAATTACTACAGGACGCAGCCTAGATGATCATACGTGGCCTCAAGACGATGGCGCTACGTGTGGAAACACAGAACCACACTGTGTTGTGCATGGCGCGCCTGCTTGAGAACCACCCCAAGATCGAGCGGGTGTACTACCCTGGACTCATCAGCAGCCCCTGGCACAGCATCGCCAAGAGCCAGATGACCGGTTGCGGCGGCGCCATCAGCTTCGAGGTGGCGTCAGACCTGCACGGCGTCATGACGTTTATCGACGCGCTGGAGATACCCTTCATCGCAACGTCACTCGGTGGATGTGAGAGCCTCGTGCAGCAGCCCGCGGTCATGTCCTTCTGGTACGTGGTGCTTCAGGATTTCTCTTGTTTGCAACTTAGAAGGATGCACTATATGTATTTATGGTCGACATTTTGACTTATATTGCATGGATTTGTGTATTTATCAGGGGGCAGAGTGACGATGAGAAGGCCAAGAATGGGATCAAGGACAACTTGGTGAGGTTTAGCTTTGGGATTGAGAAGTTTGAGGATATCAGGGATGACATTCTCCAAGCCCTGGAGAAGATTTAGGGCTATTCTCATCACTTATTAATAGTGTAACAATTTTGACAAACTAGCTATGTAGAAACCGTTTTTGAGCATATGATAGGTAGTCAATTTGTGCTGAAATCCTAAGGAATGGTAATTAGTATGTATTCGTTTATTTCTTGAAAGAAGAACATAGAATATGATGATAGACAAAAATATGTGCTTTGGGGCATATATAATTGTAAAGAATTCAAATATACAACCCACATTACATTCTTTTTGAGTAGTACAGGCATGACCAACACTTTTATATTGGTAAAAAAACCTTGTTTTCCAATGGGTCGAAGCTGATTCTGGCAGATCCTTTGGTAGGATATATTCCAGTATAGTGATAAAGTTTGAGGGGAAAGAGGAGATAGAGTTCCCCACGTTCAGGCCCTTGTTACGAGATAAAATTGTACTCCCGCTCAGGTATATTGTGATTGGGGTGCACAAATTATAGGTCTAACTGAGAGACTGTAATTGTGTCTATCGCCCCAACTTACATAAGATATTGGGGACCCTAGGGTTACGCAACTTAGTCAGCTATGTCGGTTGAGGGGAGTCCTCAACGGCTCCGGCTTCCTTGTCTTGGACAACAAGGCCTCCAGAATATTGCTTGTACAGGCCCTCAACTGCTCCAAAAGTCGGACAAACAACTCCGATCTTGAAGTTTCGGTGAAGATAGCCAACGCGCACAACAGATTTTGCTGCATAGATGGCGCCCACAAGCCGTATTCCGAAGTAATACTAGGGGCATTTGAGGACGCAATTTGGTCTCAGTGAGACCGGGCTGGTCTATTCAACTAGTGAAGCCGATCATGTGACCATCCTGACAACCGGTCAAAATAACGTGTGGAAGCGGGTGGAGGCCCCACGTAGGCCACGTCTGATCTCACAACATAGTGTGCCTCGATTTCGATCAGCATTAACGGTAACCCCTCGATTCCCGTGCTCTTTAAGAGGTGTTAGTGGGGGTGCGAAGGAATTGCATGCCATGTGAAGGAAATATGTTACTGCCGTTCCTCCTTCCATTATGCGTCTGCCCTTATGCCTCTTCTTACTCGCTCCCCTACCCCATAACTATCATTGCTCCACTACTCTGATGCACCGCTACCTGTCACAACCTACCGTCGCTATTCCCTATTCATGTTGATGAGGCGGATGATCATGTTGTACCAGTTGAGTTAGGATTTGAGCCATTGAAGACGACGGTCGTATTGATTCTTAGGCGTTGCTATATAAAGGTCAAGGTTAGAGAAGCCTTGGAGAAGGAGTGAAGCTAATCAAGATGGTTATTAGGGAGCCGTACATGGAGAGATATGGTTGGATACCGTCAACAAAAATGGATCTTTGGATGAAAAATGATGCCTGGCACTTTCAGCGAACTTTTCAAGATTTATTGTCCCTGATCCCTCAGTTATAAACTGTGCTAAGTTCTAAGTTTGTAATAGTTGTGGCGAAGTAGAGCTATCACGTATGTGTCGATTTTACTGACTTTGTCCAAAAAGCTAGCAATTTCCCTAATGGAAATGGACGGCAGGGCCCCTTGTTTCAGAAAAAAATCAATATTGTATGCAAGGGTATACCTCCCATCCCACTAATTTCTGATGAACCTTCATCAAGCTTTCCGTTTGATGCGATCCATTCTACTGTGTAGATCCTGTTTGACTAGTTGTTGTTTCTTCTGGCAAATCTAATGAGCTCAAACAGCCCCATCTTTGTTCAGTGAGCTCCTGTCGTGCGCGTAGCTAGCATCGAGCACTAGTAGATATAGATAGATACAAACACACAGTTTCGTTGACGTAGACTTTTGTCTTTGCTTAGATTCACCATGTCCCATAGGTCATTTCTTAATCCCCCTGGCACGTTGAAGTTAACTAATCACATGCCTTACTGGTAGTACAAAATTAATTACTAGCTACACGCTTGCGAGACTGAGTATGCATGCCACACATGTGGCATGTGGTAGTGGAATGATATTATATGTAGCCAGACACTTAGGCCTGTTCGGAGTCTCCAAGCTTCAAGACTCCACTCCAAAGCAGGCGAAGCTGCAGTTGAAAATAACGGAGCGGAGAAATAAATGCTCCGCAGATCCTCATATTTCTCAGGGAGAATATCATACGGAAACTAATATTTATTGATAAGTTCATGGAAACCACATTTTAATGTTTTAAAAGAATACGAAAAAATATTGGATGTTAAGAGGGAGATGTTGTATTGCCATGCAAAGTTTCAAGTTGAAACACATTACGAGATGTGAGCTATGAAAAAGACAAATTTGGCCCTGAATATTTACGTATTTACGTTACTGTTTGGCACTATTCAACGCTGATTTTATCTTTTTCATATCTCACATCTCGTAATGTATTTCAACTTGAAATTTTGCGTGGCAATAAAACATCATCCTCTTAACATCCTTTATTTTTTTTCAGATTTTTTCAAAACATCAAAACATCTTTGTCTCGTGGTTTTTACCGGTTTTCATCGAATGTTGGTTTCCGTATGATATTCTCCCATGAGCTGGTGGATTGTCAAATATGCACTTGGATAGGTATTGACGCGCACATAACCAGACTGATCTGCTAGTATATATTCACACCATTGTATACAGACCGGAAGAACACGAACGAGCAATGCTTCTCTTCTGTGCTCCACTTGTTCAATTTGTGCATTGATCTGATCTGAGCTTGGCTAATCACATCCTACTTCCACTACCATTAATCCTCGATCCCAATACGAATTAATAGCTCGGTCGTCGTCTCCTCTCGTCAACAAGGCTTCACCCACCACGCAACGCGATGTTCTTCAAAGTGTGTCACTGCTTTGAGACCGGAGGCGCTCCTTTATGCCACCCTCCCTTGCGTCGAGCACCTTGTGACAGTCCTGCAGCTGGATCCTAGCGTCGACCCTGCTACTTTCTCTCCAACGAGACCCTTGCGCCGAAGTGGGGTGCTACTCTCTCCAACGAGACCCTGGCGGTCCACGCCGGGGAGAAGATGGGCTGCATGGAGGGCACAAACTCGATCGCGATGCCGACCGTGAGCGCGGCACGAGTGCATGAGGCACTAGTTCGAGAACTCGGATGACCTAATCGCGTTCAAGGAAGGCCGGCACCACTGCTTCGAGTACGGCCGCTATGGCAACACAACCGTGTAGGTTCTGGAGGACAAAATCAGCGCGTTGGAGAGGGCGTAGTCGACGCTGGTCACTTCTTCCGGCATAAACGCTAACGTTGCCACTATGCTCGCGCTGCCAGCCATGTGGTGACCATGACCAAGTGCTACAGAGAGGCGCGCACCTTCATCCACGACAAGCTTTTCATGCTGGGCGTCAAGGTGACATTCGTTGAGCTGAACAACATGGAGACGCTCAAGGCCGTTCTTTACCAGGGCGGCATGCGTTTGCCTAACAAGTTGAATTGGTCGAAGGGATCCATGCGTGTTGGTTGTTTCTGATCAAAGTGCTTGACTACGATGTGCAGGTGACAATATTCTACACTGACTCTTTCAGACGAACCCCATCTCAAGTGCATCCACATTAAGCTCGTCGCAGAACTGTGCCACCGGAAAGGGGCTCTGGTGTACATCGAGAGCAAGCACCCTCGCCTCGCCCATCAATTAGAAGCCTCTTACCATTGGGGCTGACATCGTCGTGCACTCCGCCACAAATGTACATCGCTGGCAATCACGACGTGAATAGCTAGCTGAGATGACATGTCTTTCCATAGACACTGGCACCGTCATTTCACTCCTCTACTTCCAATATCACTTGTAGACATCTTATTGTGACGTTCCATTTCAGGTCATTGCAGGATTCATCAGTGGCTCGGAGGCACTCGTCTCCAAAATACGGGCATGGCATCATGATCTTGATGGTGCCATAAGTTCTATATGTAGTACTACATGATAGAGCCTACATGATCATACGAGGCCTCAAGACGATGGCACTACGCATTGAGACGCAAAACTGCACTACATTGTGCATGGCACACCATTTCGAGAGCCATACAAAGTTTGAACGGGTGCAGTACCCTTGGCTCATAAGCAGCCCATGGCACCGCTTCACCAAGAGCCATATGACCGATTGTGGCGGTGTCATCAGCTTCGAGGTGGCGTAGGACCCGCAGGTTGTCATGAGGTTCATCGACACACTGGAGATACCCTTCATTGCAACATAGAGCCTCGTCCAGCAGCCGGCAGTCATGTCCTTCTAGTTGGCGCTTTAGGATTTCTCTCGTTTGCAACTTAGAGGAGGATGCACATAGTATATATGTATGGTCGACATTTTGTCTTATATTGCGTGGATTTGTGTTTTCATCAGGGGATAGTGACAAGGAGAAGGCCAAGAATGGGATCAAGGACAACCTGGTGAGGTTTAGATTCGGGGTTGAGAAGTTTGTGGATCTCAGGAATGACATTCTTCAAGCTCTAGAGAAGATTTAGATGACCAATCCTTTTTGTACATCTGCCATTCTCAATAGCGGAAATACTTTTTGTACATCTATATTTTTTTTGGCAAAACCTGTTCCGTAGAAATCCTTTTTGTACGAAATTTAACTTAAAAAAGAAACACTACTTAGCTATCGTGCGACGCCTTCGGCCGCACCGGGGCGGCCATATCTAGCCACCGGGCAGCTCCCCTCCCGTCCCCACTCCCCTCACCGCCACCGGACGGCGTCACGGGGTAAACCGCGCGCCGCTGCTGCCAGCGGGGTCTTCTCGTGGTGCGGCAACTTGTGATGGGCGTGGTGCTTGAAGATCTGACACATGCAAGTAGTGCAGAGGGCCTCTCGTCGGGATGGGTGGCGAACTGGTGATGTGTCGTTCGTTGTGGAGGGCGTCCTGGTCCACATCGTTGGTCCTGCAGTCGTGAAAGCATGGCGCGGTTGTCCGGCTTCAACAGGGAGGCGCCAAGGTCTAGTGCTGCCGAATATGGTAGCTGCAGGGCACGGCTGCCCAGGGACATGTGCGTGCGTCCTCCACTACCGAGCGGGCTGCCGGTGTGCTCGTGGTGGAGCGGGTCTACCATGGAGGTGCTCAGTGAGGGAGTCCGGGATGCAGCAGCCATGGCACGAAGGGAATCTGGGTGTTTGCACCCACAGATCAGGCAGTGGCGGTAGCGACCGTCGCACATGCACCAGGGTGGATGTGCTCCAGCGTTCTCAGGGGCTTGAGCGGCAGATTCGGCGGTGGCTTGGTGCTGCGGGGTTGCGTGGAGGAGGCGATGCAACAACTGCGGATGAGGTTATCGGCTGCATGGCGGCCTGGTGAGGAGGTCATAAAGGTGGGCTAGATACGGTCCGATCTGGCCATGAGGGATCGCTGGTGGGCTTCCAGATGTGCTAGCGCCTGTGTAGATTGATGTGCAGCTAAGTGTGTGTGGCGAGCTCGGGAGAAAATCTAGCGATGGCGGCGGCCGCGGACGCCGTTTACCTTCTTGGATGCATCATGTCATTTGCTGCCACACCCCTCTCGCATGGATTTGATCGTCGTGTCAGCTCCGTGGGAAACCTTAGATCCTATGATTGGACGATAATGACGCATAGGCGTCGTTTCGACTCTCAAGGGCTTCGTCTTTGGGGCTAAGCATCTGCAAATGGGGTCAGTGGATGGTGACGGTGTTGACATCGAGGCTTCTGTGGCAACAAGATGGGCGTGTGAGGTCGGAGGCATGGCAATGGTTGAGGTAGTCGGCTCTTCTTCGACGTGCCAACGGGATTACCTCTGGGTGTTCTATTGCAGTGAAGTCGGAGCTGCGGCGAGGGGCCCTATGGCAACGATGGCAAGCAACAGGTGGCCTGTTCGGTGATCTTCAACGGCGCCAACCTTCCATAGTTTCTTTTTCAGAGCTCTCCTTCGGAGTCGGAGCTGCGCTCCCTTGGCACGGGTGGCTGAGTTTTTGGCACGGGTCTTCTCGTGTTTCTGAACTGCCTCTATGGTGAGGGTTGGTTTGACGTTCGACTTTGGTGAAGTCGGAGTCGGTTGCTCGGAGTTTAGGGAAGGTGATGACGCCTGTTGGGGAGAAGTGATGATGATGACATCGATGTCGGAATTGACGAGGCCCTCTATGTTGAGTTGTGCATGGGGTATTATATGAGTGCCACTCAATGGTTTCTGACGGTTTTCGTCCGGTTTTCTGTTAATTAATTGGACAATTATATTTTTCTTAATTAATAGATGAGGCAAATCTTTTGTCTCCGTTTCAAAAAATAAATATTGTGCTGAAATTCAAAGGAGATATAACTAGTGGGTATTCTTTTATTCCTTGAAAGAAGCAGCTCAAATTTGGTGATAGACAGAAATGTGTGCTTCAGGATCTATATAATTGAAAAAAATTAAATATAGACGATACATTGCATTTTGTTTCACCAGTACAGCGATGGCCATCACCTACATGAGGGATACGTGTCTACAACGTACCTTGGACGAAAGTGATGGAAATTCCATTGTGACCTTGGGTCACCTTGAGTTAGATGGATTCACACGGCTCCTGTCACCTCGAGTCATCCTGGGCGAGAGGGGCTCTCACGCCTCACATGGCTCCTCTACTCAACCTGGGTGAGGATGGCTCTCACGCCTCACGTGGCCCCTGTACTCACCTGGGATGAGGTTGGGATGGTTCTCACGCCTCTGTGATTCTCGACTCACCGGGGACGACAAGAAAGAAGGCAAGATGGGTAGGAAATACTTGTCTGTCAAAGATCTTCACTCTGGGACGGTGGTGCTCCGATGTAACAGCCCCTCTGAGCTGTATCCTCTCAGCGTTGGTCCTCCAACTCAGCCACACCGCCCTCCTCGCCGACATGGTTAGATCCGAGCTATGGCACTAACGTCTTGGTCACCCCAGGCGTGCCTCTTTGTCTAGGGTTCTAGGTACTTTTTCCTTCAAATGTAATAATGTGCGCTCTTGGCATGCCTGCCACCTAGAGAAACATGTGTGTCTTCTCTTCCATAATGCAACCACCGTAGCGCCCGGACCATTCCACACCGTGCATTGTGATGTGTGAACTTCTCCAATTATTTGCAATTCGGGGTTTCAATATTTTCGTGTTGTCTTGGATGATTGCTCTCACTTTGCACGGCCATTCCCTGTACGAGCAACTCCGATGTTTTTAAGATTTTGATCACCTTCCATGCCTATGCATCTATGCAATTTTGGCAACCAGCCCTTCACTTTCCCACCGACAATGGCTATGAGTTTGACAACCGCGCCTTTCACTCCTCCCTCGCCTTATGCGACATTCTCCTACAACTCTCTTGTCTTGTTCATTGAGCACAGCTGATCCCCTCATCACCGGCCATCCCATGGTCACCCGTGCTCGCTCAGTCATCTACCGACGACACAACACCACCTATGACAACGACTACGTCCTCACCGCCTCCAGAACGTTGCTCTCTCTGATTCTGTCGTTTATTCGTAAAGCTCTTCAAGATTCATCATGGCGGGACTCCATGCAAGCAGAATTTGATGCCCTGCGCGCCAACTGGAGCCAGTCCCTCGTCCCTACGCCCACACGGAGCCTGCGTCATCATCGTCAAGCGGATGTTGTTAGGAATAATCTTGTACTCGATGTGTTTCGTTTGTATGCGTGTGTGCGTGTGTGTGCTTAGGTCGAGCCGGTGTGTGGTCTGGCTCACGATCGTATGGCGATCGAGGGTTGTTGCAGCAGGCGCTAGCGATCGCGTGATGGTGACCAGGTCGTGAAGATCAGGACGGGCGTGCGTACGCGCGGTGCGCGGGGTGACCGAGCAGCCCGTGATCGCTACGTCTTGGCCAGCTACAAAATCGGCCGCATCGTTGGTTTGTTAGCGGGCAGCACGAGCGATGGATATGGACGTGCATGCAGATCGCTTGGAGTTGGTTAGGGCATCTCCAGCCGTTGGCCCCCCAGGGCCGCAAAGAAAGGCCCTGGGGGCGAGTCGTTGCCCAGCCGTCGGCCCCCAGGGCCGCCCCCAGGCGAGTGTTTTTTTT
Source organism: Triticum timopheevii (assembly GCA_963921465.1). Taxonomy (NCBI): domain Eukaryota; kingdom Viridiplantae; phylum Streptophyta; class Magnoliopsida; order Poales; family Poaceae; genus Triticum; species Triticum timopheevii. Next base: position 38,243,318 of record OY997264.1, on the reverse strand, counting down.
TTAAAAAGGACGTTCGGCGAAGTTATGATAAAAGAGTAGTTAAATTTCGGCTAAACATGGCGAATTTCGGCTAAATTCACGCATTTTCATTACATTAAGCTAATCTAAAAAAAAAGGGGCTGAAGTCGTCGCCGCCATCGTCGTCGTCGGCCTTCTCCTCCTTGACGCGGACCCCCCGGCTGGACCCGACGTCGCCATGGTGGACTGGCGGCGGCGCGTCGTCGTCGTCGTCGCTGTCGCACAGGACGACGACCCCGTCTTCGTCGCGGCCGCGTCGGCGCTCCTCGAAGCGGCGCAGGGCGGCGCGCTGGCGCTCCTTCGCCTTCTCCCGGCGCGCCTTCTCCATCGCAATGGAGTCCTGGCGCGCCCATTCTAGGGCCGCGTCGTCGTCGGCGAACTCCGCCTTCACCGGCACCAGCCCCGGCTCCGTCTTCACCGGCGCCAGCCCCGACTCCATCTTCACCGGCGCCAGCCCCGGCTCCGTCTTTGGCTTGACGAAGCGCGGAGGAGCCGACGAGGAGGAGGCGCGCCGGCCGCCCTCGTTGATGACGATGCCGGCGCTGCAAGTGCGCCGGCCGAGCGGCGACTCCGCCGCGGGCTCGGCCTTCACGCCGAGCAGGGCCGGAGTGCCGGAGGAGTGCGACGAGGATCGGGAGGAGGAAGAGGAGGAGGAGGACCTGAACCGCCTTGGCGCCCATGGCCCGACGCGTCGGAGCTGCGCCGGAGGGTACGCCAACGGCGGGTCGTTGCCGCCCTCGAGGTGCGTGAGCACGCCCTCGAGTGTGCAGCCGGGGATGCCCCACCAGAGGCGGCACCCCTCGCTGTTCTGCCGCCTGCCGACCACTGGCGCGCCATTGGTGGACGCCAATCGCTGCTGCTGGCGGCGCTCGAAATACGCCGCTCAGGCCGCGTGGTTGTCGGCGGCGTACTGGGGAGGGAGCGTTGGGCGTCGGTGAGGGACGCGCGCGCGATCTCGACCTCCTCGGCGAAGTACCCCGGCTTCGCCACGGCGTTGGGCAACGGGGGAATGGGCACTCCCCCGGCGCTGAGTCTCCACCCCGATGGCCCGGCGCGCATGTCCGGCGGCGCGGGGATGTTCGCCTAGAACAGGAGCCAGGACTCCAGTTCGCGGAGCGAACGGCGGCCGAAGCCGTTGGCCGCCGCCTCGTCTCCGGGGAAACGTTCTGCCATGGCGACGGCGCAAAGGGAGAGGCAGGGAGAGGGAGGGGCTGGACGGCGGCGAGGGGGCAGGCGGGCTGTGGGTACAGGAGAGAGTGGAGTGGATGCCGCCGGCTTTTATAGCCGGGCCGCGCCCGTGTGTACGCGTGCGAGGGAGGGGAGGCGTCGGCGCGCCGTCCCGTGAAGCGCCGCCCGTGAAGGAATCAATGGCAAGGCTGACCGGCGGCAGCCTTGCCATTGATTCCCCGCGGGAACCGAGGCCGTTGGGGGGAGACGAGGCGCCGAATCGCTGACGCGGCTGGCCCGCGGCTTCTTCGCGCCAAAACAACTCGCCCCGGTGCCCCCCAGCGCGCCGGGTTCGGGCTGGGTCCGCCGGCGCTGTTTTCTGCCCAAGCCGGCGAAAATCGGGCTCCTAGGGGCGCGAGGCCGTTTTTTCGGCGCCGGCGCGAAAAAATCGCCTGGAAAGGCCTTCTTGGGGGCGCGGCTGGAGATGCCCTTAGCGAGCTGGTGTGGGTCTGGCTATTTAAGCCATGTAATCCAGTCCTTGTTGTACGGTGTGGTGCCGAGTGAGTTTGAGCTCGAAAGAAAAAAAGAACCACCGTTCATCGGCGTGGCGCCGTTCGTGCGGCGGGGTGTTTGTCGCCGGAAAATCTAGTGTCCCCCTCTTTCTTCCACCTCCGTATGTCCGAGTGTGTTTGAGAGAGAGGTTCGTCCGGCGTTCGTGTCGCCGGAGGCTACTTGGCGTTCATCGCCGGACCGGGTATGTCCCAACAGATGTTCCACCAGAATTCAACGCCGACGGCTCCCTTGCTCAGTACAAGGCATGTTGGTTGGTTTGGGGTTTCAATGAGCGCCCTGGCATCGACTACCACAACACATTTACGCCGGTGGTCAAGCATGCCTCCACCCCCCTCGTTCTTCAACTCGCGGCTGCCCGTTCATGGCTGGTTCACCAGCTCGACGTATAGAATGCTTTTCTCCACAGCAAGCTGTCCGATCGAGCATGTCTGCTGTCAGCAGCCTCCCTGCTTCGTGGATGATGCTCACCCACATGATGTGTGTCTGCTCTCCAAGTCGCTCTATGTATTGATGAAACAGTACCACGGGTGGTTCACAACCGTCATTGCATGTCTCCACATAATTGGCTTCCGTGCCACCTGGTCTGACGCATAATTGTTCGTCCTGCACCACGCCATGGGGACTTCATATCTTCTCCTCTACGTCGATAACATCGTCCTTGCTGCCTCCTCCAACGAGCTACTGCAGCATCAGGTTAGCTGAGCTTGTAGACTAGTACGGCTCACATACATGCATGTTGTATATGTGTACTGTCAACTTCTACAGAGAGGAGGCGGTGGTTGCGTCTATCCCCAGTATACTAAGGACCAGTTAGCTGAAAGTGGCATACAAAACCGCTAGGACTTCGTCGAGAAACCGCCTGCAAAGTTGGCTGCATGGCTAGGTTTCCATTATGCATGTATAGACTGATATGCATGATGTACACGTAGATATGCATGCACTGACTCAGACTGATCTCCCACTCCCAGTATATGTACACACCATCGTCTACAGGTAAGATGAACACAAACGAGCAGCCCTTGGTCTCCAGCGCTCAACTGCCTATCATCTGAGTTTGGCTAGTCACTTCGATTCCAACTGTTTTCACTATATTTCTCCCACTATAATAACTAATGGCGCCCTCATCATCTCTCATCAACAAGGCTTCGCGCCTGCTCCGCACTCGACGTTCTACAAAGAGCGTCGCCTCTTTGAGCCCGGTGGCGCTCCTAGATGCCACCCTCCCCGCCACTGAGCACCTTGTGCCAGTCCTGCAGCGGGATGACGCCGTTATCGCTGCTTCCACGGCTCCAAAGCCAGTTTCTACTTTCTCAGACGAGACCCTGGCGGTCCACGCCGGGGAGGAGATGGGGAAGAACGGTGCCGTGGCCACCGACTCGATAGCGACGCCGATCGTGAGCGGCACGACGCACTGGTTCAAGAGCTCGGACGACCTCATCGCGTTCAAGGAAGGCCGGCGCCACAGCTTCGAGTACGGCCGCTACGGAAACCCCACTGTGAAGGTCCTGGAGGACAAGATCAGCGCCCTGGAGAGGGCGGAGTCGACGCTTGTCACGTCCTCAGGCATGAACGCCATCGTCGCCACGCTGCTCGCGCTTGTGCCGCCCGGCGCCGGCCACGTGGTGACCACGACCGAGTGCTACAGCGAGGCGCGCGCCTTCATCCGCGACAAGCTGTCCAAGATGGGCATCAAGGTGACATTCGTCGAGCTGAACGACATGGAGACACTCATGGCCGTTCTTGACATGGGCGACGTACGTTAATTTCCATAACAAATGTACTTATTATCATGGGATCCATGCATGTATGTTGGTTGTTTCTGACTTTGAGATGCTTGGCTATGATGCAGGTGACACTCTTCTACACTGACTGTCCGACGAACCCCCACCTCAAGTGCATCGACATTAAGCTTGTTGCTGAGCTGTGTCACAACAAAGGGGCTCTGGTGTGCATCGACAGTACCCTGGCTTCGCCCATCAATCAGAAGCCACTCACCCTCGGTGCTGATATCGTCGTGCACTCCGCCACAAAGTACATCGCCGGCCACCATGATGTGAGTACAAACCCTCAATCACATGTCTTTTCATAGACGTACAGTTACACTTCCATGTTGCTCCTTTACTTCCAAGATCACTATTAGTGTCTATAACTCTACATAGATTTAAGACTTATCATATTGTCATTCCATTTCAGGTCATTGCAGGATGCATCAGTGGCTCTGGTGCGCTCATCTCTAGGATACGCATGTGGCATCACTTCCTTGGTGGCGCCATTACTCCGGTATGGAGTATCTATGATCTACTACATATGTCAACGCTCATTCTTGTTCAAAAAAAAAACTAGATGTTAAAACTTACCACTTGCACTGCAACTGAATTACTGCAGGACGCAGCCTACATGATCATACGCGGCCTCAAGACGATGGCGCTACATGTCGAAACACAGAACCACACTGCATTGCGCATGGCGCGCCTGCTGGAGAACCATCCCCTGATCGAGCGGGTGTACTACCCTGGGCTCATCAGCAGCCCGTGGCACCACATCGCAAAGAGCCAGATGACCGGTTGCGGCGGCGTCATCAGCTTCGAGGTGGCATCGGACCTGGACGGCATCATGAGGTTCATCGACGTGATGGAGATACCCTTCATCGCAACGTCACTTGGCGGGTGTGAGAGCCTCGTGCAGCAGCCCGCGGTCATGTCCTTTTGGTACATGGTCCTTTAGGATTTATCTCGTTTGCATCTTAGAGGAGGATGCACTATATATATTTGCAGTCGACACTTTGACTTAAATTGCATGGATTTGTTTATTTATCAGGGGGCAGAGTGACGAGGAGAAGGCCAAGAATGGGATCCAGGACAACTTGGTGAGGTTTAGCTTCGGTATTGAGAAGTTTGAGGATCTCAGGGATGACATTCTCCAAGCCCTGGAGAAGATTTAGGACTATTCTTGATCACCAATTAATAGTGTAACAATTTGACAAACTAGCTATGTAGAAACCCTTTTTGTGCATATGATAGGTAGTCATTTTTTGCTGAAATCCTAAGGGAAGGTAATTATTGTGTATTCTTTTATTTTCTTGAAGGAAGAACATCCAATTTGATGATAGACAACAATATGTGCTTTGGGGCCATATGTAATTGTAAGGAATTCAAATATACAATACACATTACATTCTTTTTCTCAAGAACAGCCATGGCCATCACTTTTAGGCGGGTAAAAATACCTTGTTTCCCATAGGGTTGGAGTTGATTCTCGCAGATCCTTCGGTAGGATATTCTAGCATGGCGATTGAGTTGGAGGGGAAAGTGGAGATAGAGTTCGCCAAGTTCAGGCCCACGTTACGAGGTAAAATTTTAATCCCGCTTGTGTATATTGTTACTTGGGTGCACAAATTGTGGGTATAACTGAGAGATTGTAATTGTGTCTATCGCCCCGGCTTACATAAGATGAGGAGGACCCTAGGGTTACACAACCTAGTCGGCTATGTAGGTTGAGGGGAGTCCTCCACAGCTACTCTTCCTTTTATGGGACAACAAGGCCTCTAGAATATTCCTTCTATAGGGCCCATGGACCGGCATGACGGCCCATGGCAAAAACTGACTTAGGAGGCCTCAGACCCACCTACTTCAACCGGCAAATAATAATTTGAGGCACCCCTAGGCTGGAACACCATTAGTAGCTCCTAAATTAGTCTTCAAGCTTGGCAGCCTCTTGATCAGCACCGATCTACAAAATTGTCTTCTCACTTGCCAAGATTGAAACTAGTTCTTCAAAGCTCCCTTTACAACAACTGTTCATCGTTGACCTCCTATAGCCAGACTGCTCGCAAAGTCGGATAAACCACTCCGAGCTTGAACTTTCGGTGAAGATAGCCGACGTACACAACAGATCTTGCCGCGTAGATGGTTCCCGCAGGCCACATTCCCACGTTATACAGGTGAAATTCGTAGACCCAGTTTGGTCTTAGTAAGACCGGGACAGCCTCTTCAACTAGTCAAGCCGTCCATGTGACCAGCCTAACAACCGGTCAAAATAACGCGTGGAAGTGGGTGCAGGCCCCACCTAGGCCATGTCCGATCTCACAGCGGAGTGCGCCTCGATCTCCATGAGCATTAACAGCAACCCCTCGATCCCCGCATGCATTAAGAGGCGAAGGGATTGCATGCCATGTGGAGGAGATATGTTGCCGCCATTCCTCCTTCTAGTTGCGCCTATTAAGAGTGGATGAATAGAGGGGAAGCCTTTACGCGCTACCCCTTCTGCCTCTTCTTCTTCCTCGCACCCCTTCCCCATAACTGCTATTGTTACATTACTCTGCTGTACCTACTAATGCATACGACACAAGAGAGGTGCTTCACATGAGAAATGTCAGTAACGAACTCTCATAGTTTGAATTTGTCACCTATGGTCCATCTGTACGTTTTCATTGTAACACTTGGTTTGAGTCACTAGGCTTTAATTAGTGATTGTGTCTGTGAGGTCCACCCAATAATCTGTACTAACCAACTATAGTAGTATTACCCATTTGGACTATTATACTTGCACTTGATGTCTTTTACGATCATTGACACTTTGAGGTGCAGGTGCAGGGAAGGTAACCACCCAGGTTAGCCACCCGGCCAGAACTTGCTGCAGTCCGTACACGTTAAATAATTTAATCACAGACACGTTCTTCGATAGGGCCAAAGAGAGTCACCTATCAAACTCGGTGACACAAACAAGCATGTATGTGCATGCATGAACCTTGAGGCTTAGCCGCCCTAAGGTGGAGTCAGGCCGCACGCTTTAAAAAGTTCTTTCCGAAAATGCGTGCAGTCTGATTAGTATGCATTAGTAGTACTAGGTAGTTCATTGGATAGGATTAATAATATATGATTTGCTGTCTGATCCTCCTATCAATATTTTATTTTCCATAACAAGTTCTGGGAAACGATAGACCTTTCCTCCAGATAATTCCAAACACATACCAGCATAGCGAGACAATAGGTGAAATTGAATAAGGGACCACTGTCATCAAACACGTGAAATTGATGGTCCGGGGGAACTTCTCAAGCGGCATGGGAACTGGGGCAACTCTTTCCTCACTCCTAAAGGCGGATAGATTCCTAGCTAAGGTTGGCTGTTTGGAGATATGTGGCTGGAACTGGGGCATGCATTGGCACGGTGGTCGCGGACAAGATAATTGGCCGGCTGATGGATACTGCAATGAGCTCTTACCCCATGCAAGGGGAAGAAGCAATTTGAAAGTCATGTCGAGCAGAGTTCCTAGTGTGTTGATCTATATTAACGGTGTCGGATTTGAATGGAAACGTCCCTTTAAAGAACTAAGGGTGTCGGCCGCGCACTGGGAGGCTAGCTTCCAAGACGCATTTTGAGGTGAAAAGTTTTCATCTTATATCTTATATACTCCTTCGTTCCTAAATATATGTCTTTTTCGCATTTTAAATGGATTACAACATACGGATGTATGTAGACTTATTATAAATTGTAGATTCACTCACTTTGCTCCGTATGTAGTCATTTGTTGGATTCTCTAAAAAGACTTATATTAGGAAACGTAGGGAGTACATTTACTAATTGAAGGCACCATACGAGATTCCACGTTAGTCGACATCAGCAAGATTAGTTTAGCCGTTAGATTTTAAATTTAATAGTTAGGATCTATTAGCTTATTTATTTGTAAAAAAGTAACCATGTAAACACATTTATATACACTAGCAAACATGCCCGTGCGTTGCACCGGGAGAGATAATTGGCGTGTGTACCAAAATATCCATCGACATGACAATGAAAACATCCGAATGATGCCACTCGGCGACAACAGGGAGGTGTCCACCAAAACGTCCATTAGCGTATCACAGAAACATTGGTATGGTGCCACCTGACAGCCGCAGAGAGGCACACACTGGTCTAGCAAAAATGTATATTGGTGGCGCATTAAAAATCATATTACACATATAATACTTTTGGTATGATTTTTGTAAGAGAAGTCTGATCACACCAAACATGAATAAATCAAACTGCAGCAAAATCATTACATTGACTATCGTATATAAATCTCCATTCTGCTAATTTTAAATCAAAAGGCGGCTCTATTTTTTGGGACCTAATTTTAAATCTCCCAATGTAAGTCGTTGTGATAATTGGAGTTACTTTTAAAGCTCTTAGCCAACAATTGGCCGACTTAATGCTTCCATGCATCTCTCTCTCCCTCTTCGCTACATAATCATGTACAAAACTACTCGGGGCATGATACTCCCTACCCGATTCTCACACGAGACATGATCCAGCTGTTGTGCTACACTTGGTCTTATCCATGCATGGTTCGATCGATAGCATCGTCCAAAAAACGTGCGCCGAGGGTCGCTCATCAATTAGCACCCACCTCACTTAAGCGTGCAGCCACCCAACAGTATTTGTTTGTGGACTTAATTCCCCCCTTTCCACCCACGGTAGCTTGTTGATTTTCAGGCAATTGATGGACCTATATAAATTGTTGAAATTTCGTATAATGAGGCGAGGTGGTACATTTAATTAGATAAGAAGCCAAATTCCTTGCGCAAGCATTAGTTGTTCAGTTGGTTGAAAGCCATTAGGGTGGGAGGTGAGATCGTGAGTTCAACCTCCCACTCAACCTTTTTTTCCTCGGCCCGTGCATTTAATTTTAGGTTGCTCTTAATAGACCAAAAAAGTGTCGTATAGCCCAGTTTGTTAGCTTTCCTCGGCCCAATGCATTTAATTTTAGGCTCCTCTCAATAAACCAAAAAATTGTTGTGCAGGCCCAGTTTGTGAGCGCGGCCTAGGATAAGGCTGAGGAGAGATCGATCGATCTAAGACACGCACAGAGTCGGCTCAGGAAAAAGAAAACAACGCGGGGAGAGATCGATCAACGTAGGAACGCACGGGAGGGAACAACGTAAAAAAAAATCAGGTGACGGATGAAACAAACCAAGAATATCTATTCCCTTTAATAGTAGGTATAGATATAGATATAGATATAGATATAGATAGATATAGATATAGATTAAAAGGAAATAGACCTACACAATTTCAAAAAAAAAGAAAAGGAAATAGACCACACGTACAACAAAAGGAGACCTTGACAACCACGTCCAAGTTTCAGCAAAAAGAAAAACAAATCCATCACGTAAGAGGAGTCCCCCACACCAACGCTCCATGTTCCAAGAAAAAAATGAAATACATGACATAAAAAAAGTCCTTAGCATCCACGTCCAACCATTGAAGAAAACAACACACCACGTAGATGTACAAAAAATGAGTGCTCCACACCACGTCCAACCATTGAATGAAAAAAAAAACACATCCACGTCGAAGGTCCAACGAAAATGATAACCACGTCTGGCTCTTCAGAAAGAATAATCAGATGATTCTTTTTGGCCGAACTTAGCAACTGCTTGCTCCTTCACCTTCCGAGTGTCTTACCAGCATGGGAGGCAAATATTATTTCAATTGATGAAAATATGTCTGCAATTGTTTGTTTTGAAGTTTTTGTTTTTTGAAAATATTTTAACATGTTTTTGAACTATTATAATTGTTCTGATTTATACTATGAAAATCATTTCATTTTTTTTGAAACCTATTCAGATAACATTATTTAGAATTACAGTGTGAATGCAAGCATGGCTTCACACGTGATGGGCTTAGACTCCTTAACCCTAAACCCTAAACCTTAATCAAGAAAGAGCTCTCAATCTGCCAATCCTAGCTATGTCTGGACCTGGCAAGTTTCCCCGTGTTGAGTCAAATTAAGCCACAGGCTCCAGGCCTGCCGTTCCGTCAAATCCTTTAAGCTTCATCCTTGCGACCATACTCCCCCCTCCCCCCGCCCCAGAACCCAAAGACTTTGATTTTCATAAGGTGTCGGTGGAGTCCTATAAGCAACATCATTCGATCCCTGGTCGGCATCGTTTGTGGTTGCCACTAGGATAGTATCTAATCATCAATGACCTTGCAGTCGACATTGAGGACCATGGCGTGCGGCGGTCTTGGGAGGCGAGTAGCGGTACTCTCTAAACTATTCCCTTATCCTACATTAGGTCTGTAAGTTGTGATGTACACTGCAAGGAGTCGGGATTCACACGGACAAGAAGAATTTTTAAGATTCTTTGTTGACCTGTCGATAATTGATGGCCATAATTAGTATGCTTGTGAATCAGGGTGTAACATATCTTGTATATTTCAATTACAATTGTTTTCGTGGCATATATTTATGTCTATTAGAAAATTTGAGCTTCTGCATTAAACAAATAGGAGGTCCTTCTAATAACCACTCCTTTGAAGTTCACCACAAATTGACTACCTATGGGATGTTAAAAAAGGGTGGTTTTGTCTTCATTGACAAGCCCTAAATTGGGCCGGTTTGTGGCATCGGTCTACGAGTGGTAATGAGTCACCACTAATGGATCTATACATGGGCCACTACTGATCCATCATGGAAGGTTGTTTTTCTTATAGTGGTGCTGCATTGCCTCAACTTCCTCTACAGTTTTGCATATACAATGGTAATTTCCTGATCTGTTAGTGGTGCTCCATCCTCACTTTCTAGTTCTAGGCTCACGTGCTAGAAATTTAATCCTTGAGATCCTCAAACTTCTCAATCCCAAAGCTAAATCTCACCAAGTTGTCCTTAATCCCATTATTGGCCTTATCCTCACCACTCTGACCCCTGATGTAAATAGAAAACCATGTGATTGGAAGTCCAATTCTCCAGACAATATTACTGTTGCATATTGTGCGTTGCAACAAGAGAAATCCGAAGACATACCAGAAGGACATGACCGCACGCTCCTGCACGAGGCTCTCACACCCACCGAGTGACGTCGCGATGATGGCGAAGCGGGTGATCCCCTCGTCGGACCAAGTTTGTAGGGTACAAGTAAGGCTGGTTTTACATGCTTTTCAAGAGTGGTGTGAAGAACCTATTCCTACGGGTGGCGCATGGATGGCCAGTGGTGAGAAGGGGGCCATGGAACGGGCCATTGCCGGTGGTTCACCGAACAATGGTGACCCTCGGCAACATCCTCGATCAGGAGGGATGGATCATGGTACATGGTCTCGTGCTAGTCCAACAGTTTGGTCCTCATCTGTTACATTCTCTTCGTACATGCTCAAGTACATTCAATTTTTGAGTCAGGTTGGATGGTAAGACAAGCATGTCTAACTTAATCTACATGTCGTCCTAGTACGACCAACTACTCCAGGGGATGCCCTATATAAGCAGCTATGGCGCTTTTGGGAGATGAAATGCATATGATGCAAGAGAAGTGCATCACATCTGTGAAATGTCAAAGGAGAAAAATCTCAAAGTATGAATGCCTGATGATTAGCAGCCATCATGCATGATTTTGGGTGCATTAGTTTCACTAGAAGACTTAATCAAATGGTATATGTCCACATGAGCCATGGGTAACGGAAGATGTCCTATATAACTAAATAGTTGATCTCACTAATCTATTTCTTTCAACATACAAACATGCCACTGCAGTATGTAATCAAGCTTGGAAAAAGGCATACCTGTTTCCATTTTATTATGCTATTTATAATTAGTACATATTTTATAACTAAATAGGTGGTCCACATTAATCTATTTCTCAAACAATTGGAAAAGGGTGCCAAAATATATTCCCATTAGTTTCTAAATATTCCCATCCCACGCAACCAAACATCATGGGAATATATTGTGACCAACACCTGTTGCAACGCGGCACAAAGTTTCATCTACTTTATCATTGTCATAGTGCAAATTTTCTCCTCTTCTTGATGATCGTGGGGGTCAGTAGTACTCCCTTCGTTCCTTTAAGTAAGGTGTATTATTTTCGGCGTGGTGACCAAGGCACATGATATAGACAAGTTAGGACGAAATTACCCTTGACGAATTTGTTTGTTAGTGGCAAGTAAATCCATTAGTACAAGAAATTTAGAGTGGTCCATCTGATGTGTGGTTTTAGTGCCTGTGGTTGGGTATTGGTGGACGTGAGTGGTTGGCTTCCGTGTTGCTGTGAGTTGTTCAAATCCACAGCCATGGTAACCGTGTGCTCTGTTGTTCAGATATCCCACTTGTATGGATAGACAGCCGTCACGGTTCACACACACAATTTCACATGGGTCTATGTGAGTCACGCTAGCGGCTTGGCTGTCTTACCACATGCTTGTGTATTCCTCTGATGTCATGTACGGATTTGTATTTTGTTACAGATGGTTATCCTCTATGTCTGGTTGTGGTGTGGTCTGCGTTACTATCATGGAACACATGAAATTGATGGCCCAGAGCAAATTCTCAAACGCCGCAGCCGGCATGGGCAAATTCTCAAAACACGTGAAAATAGATACCTTTTCCCCAGGTTGAAATGTTCTACCTTGGAGTTGCGAGGAAGGTTCTATCCTTACCTATAAGATGTTTGTGAAGATACAATATTAATCGTAGGATGCGAAGGCAAATCAAATATTAACCCAATCCAAGAACTACCTAGTAGTCTTGTACGGTAGTACTCCTACCTGCTAATGCGTACTAGAGGCAAGAGAGGTGGACTGCATCATATGGGAAATGTCAAAACGAGCTCCTGAACTCCCAAACTTTGAATGTCATTTTGTTAACTTTGGAGCTATGGTCCATGTATACGTCTTCATCTGTACACACTTGTATTTGGTCTGTAGGCCTATAATTAGTGTTCGTATCTGTCGGGGACACCTAGTAATTTGTGCTAAGCAAGTATAGTATTACCCATTGGGAGTATTTTACTTACACTTGATGTCTTTTACACTAGTTGAAACCTTGGAGGTGCAGGGAATGTGAACACCGGGGTTAACCGCCGGGCCGTAACAATTGGCTGCTACATAATCAAAGGAAACAAGGGTAGCAAATTGGCAATATTCAATTATGCAATCCATACACACTAGCTAATCTAATCGCTAAGACGTTCTTCAATAGGTTCCAAGAGCCAACCATCAAACTTGTAACACCAGGTGACTGCCGGAAACAGGCATCATATATATGCATGAACCTGGAGGCTTAACCACCGTCAGGTGGAGTCATGCCAATTTAAAGTCATTTTCAAATTTTGCGCAGCCGGATTTACCAATTCAATGTCTTAAGTCGGAAATAGTGTGCAAACATGCCTGGCGCACATTTATGCCTACTAGAACAATATGATTGATGTCTGCTTTTGAAAAAATCAAGTTGCTTATACAATAGAATTTAATTAGTATGTTGAATTATTTTTTCAAATGATTGACATGTGTAAGCATGCACTAAGGCGCTTCCACATGTTAAGCTAAGTGTATGTTGCAGAGGTGACAGTTATGGCAATCGGAAGGTGATTATGTGTGCTGGACGGGTCAATGGCAATGGAGAAGGTGTGTGTGTGTGTGTGTGTGTGTGTGTGTGTGTGTGTGTGTGTGTGTGTGTGTGTGTGTGTGTGTGTGTGTGTGTGTGTGTGTGTGTGTGTGTGTGTGTGTGTGTGTGTGTGTGTGTGTGTGTGTGTGTGTGTGTGTGTGTGTGTGTGTGTGTGTGTGTGATGGAAACTTTTCTTTCTGGGCAAAGTTGCATCACCAATGGGGTCTTGCCTTCTTTTACCATCGAGCTAGCTATATATTGGTCACCTTCTTCATTTTTCCATGGATGCCACACCTTCACAAGATATCGAAATCGAGGCCTTCTTCGCAAGTAGCACTAGACCCGAAGTACAAGGGTCCAGATTAAATAGTTAGACGTGCAACAAGTGACCAGCCACATGTTTATTTTGTTAGCCATAATCTTGATCAACACTCACCATTTTTAAATATAAGTCTTTTTAGAGATTTCAATGCATGCAGTTAGTTGGGCATGTCCGTCCGGTGCGGATCGTGGACTCAGCAGGCGCACAGTCGGTGCCGCGTCTTGCAGTCGGGTCGTGCCGCAGCACGTGAGCTGCATGCCTGCATGTAGGGATTATCATGTGCATGTAGGTAGTTAGTTATTACTCCGATTTTCTACCATGCCAGAATATCCCAGATGGGTGTGGTTCAAGTGCGAAAAAGATGGGGTATGTGCTTCTTTTGATTCGCTTGTTCACCGGTCGCCGGCGCAATTTCGATAGCTCATTGTTTACTCAAATTTATGTGTAGGATGGACGCGGGTTTTCGTATTGGGAAGAAAATTACAGCGGTCAATTGATGGTACGGAATCTTATAGATGATCATGCACTCGTTGCGAGAATAGAGACTAGAGATGAGAGTAGACGCGAAGCAAAGTCAAATTCTTCAGAATCGAAGAAGAAAGAACTGTACAAGCTCGAGAAGTCAATAGAGAGAATCAACAATGAAGACATAAAGAAGATATTAATCCAACTAGTGGGAGCAGTTATGGAAGTTGGATATCTTTTAAATTATCAAATTGTGGTTCTTGTTTTTTTTTGGTCTTGTTCTCGCAGCGAAAAATTGGTAAATTATGCACTCCAATATATCAAAATGTCATCGAATGAAATAAAGAAGCAAAGAAATGTGTTTCGGTGGCCGAAAGTGAAATCCAAATGAAAAAAATTACTCTGTTATATATAAGGTATCGGTTAGGTCCAGTGAAAACTTAGTGAAGTAAAAATAGAGTTTTGCTAAAACACATCTAGATGTGCCCTAAGTATTGCACATCTAAGTCGTATGTCATTAATTTTACACAGAGATTCGTGCAGGCATTTTTTTGCCTTTAGTCTTTTTCTTTCTAATTTGATTGAGTCACTTAGATGTGCCCTAGACAAACCAGTAAAAATACTCCACTACGGGTTTACTCCACCGAGTACTCCGCTATTTTTAGAGGATCAGTTAGAAATGCCTAAGGGGTGTATCCAGAAACCACCTCCAAAACCGTTTTCTATACCGGTGGTTTCATACCTAGGTTTCCATTTGATGCGCCGCTGTTTCTTCCGTGTAGATCCTACCGGACTGGTTTCGTTTGTTCCCTCAAATCTAGCGAGGTATCCGCCAAAGCCCAACCAGACCCAGCTTTGATTAATGATGAGGTCCTGTCCAGCGCAGCATCGATCACAGTACGGCGTTGTAGATGTAAACACGCAGATTTGACCTAAGACTTCCCTTAGATTCGTCGTGGCCCAGGTCAGTATTTCTTAATCCCACTGGCACGTTGCAGCTAACTAATCACATGCCTTATGTAGTAGATTAATCATGGATCCACTAGTACATCTTAATTACCACACGCCTTAATTACACGCTTGCGAGACTGAGCATGGATGACACATGTGGCATGTGGTAATGGATGATACTATATGGAGGCTGACACGTAGATATGAATCGACGCGCACAGAGCCAGACTGATGGATCGCCAGTATATATTACCACCAACATATACACAGATAGCAAGAACACAAACGAGCAGTTAGCTCTGCCTAACTTGTTCATTGATCCTATCTGAGCTCTTCGTTGATTCCACCTGTTTTCACTACTCTCCGTCGATCCAACTAGAAATTAATGGCGCGGTCGTCGTCTCCCCTCGTCAACAAGGGTTCGCCCACCGAGCAGCGCCGCCTGCTCCGCGCTCGCCGTTCTTCAAAGCGCGTCACCGCTTTGAGCCCGGAGGCGGTCCTTGATGCCACCCTCCCTACCACCGAGCAGCAGGATGACGCCGGTGTCGTTGCTGCCGCCACGGCTCTGAAGCAAGATGCTACTCTCTCAGACGAGACCCTAGCGGTTCACGCCGGGGAGAAGATGGGGAAGAACGGCGCCATGGACACAGACTCGATCGCGACACCTATCGTGAGCGGCACGACGCACTGGTTCAAGAGCTCGCACGACCTCATGGCGTTCAAGGAAGGCCGGCGCCACAGCTTTGAGTACGGCCGCTACGGCAACCCCACTGTGAAGGTCCTGGAGGACAAGATCAGTGCGCTGGAGAGGGCCGAGTCGACGCTTGTCACGTCCTCGGGCATGAACGCCATCGTCGCCACGCTGCTCGCGCTCGTGCCACCCGGCGCCGGCCACGTGGTGACCACGACCGAGTGCTACAGCGAGGCGCGCGCCTTCATCCGCGACAAGCTCTCCAAGATGGGCATCAAGGTGACATTCGTCGAGCTGAATGACATGGAGACACTCAAGGCCGTTCTTGACCAGGGCGACGTAAGTTAATTTCCATAACACATATATAATCAAGGGATCCATATGCATGTATGTTGATTTTTTCTGACTCTGGGATGCTTGGTATGATGCAGGTGACACTCTTCTACACTGACTGTCCGACGAACCCCCACCTCAAGTGCATCGACATTAAGCTCGTCGCGGAGCTGTGTCACCGCAAAGGGGCTCTGGTGTGCATCGATAGCACCCTCGCCTCGCCCATCAATCAGAAGCCACTCACCGTCGGGGCCGATATCGTCGTGCACTCTGCCACAAAGTACATTGCCGGCCATCACGACGTGAGTAGCTACCCTAGATCACATGTATTTTCGTAGATCGTACAATTACACTGCCATTTTGCTCCTTCACTTCCATGATCACTAGTAGTATCTATATAGTTTAAAACTTCTCATCATGTTATTCCATTTCAGGTCATTGCAGGATGTATCAGCGGCTCGGATGTGCTCATCTCTAGGATACGTGCGTGGCATCACGACCTCGGCGGCGCCATTAGTCCGGTATGTAGTATATATTAACTGTAGTACATATGTTAACACTCATTCTTATTCAAGAAAACTAGATTTTAAAGCTTACCACTTGCACTGGAACTGAATTACTGCAGGACGCAGCCTACATGATCATACGCGGCCTCAAGACGATGGCGCTTCGCGTGGAAACACAAAACCACACTGCATTGCGCATGGCGCGCTTGCTCGAGAACCATCCCAAGATTGAGCGGGTGTACTACCCTGGACTCATCAGCAGCCCATGGCACCACATCGCCAAGAGCCAGATGACCGGTTGCGGTGGCGTTATCAGCTTTGAGGTGGCATCAGACCTGCACGGCGTCATGAGGTTCATCGATGCATTGGATATACCCTTCATCGCAACCTCACTTGGCGGGTGTGAGAGCCTCGTGCAACAGCCGGCGGTCATGTCCTTCTGGTACGTGGCGCTCTAGGGTTCCTCTCGTTTGCATCTTAGAGGATGATTCACTATATATATTTATGGTTGGCATTTTGACTTATATTGCATGGATTGTGTATTTATCAGGGGGAAGAGTGATGAGGAGAAGGCCAAGAATGGGATCAAGGACAACTTGGTGAGGTTTAGCTTCGGGATTGAGAAGTTTGAGGATCTCAGGGATGACATTCTCCAAGCCCTGGAGAAGATTTAGGATTATTCTTGATCACTAATTAATAGTGTAACAATTTTGAAAAGCTAGCTATGTAGAAACCCTTTTTGTGCATATGGTAGGTAGTCAAATTGTGCTGAAATCCTAAGAAAAGGTAATTATTCTGTATTCTTTTGTTTCTTGAAGGAAGAACATCAAGTTTGATGATAAGAAATATGTGCTTCGGGCCATATGTAATTGAAAGAAGTTCAAATATACAAAACTTTACTTTTTGTTTCACTATTACAGCCATGTCAATCACTTTTATTCGGGTAAAAAAAATTGTTTCCCATAGTGTCGGCGCTGATTAGGGTAGATCACTCGGTAGGGTATCCCGGCATGGTCAATTGGTCGGAGTGGGGAAACAAGAGACATGTTTATATAGGTTTGGGCCCTCCTTGCGAGCTAAAAACGTACTCATGCTCATCTATATTGTGATTGTTTTTGTTGAATTGAGAGATTGTAGTTGTGTCTATCGACTAGCTCCGCCCTGGCTTATGTATAAGATAATGTGGACCATAGGGTTACACGACCTAGTCGGCTACATTGGTGGAGGGGAGTCTTGAATCACCTTGGCTTCCTTGTCTTGGATAACAAGGCCTTCAGAGACTTCCTTCTACAGGGCCCTTGGACCGGCATGATGGCCTGGGAGGAAATCGATCTAGGAGGCCTCGGACCAGCCTATTTGGACTAGAAGTTATAAGGTGTTGTACCCCTAGGCTATAACACCACAAGTAGCCCCTGGACCAGTCTTCAAGCTTGCCAACCTCCTGATCGGCACCAATCTACAACACTACCTTCTCGCTTGCCAAGTTTCAAATTGGTTCTTCGGAGCTCCCTTAACAGTTCGTCATAGATCTCCTATAGCCTGACTGCTCCCGAAGTCGGATGAACCACTCCGGTCTTGACTTTTCGATGAAGATAGCTGAGCTGCACATTGATATTTAGGCACAACTGACTTCCACGCGTCATATTCTCGCGTAATACTAGTTAAATTGTTGGACCCGACTCAATCAGATCGGCTGGTCTCTTCATCCAGACAAGCCGGCCCATGTGCACCGCCTCACAACTGGTCAAAATGACATGTGGAGGCCCCACCTAGGCCTCATCCCATCTCACGGCGGTGTGTGCCTTGATCTCCTCAAGAATTAACGACAACACCTTGATCCTCATGCACTTTAAGAGGCATTAGTGGAGATGTGAAGGGATTTCCTATGACGTGGAGGGGCTTTACTGCCGCCGTTCCTCCTTCCATTCGCTTACAAAGAGGGGATGAATGGAGGAAATCCTTTATGTGCCTGCCCCTTTTCCTCTTCTTCTTCCTTGCACACCTACTCCATGCTCTGTTGCACCGCTGCTCCATGGCTACCAAGTCCAAGCATCCGATGAGGGACAACAAGATCGCCGGCACGGGAAAAGCACCACAACTGCCAAGGCCAAGGAGAAGGTCCCGTTATTGACCAAGGGCTAATAGATGCCATGCACAAACACTGGCACTATGTTGTTGCATCTTGTTAACAAAGGCTGCCTCTTGCAACCTACTGTCACAATTCCCTATTCACTGTTGATCAAGATGGCGGACAGTTGCATCTTCGCGGAGAACGTGCCCAAGTCGTAGGATTACAAATGGGTTAGCTTCATCCCTTTCTTCCTCTGCAGTCTTAGTTACCCAATCCATCTCTTTTACTATGGTATTCTCCAATTTTAATGCATGCAAACGCACCACCTCACTCCCAACTCTAGCTTGCACATCGTGTGCTTTATTAATCTCTGTGAGTGCTTCCTCAACGTCGAGCCTCACTTTGACATGTGGAGGAAGTAGTTCCAAGTTAAATTCCAGACCGACGTGAACGAGACTTGTGAGTGTGGAAGGCCTGTCATATGTAAGCAGTATGGATCCTAGCACTGTGAAAGTTACATTTTTCGGGATAATCTGGTCTGCCACTGAGCCAATGCTGCTATCAAAGTAGCCAAAAATGAGCCAGTTACAAAGCCCGTTTAGAGGCCATCCCCACCGGTGAAGCCACTATGCCAGGAGATGAAGAAGACACCCCATCCCGCACACCTTCCTAATCACCGCCAATGTATGGGAACGCGCCCAAAACCGCCCTTGGGTCACGATAATTGTTACCTATGCAATCTAGGCTTAGCTCTTGACGTCTAGACGCACATTGGTGTATGCAAGTTAATTGTTGATAATTTCAGAAATAGTCAACATACACGGTTACACACACAATAAGACGGGATGAACTAGCTAATTAAATTCTAACGGAAAAGCAACTCGATTAACCAAGTAGCAGACAACAGTCATATTGTTCTGGTAGACAATGCATAATGCGTGTTTGAGCACTATTTCCATCTTGAGATGTTGAATCAGTAAATCTGACTGCACAAATTTTTGAAAAGAACTTTTTAAAGCGTGCGGCATGACTCCGCCTTGGGGTGGTTAAGCCTCAAGGTTCATGCATGCGCATACATGCATGCTTATTTCTGGCGTGTTACCGAGTTTGATGGGTGACTCTTGGACCCTATCAAAGAACGTGTTAGTGACTAAATTAGTTAACGTGTACGGACTGCACAAATCTAATATTCTCAATTGCTAAACTTGTTCACTGTTCGGCTTGACTATGCAGCGACCAATTGTTCTGGCCGGCTGGCGGCTAGGTGGTTACATTCCATGCACTACAAAGTGTCAACAAGCGTAAAAGACGTCGACTGTAGGTAAAATAATCCAAATGGGTAATACAATAGTTGGTTAGTAAGAATTATTGGGTGGCCCTCACAGATCTAATAACTAAAGCCTAGTGTGTACAATGAAAACGTACACATGGACCGTAGCTCAAATGATATTCAAACTTTGAGAGTTCGCTACCTGCTTTGACATTTCTCATGTGATGCACCTCTGTTTGTATCGTACGCACTAGTAGGTACTACCATACTAGGTACTTCATTGGATTGGGTTAATATTTGATGCCATCTGTTCCTATTATCAATATACTATTTTATTTAACAAGTTATAGGAAAGGGCGGACCTTTCCTCGCAGCTCCATGGTAGAGGATATTCCAAACCCAGACCAGAATAACAAGACAATAGGTGAATAGGGTACCACTATCACCAAACGCGTGAGATTGATGGCTCGGAGAAAATTATCAAGTGTCGCGGCATGGTGAAATTCTCAAAAGCACGGGAAACATATACTTTTGAGGATGAAATCGAAGCTTCTGGTCAGGGGGTGGGGGCGGAATTACATCTATCCATCATGATAGGTTCACATGTTTCCTCATGGCTAGAGGCAGATAGATCTCTAGATAGCTAAGAGCGTCTACAACCATGACACCAAATCCGAGCCCTAAAACGCCCACGGACGCGTCTATGAGCAGTGATCGGTCACATATCAAAATACGTCCGCTGCATCCAAGTACCTAAAAGTTGATACATCAAATCCATAAGCCATGCATAATAAAAAAAACCTATGTACTACGCAGATATCCTATCTACCCTAGACTACTCATCGTTGGAGATGTCCATAGTTATCATGCCGGAATCCGAGTAGATGGGTGCATCCGCCGGTTGGCCTCCACGACGGCATCCGACTGGATGGACTCCAGGATGAAGGTCTGCTCCACAGCCTCCTCCTCTTGGGCGACTTCGAACTCCGCCATGGTGTCCTCCATGGTGAAGCCCGTAGCCAGATCTTCCTCCTCCTCCGGATCCGCTCCATCATGAGTTGTGGGTCCTGCACCTCATCTTGAGGTATTTCGAGGTGAAAACTTGCCATTTTGACTAATTAAAGAGAAGTAAGAATTTCTCGGTTAAATGCAAGAAATTGGGTTTAACCGATACAACTGGCCGACATGGTACTGTTGGGGAACGTAGTAATTTCAAAAAAAAATCCTACGCACACACAAGAACATGGTGATGCATAGCAACGAGAGGGGAGAGTGTGTCCACGTACCCTCGTAGACCGAAAGCGGAAGCGTTAGCACAAGTAGTTGATGTAGTCGTACGTCTTCACGGCCCGACCGATAAAGCACCGAAACTACGGCACCTCCGAGTTCTTGCACACGTACAGCTCGATGACGTCCCTCGTACTCCGATCCAGCCGAGTGTCAAGGGAGAGTTCCCTCAGCACGACGGTGTGGTGACGATGATGATGTTCTACCGTCGCAGGGCTTCGCCTAAGCACCGCTACGATATTATCGAGGAGGACTATGGTGGAGGGGGCACCGCACAAGGCTAAGAGATCAATGATCAATTGTTGTGTCTATGGCGTGCCCCCCTCCCCCTTATATAAAGCAGTGGAGGAGGGGGCGGCCAAGGGGGGTGGCGCGCCCTAGGGGGGAGTACAACTCCCACCGGGAGTAGGACTCCCCCCTTTCCTATTAGGAGAGGGAGAGGGAAGGAAGAGGAAGGAGGGAGGAAGGAAAGGGGGGGGGGGGGTCGGGCCCCCTCCCAATTCGGATTGGGCTTGGGGGGCAGCCCCCTCCCTTGCTCCTTTCCCCTCCTTTCCATTAAGGCCCAATAAGGCCCATATACCTCCCGGGGGGTTCCGATAACCTCCCGGAGCTCCGGTATTGTCCCAATCTCACCCGGAACCTTTCCGGTGTCCAAATATAGTCGTCCAATATATCGATCTTCATGTCTCGGCCATTTCGAGACTCCTCGTCATGTCCTTGATCACATCCGGGACTCCGAACAACCTTCGGTCCATCAAAACACATAAACTCATAATATAACTATCATCTTACTTTAAGCGTGCGGACCCTACGGGTTCGAGAACTATGTAGACATAACCGAGACACGTCTCCGGTCAATAACCAATAGCTGAACCTGGATGCTCATATTGGCTCCTACATATTCTACGAAGATCTTTATCGGTCAAACCGCATAACAACATACGTTGTTCCCTTTGTCATCGGTATGTTACTTGTCCGAGATTCGATCGTCGGTATCTCAATACCTAGTTCAATCTCGTTACCGGCAAGTCTCTTTACTCGTTACTTAATGCATCATCTCGTAACTAACTCATTAGCTACATTGCTTGCAAGGCTTATAGTGATGTGCATTACCGAGAGGGCCCAGAGATACCTCTCCGACAATCGGAGTGACAAATCCTAATCTTGAAATATGTCAACTCAACAAGTACCTTCGGAGACACCTGTAGAGCACCTTTATAATCACCCAGTTACGTTGTGACGTTTGGTAGCACACAAAGTGTTCCTCTGGTAAGCGGGAGTTACATAATCTCATAGTCATAGCAACATGTATAAGTCATGAAGAAAGCAATAGCAACATACTAAAATGATCAAGTGCTAAGCTAACGGAATGGGTCAAGTCAATCACATCATTCTCCTAATGATGTGATCCCGTTAATCAAATGACAACTCATGTCTATGGTTAGGAAACTTAACCATCTTTGATTCACGAGCTAGTCAAGTAGAGGCATACTAGTGACACTATGTTTGTCTATGTATTCACACATGTATTATGTTTCCGGGTATTACAATTCTAGCATGAATAATAAACATTTACCATGATATGAGGAAATAAATAAAACTTTATTATTGCCTCTAGGGCATATTTCCTTCAATCTCCCACTTGCACTAGAGTCAATAATCTAGATTACACAGTAATGATTCTAACACCCATGGAGTCTTGGTGCTGATCATGTTTTGCTCGTGGAAGAGGCTTAGTCAACGGGTCTGCAACATTCAGATCCGTATGTATCTTGCAAATCTCTATGTCTCCTACCTAGACTTGGTCCCGGATGGAATTGAAGCGTCTCTTGATGTGCTTGGGACTCTTGTGAAATCTGGATTCCTTTGCCAAGGCAATTGCACCAGTATTGTCACAAAAGATTTTCATTGGACCCGATGCACTAGGTATGACACCTAGATCGGATATGAACTCCTTCATCCAGACTCCTTCATTTGTTGCTTCCGAAGAAGCTATGTACTCCACTTCACATGTAGATCCCGCTACGACGCTTTGTTTAGAACTGCACCAACTGACAGCTCCACCGTTCAATATAAACACGTATCCAGTTTGCGATTTAGAATCGTCCGGATCAGTGTCAAAGCTTGCATCGACGTAACTATTTACGCCTAGCTCTTTGTCACCTCCATAAACGAGAAACATATCCTTAGTGCTTTTCAGGTATTTCAGGATGTTCTTGACCGCTGTCCAGTGATCCACTCCTGGATTACTTTGGTACCTCCCTGCTAAACTAATAGCAAGGCACACATCAGGTCTGGTACATAGCATTGCATACATGATCGAGCCTATGGCTGAAGCATAGGGAACTTCTTTCATTTTCTCTCTATATTATGCAGTGGTCGGGCATTGAGTGTGACTAAATTTCACACCTTTACAGGAAAGAATCCTTTCTTTGCTTGATCCATTTTGAACTTTTTCAAAACTTTATCAAGGTATGTACTTTGTGAAAGTCCAATTAAGTGTCTTGATCTATCTCTATAGATCTTGATGCCCAATATGTAAGCAGCTTCACCGAGGTCTTTCATTGAAAAACTTTTATTCAAGTATCCTTTTATGCTATCCAGAAATTCTATATCATTTCCAATCAATGATATGTCATCCACATATAATATTAGAAATGCTACAGAGCTCCCACTCACTTTCTTGTAAATACAGGCTTCTCCAAAAGTCTGTATAAAACCATATGCTTTGATCACACTATCAAAGCATTTATTCCAACTCCGAGAGGCTTGCACCAGTCCATAAATGGATCGCTGGAGCTTGCACACTTTGTTAGCCTCCTTTGGATCGATAAAACCTTCTGGTTGCATCATATACAACTCTTCTTCCAGAAATCCATTTAGGAATGTAGTTTTGACATCCATTTGCCAAATTTCATAATCATAAAATGCGGAAATTGCTAACATGATTCGGACAGACTTAAGCATCGCTACGAGTGAGAAAGTCTCATCGTAGTCAACCCCTTGAACTTGTCGAAAACCTTTCGCAACAAGTCGAGCTTTGTAGACAGTAACATTACCATCAGCGTCAGTCTTCTTCTTGAAGATCCATTTATTCTCAATGGCTTGCCGATCATCCGGCAAGTCAACCAAAGTTCACACTTTGTTCTCATACATGGATCCCATCTCAGATTTCATGGCCTCAAGCCATTTTGCAGAATCTGGGCTCATCATCGCTTCCTCATAGTTTGTAGGTTCGCCATGGTCAAGTAACATGACCTCCAGAATAGGATTACCGTACCACTCTGGTGCGGATCTTACTCTGATTGACCTACGAGGTTCTGTAGTAACTTGATCTGAAATTTCATGATCAACATCATTAGCTTCCTCACTTATTGGTGTAGTCGTCACAGGAACCGGTTTCTGTGATGAACTATTTTCCAATAAAGGAGCAGGTACAGTTACCTCATCAAGTTCTACTTTCCTCCCACTCACTTCTTTCGAGAGAAACTCCTCTAGAAAGGATCCATTCTTGGCAACAAATGTCTTGCCTTCGGATCTGTGATAGAAGGTGTACCCACCAGTTTCCTTTGGGTATCCTATGAAGACACATTTCTTCGATTTGGGTTCGAGCTTATGAGGTTGAAGCTTTTTCACATAAGCATCGCAGCCCCAAACTTTAAGAAACGACAACTTTGGTTTTTTGCCAAACCACAGTCCATAAGGCGTCGTCTCAACGGATTTTGATGGTGCCCTATTTAACGTGAATGCGGCCGTCTCTAAAGCATAACCCCAAAACGATAGCGGTAAATCAGTAAGAGACATCATAGATCGCACCATATCTAGTAAAGTACGACTACGACGTTCGGACACACCGTTACGCTGTGGTGTTCCGGGTGGCGTGAGTTGCGAAACTATTCTGCATTGCTTCAAATGTAAACCAAACTCATAACTCAAATATTCTCCACCACGATCAGATCGTAGAAACTTTATTTTCTTGTTACGATGATTTTCAACTTCACTCTAAAATTCTTTGAACTTTTCAAATGTTTCAGACTTATGTTTCATCAAGTAGATATACCCATATCTACTCAAATCATCTGTAAAGGTGAGAAAATAACGATATCCGCCGCGAGCTTCAACATTCATTGGACCACACACATCAGTATGTATGATTTCCAACAAATCAGTTGCTTGCTCCATAGTTCCGGAGAACGGCATTTTAGTCATCTTGCCCATGAGGCATGGTTCGCAAGTACTAAGTGAATCATAATCAAGTGATTCCAAAAGTCCATCAGTATGGAGTTTCTTCATGCTCTTTACACCAATATGACCTAAATGGCAGTGCCACAAATAAGTTGCACTATCATTATTAACTCTGCATCTTTTGGTTTCAACATTATGAATATGTGTATCACTACTATCGAGATTCATCAAAATAGACCACTCTTTAAGGGTGCATGACCATAAAAGATATTACTCATATAAATAGAACAACCATTATTCTTAGATTTAAAAGAATAACCGTCTCGCATCAAACAAGATCCAGATATAATGTTCATGCTCAACGCTGGCACCAAATAACAATTATTTAGGTCTAAAACTAATCCTGAAGGTAGATGTAGAGGTAGCGTGCGGACGGCGATCACATCGACTTTGGAACCATCTCCCACGCGCATCATCACCTCGTCCTTAGCCAGTGTCCACTTAATTTGTAGTCCCTGTTTCGAGTTGCAAATATTAGCAACAGAACCAGTATCAAATACCTAGGTGCTACTGCGAGCTCTGGTAAGGTACATGTCGGTGTCAAAACCGGCGGATCTCGGGTAGGGGGTCCCGAACTATGCGTCTAGGCGGATGGTAACAGGAGACAAGGGACACGATGTTTTTACCCAGGTTCGGGCCCTCTCGATGGAGGTAAAACCCTACTCCTGCTTGATTAATATAGATGATATGGGTAGTACAAGAGTAGATCTACCACGAGATCAGAGAGGCTAAACCCTAGAAGCTAGCCTATGGTATGATTGTTGTTCGTCCTACGGACTAAAACCCTCCGGTTTATATAGGCACCGAAGAGGGTTAGGGTTACACAAAGTCGGTTACAATGGTAGGAGATCTACATATCCGTATCGCCAAGCTTGCCTTCCACGCCAAGGAAAGTCCCATCCGGACACGGGACGAAGTCTTCAATCTTGTATCTTCATAGTCCAGGAGTCCGTCAAAAGGTGATAGTTCGGCTATCCGGACACCCCTAACCTAGGACTCCCTCAGTAGCCCCTGAACCAGGCTTCCATGATGGTGAGTCCGGCGCGCATATTGTCTTCGGCATTGCAAGGCGGGTTCCTCCT
Source organism: Triticum timopheevii (assembly GCA_963921465.1). Lineage (NCBI taxonomy): Eukaryota > Viridiplantae > Streptophyta > Magnoliopsida > Poales > Poaceae > Triticum > Triticum timopheevii. The sequence goes on along the minus strand of OY997264.1, from coordinate 38,216,981 downwards.
CCGAATACTTCATAGAAGATTTTGAACACACGGATAGTGTCCGGCTCTGCAAAATAAGTTCCACATACCACCGTAGAGAGAATAATACTTACACAAATTCAATCTGCTGACGTATTCCGTGGCGTGACATCACACCACGGCCAAGCCTTTATACGAATCGTTTTACTATCCCACCTCAGCGTGTTTAGCGAGGTGGTTTCCTTGGCACGTCTTGTCAAAGCAGAGATCGTGTCCCCTTATTCTGGGATTCTCATTAATACGGGTGCGGGTAACCCAGTCGTGACCGTTGGCACATCTCCTCTATTGAAGGCGAGTCCCCAACGGTCATGGGGAAGGCTCTTGGTATTCAACCTCTTTATAAAGAGACCAAGACTCCACTCCTTTCTTTCAATCTCAATCGAATCCGCCCCTCGCCTCGAGTTCCAACACCCAAAGCTCCAGATTCAGGCGTTTCGGACCTTCAATGATGTCCGGCTCCGACCTGCAAGGCCGGTGGATGCCTTCCTCCATTACAGAAGAAGACGTGCTAAAGCTAAGAGATGCCAGGTATCTAACCGGCGAAATTTCGCATAGGCTGCCTACCCAAGGGCAGGTTATTCCCACTCCCAAGCCTGGCGAAAGCGTGGTGTTCGCGTCTCACTTTCTTCTGGGGTAGGCTTCCCGACGGACCCCTTCGTGAGGGGGCTCATGTTTTACTATGGGTTGGAATTTCATGACTTGGATCCGGAGTCCATCCTCCACATCTCATCGTCCATTGTCGTATGCGAAGCCTTCCTCCGCATTACCCCTCACTTCGGATTGTGGCTCAAGACCTTCAAAGTGGAGCCGAAGATGATCAAGGGGCAGCAGGCAGAGTGCGGAGGGGCTGTTCTAAGCAAGAATGCTGATGCTCCATGGCCCTAGGGCTCTTTTCAAGAGGAGCTCAGCCTATGGCAACAAGAGTGGTTTTATATCACAGCTCCCAGGGGCACGAAATGGGTGGCGCCACCTGCCTTTCGCTCGGGTCCTCCACCACGGCTGGCGTCATGGGTCAATAAAGGACTTGACTGGGGGCCGTCCAAGGACGTGTCGTTGTTGTAGGGCTGCATTCAAGACCTCCTAGAGAGAGAGAGATCACTCTGGTCGTAGTAGTGCAGGTCATGATGATTCGTCGCACCCTGCCCTGCAAACGTCGCACCCTCCGCCTGTGGGAATTTAACCCGGAGGGACCATGAGCTCTCCAACATTTTATGGGCGCGACGCCCGTGGAGATGTACAAGCTTTTCTTCGGATCACAAGCGATGTGTCCGGACTTGACCGAGGACGCAGGTCTGAGCTGCAATCGCCCGGATACTCAAGTAAGTAGCCCTGTACCCGGACACGCTATCCCATATTTATCACGAACTTGCCCTTTAAAAGAGTTGTTCCTTGAACATGAGCGGATAGCAAAAGCAAAGGTAATCAGGTGTCCGGCCCCCCTCCCTGAGACCACGCCGGATCCCGTGTTAACCAGGATGCTGGAGGTTGCGCCTTCGTAAGAAGGTGAAGGGGGAACAATGAAGCTACCGCCTCCGTGAAGGAGGCTGTCAGGAAAGAAGGGATCGAGAATCCCTCCATCCAAGGGAAGAAGAGGACCGCCTCTGAAGACCCGGAGACCATGGTCTCAAAGCGGGGGAAGAAATCTTCGTCAGAGGGTCCTGCGCCGAGGGATGGCTCCGCCGCATTGTGCCCCCAAGGGGATCAGCCCTCCACCGAGCCGTAAGTAAAAAGGGGAGTTTTTTTTAAATAAAGGATATCCCTGCCCTATTTCTGATGAAGATACCGAAATTTTACCTTGTAGTTCGGATCTCAGCCCTTCTCAACAGAGCTCATCTTCGGGGGATCTTCATCCGGAGATGATGGAGAGCGAAATGCCTCCCCCTGCCGTACCGTCTTGCGAGGCGGGCGACCCTGAGGTGTCGTCGCGGAGGGTTTCTCCGAGTCCGGTGGGGCCGGAAGGCAGTCGTATGTCCCCTCAAAGCCCTCTGCGTCCGGCCTTCGAAAAAGGCCATCGGTCAAGTCCGGGACCACCTGGTGTACGATCGAAGGAGCTGAAGGATCTTCTCGGGCGAGCGTCTATATCAGAAGATCATCGTGCGTTAATGGGTACGGTGATTGAAACGATTTCATCCGCTGAGAGCGGATTGCACGAAGCCGTCAGAAGTTTACTGACAGGTTTTGAGGTACACAAAATGATGTACCTTCTGACAGCTCCGCATATAAAATGCGCCCTGTGTAGATAGTAGCCCCTGAGGCTCGGTGTGTTGTCAAAAATGACAGCGCGCCGAGGATCATAATCCCAGGTATAATGTGTCACCCTTCCTATGTAGGTGGCGAAGGGTCCGGTGGCTAGCCGGACTAATGAATTTGCCGAACTAAAGCGGCAACTTGACGTGGCGGATGCCGACATCGCGCTTGTCAATAAGCGACTTGACGAGTCACAAGGTATGCAATTTCTCTGCGGACACCTGGTAAGGGAGCTTGATGCCCGTGCCTTACAACATGTATGCTTGATGCAGATGGTGCCGCTGCCATGGAGAACCTTCGGGCGGAGCTCACCCGAGCCAAGGAGCAGGACAGAAAGAGTGATGCGGCTGCCTTAAAGGCGGCCGAAGAGCTAAAAGCCAAACAGGCTGCTCACTGCCGAAGCAAGAAGGAAATGGCCGAGATGGCCGTGAAGTTGAAGAATGCTGCCGACCACTACAAGCTTCTTGAAAAAGAAGATTGAGCGGTGCAAGAGGACCTGAAGAAGGCCACTACCGAGGCCAAGGATGCTCGCTCTGCGATGAGAGCTATGAAGGAAGAGCTGCGTCAGACCGGAGATATCGCGGCTGGAAAGCCCTTTCTGCTACGGAGGAAATTCGTGGATCCTAAATATGCTCAGTTGGACCGGCTGTGGAGTGCGGAGGATGCTTATCTGGACTTGGCGGCAAGTGCCGCAGACGCGGCCGAACACTTCCGAGATCAAAAGGATCATGAAATGGAAAAGGTTTTTTGGTCGTAGTTCCATAATCCAGAGCGCCCACTTTCATTAACCGATCGCTTGGCCGAATGGGCAGAGCTGAATAGGTTATCCGGACTTGTCATGAAGGATGTCGTGAGTCTTTTGTGGCCGAAAAGGCCCAAGCCGAAGAGTTATTTTGGCTTGGTGCAGCAGTTCCTTGGTGCGGTGACGCATATCAATGCAATGAGGAGGTCGGCATGCATAGAGAGTGCGCGGATGGCTCTTGCCCGTGTCAAGACATACTGGGCGGAGATGAAGGCCACCGATGTTGCATCCCAAGATTCGGACGGAAGCCGAGTACCTGTCGAGCACTATTTTCAGGAAGCTCTACAGGGCGCTCGTTTAATAGAGACGCAGTGCTCGAAGGATATTATGTTCAATAACATGTATTATTGTGAAACAATATATCGATGGAATATAAAAGCATTTTATACTTGTGCCTTTCAAGAATTAAAATACCTCCTGTGCGGCCGCTAATGTATATGTATATATATCCTGAAAGATGGCAGTCTTCGGCTTTAGCCCCCACGCATATAATGCAGGGGTGTTTGCCAAAGGCGCATTTTCACACTCGATCCAACGTCTTGGTCCTATAAAGGAGGTGGTAGCGCAGCAAACTAGGCAACCGGACTATAATGCTTTATCACTTTCACTTAGCCATAGGACTTTGACAGTGGGGCTACTATATATCCCCTAGGGGCACCGCGCTCACCCAAATTCGGGGCGCGTATGTGCCTGACCGAGAAACGGCCCTTCGTCAATGCGGAGGAATCCTATAGATTCCGGTGGGTCATCGAGTGGTTGACCAGTCTCACGCTATATCATGACAGTCAGTTTTCGGCTTTCTCTACTGAGGTGCTCGCCTGGCCGAACCGGGGCACAATCATAGTAGTTCTCCTCGTGCCGCCTTAACCGATAGAGCGGAACGTAAGGCAGCAAAATACAGGAGCCGGGCAAACCCAACATTTGACCAAAGACATGATTCGGAGCTGATGCATATAAGGCCTAACTCGAGACGCCGAACACTCCCTAAGGTATTCGGTCTTTATGAAAACGGGCCAAACAACGCCCTTGGTAATAAGCCCCTGGCGTCTAGGTATGCGCAAAATTCTGACGTGGCCCATGCCAAAACGCCAGCCTCCTCCTCGGTTATGGCAAGAAACTAGGGGATGTGTATCAACAAGAGATAGTAAAAAAGGTTTACGCAGGGTCTTAATCTGAAAAGAATCCTTGTCGCGGGTCCCTACTGCACGTCTGCGCCTGTGTCTCCGTTGTGCCGTATCCTGGACGGGTGTAGCACAGTGTTCATCTGTAAAAGAGGGGAACTTAGTTGAAAAAGATCATGCGAAAATGTACGTTATACTAAATAAACAAAGTACAATTCAAAAAATGAATAAAATTGAGCTTTATTATCTCTTGTTGTACATGCGCGGAGCCCCTTGTACAGGGGTATGCGGCTAGTAAGCCCTTGTATGTTTACACCGGACTCGTCTAGCCGTGTCCGGGGTCTGAACGACCTGTTTAGGTGCTTTGATTGGTGAAGCCGGCTTAGTGTGTGGCTGTCAAGGCAGTCACACCATCTTCCACGCTCGAGGAACACTCGGTATTTCCCTTTAAGGAGATGATGCCTCGCGGACCGGGCATTTTAAGTGTAAGGGATGCATAATGCGGTATTGCGTTAAAGCGGGCGAAAGCTTTGCGTCCCAGTAGTGCTTG